>JAPXFQ010001751.1:0-78526 GCA_028564705.1 Apricaphanius iberus
ATCGGCCCAAGGACTGAACCCTGTGGTACTCCGCAAGTAACTTTTGAGGTTGAGGAGGGTTTATCATTTACTTGAACAAACTGAAATCTGTTAGACAAATAAGATTTAAACTAGCCTAGGGCTGTTCCTATTATACCGACACGTTGAAGCCTTTCTATGAGAATATTGTGATCAACAGTGTCAAAGGCAGCACTGAGATCTAACAGGACCAGAATGGTCACCAGTCCATTGTCTGAGGCAATGAGAATATCATTAGTAACCTTCACCAGAGCTGTTTCAGTGCTGTGATGAGCTCTAAAGCCTGACTGAAACTTCTCAAACAGCTCATTATTGTTTAAATGCTCACATATCTGGTGTGCAACTATTTTCTGAAGAATTTTAGATAAGAAGGGAAGATTAGATATCGGTCTATAGTTAATTAAGTCGTTTTGATCAAGAGAGGGTTTCTTAAGTAGAGGTTTAATTACAGCAATCTTAAACTCCTGTGGTACATATCCATTGACTAAGGATAGATTAATTATATTTAAAATTGGAGCAGCGATCAGAGGGAAAACTACTTTTAAGAGTTTAGTTGGGATTGGGTCTAAAACGCAAGTTGAAGGTTTAGATGAAGCTAATAATTTTAGTACATCACAAAGTTCGGCTGCATTAAAGCAGTTTAAGCATATATTAGGTTCAACCATTTTTGAGGCTGCCTCATTAACTAAGGAGGAAGCAAGCATATTGGGAAGGTTCCAAATTATCTTATTCTTTATGGAGTCTATTTTATTTATAAAGAATTGCATGAAGTCGTCACTACTTAGAGCTTGGGGAATGGTTGGCTCGATAGAGCTATGATCCTGTGTGAGTTTAGCAACTGTATTAAAAAGAAACCTAGGATAATTTTTATTCTCCTCGATTAAAGATGAATAATATGCTGTTCTAGCTGTGTGAAGGCTCTTTTTATATAAAAATAAACTATTTTTCCATATTAAAAAGGAGTCATGTAAATGCGTGGAGCGCCATTTTCTCTCTAGTTTTCTAACATTCTGCTTTAGGGTACGTAGCTCTAAATTAAACCAGGGAGCTAATCTCCTATTGCTAGCCACCTTCCTTTTCAAGGGGGCAACTTTGTCTATTGCCCGACGCAGGGAGGAATTAACGCTATGAACTAAAATGTCAAGTTGTGAGGGGTCACGAGTTAAATCACTGTTTTCTGTTCTGCATTTATAAACTGAGGAAATTAAAGTTGGAAGAGCTTCTTAAAAATTTGCTACAGCGTTGTCTGATAACGTTCTGGTATAATGAAGTTTTCTTTCAGGTTTGATATGATCCATTAGAGTAAGTTTAAAAGTGATAAGGAAATGATCAGACAGGATAGGGTTATGTGGAAAGACTGTTATTTATTCACAGTCAATGCCATAAGACAGCACAAGATCTAAAGTGTGGTGACAAGAATGTGTTGGTCCCTGCACATTTTGAGTAAAGCCTATTGAGTCTAGGATAGTCTTAAAAGCTGTATTTAGACTATCACTTTCATTATCAACATGAATATTGAAGTCTCCGACTATAATGACTTTATCAGTGTTTAAAACTAAGTCAGATAGAAAATCTGAAATCTGATCTAAAAATTGAGAATAAGGTCTTGGTGGACGATATAAGACCACAAACAAAAGTGGCTTTACTGCTTTGTTATGTGAATGAGGAAGGCTAAAAACTAGATGCTCAAAGGAACTGTAACTATTATTTTTTTGGAGATTAATTAGTAAATCGGAGTGAAAGATAGTTGCTACAAAGGAACTGTAACTATTATTTTTTTGGAGATTAATTAGTAAATCGGAGTGAAAGATAGTTGCTACTCCACCTCCTCGACCAGTACTTCGAGGGACACTAAAGTTTAAGTAGCTAGGGGGAGTTGACTCATTTATTGTGACATGGTCCTCTTCCTGCAACCATGTCTCTGCAAGACAAAACAAATCAATATTATTTTCACAAATTAAGTCATTTACTAAGAGTGTTTTTGAGGGGAGAGATCTTATGTTTAGTAAACCACATTTAATTGATTTGTTTTTATGTTCAGTCCGAGTTTTATTTATCTTTATGAGATTTTTATACTTTGCTCTAGTAGCATTAACTTTTAATTCATTAGTTTTGGGTAGTGGACGGGAAACTATCTCTATAGGGTAGTGGGTGGGTGGCAGTCCCTGTTCCTTGACCTGGACTCTGGGTTCCCTGAGCTGGACTCTGGGTTGTCACGGCTTTGGGGAACTAGAGATAACCCTATCAATGTTCCTGGAAAGAAGCGAAGCTCCGTCCTCGGTGGGATGGATGCCGTCTCTACGTAACAGTCCAGGTTTTCCCCAGAAGGCCCCCCAGTTATCAATGTAGCCCACATCGTTTTCTGGACACCACCTTGACAACCAAAGGTGGAACGAAAGCATACGGCTGTACATGTCATCGCTAGTACGATCAGGCAGGGGACCAGAAAAAATTACAGAGTCAGACATCTTTTTGGCAGCCCTACACACCGAAGCTACGCTAATTTTAGTGACCTCCGACTGCCGTCGCCGGGTGTCGTTGCCACCAGCATGGATAACGATCCTGCTATACCGCCGTTTGTCCTTGGCCAAAAGCTTCAGATGGGACCTAATGTCCGCAGCCCTGGCCCCTGGAAGGCATTTGACGGTGGTCTTTCGTGTCTCTGGAGCCACATTCCTAACTATGGAGCTGCCAATGACAAGAATCGGCCTCTCCTGCTCGGCGGGTGCGTCGCTGAGCGGGGCGAACCTATTGTTCAGAGAAAGGGGCTGGAGGTTGGCCGCGGACTGGGGTCTGGCGCTAGTCTTCCTATGAACAGTCACCCAGCTCGCCTGAGGTCCCGGCTGCACGGGAGCTGTTGGAGGACGGCTAGGTCCTGTCCTAGCCGGGCCTCTAGCTCAGAAACCCTCGCCTCCAAAGCTACAAAAATGCTGCATTTATTACACCTACCAACTTCACTAAATGAGGCGGAGGAGTAACTAAACATCTGACAGAGAGAGCAGGAAAGAGGAGGAGGTGTAGAGAGAGATGGAGGGACAAGAGAGAAAGCTGCCGAAGCCATGCTAGCCGTAAAGCTAAGCTAACCAAGCGGTACCTTACCTTACCTAAGAACAAAGTAATTAACCCAGTAAAACGCTTAAAGAGTCCTAAACCGTGAAGAAAATTAACGTTTTAATGTGTTTGTGTGTTAAGCAACTCAGAAAAAACTTATTGACAGAGAAAGTTAGATCAGTTCAAGAGAGAGAGAAACACCGACTTGCTACAAACGAGTTAGTCACAAAACAGGAAATGACGCGATACGTCTTACCAACGCGATACGTCTCCACACACACTTTCATATTTTTTTCAATGCCAATCTTTGTTCACTTCTGCTGCATTTCAGTTTCATTCTGCTTATACTCATTTCACGTCGTGCACACGTGGGGGGTGCTTGCTATCACCTATCAGTGAGTCAGGCCGTTTTATACCCATTAAACCCAGTAAAGGTCACTTGTAGTTCTTTTATATATATTTTTTTTAACTCTAAAAATGTCCACATATTACAACAAAATCCACTGCTATAGCTTCTGCAATGTTCATTTTGATATAACTTTTTAGTCAATCGCCGTTTGCGTCCTTTCATTTAGTTTAAATTGCACCACAGGTGGAGTAAAATATAATTTCCATGGTGGTCTAGTGGTTTATCATCAAAAATTCAAATCCTTTTGTTGTGTGTTCAATTCCACTACACTGCAATTTGCCTTAGCCTTTGTAATCATTTTTCTTCGGCTAGGTGTCCAGGGGTCTCATTTATAAAACATTGCGTAGAATCCCTACTAAAAGTGTACGTACGACCAAAACAAAAAGTTTGCGTATGCCAAAATTATTTCTGATTTATAAAACCATGCCTACGCACAGGTGTAAGCAATTTCCCTTTATAAATCACAGTCTTCTTGGAAGTTTGCGCACGTGAATTTGGCTCACATCCCGCCCTGAACACGCCCAAATCTGGCTATAAAAGGTCAATGCAAAGCAGGACATGAATATTGATGCATATGAAGAAGAGGGGAAATATGGCAACAACAAAAGAAAAACAAGAAGAGAAAGTTTACGGAGATGTTGATTGAAGTGCTAGTGGGTGAAGTGGAGGCTAGAAGAGACATTTTATTTGGTGGACACAGCAGCAGTGTCACAAATAAAAGGAAGAACTGTGAGTGGCAGCATGAGGCATCTGCAGTGCAGACTGTCAGCGCTACTGACAGCACGGTACCCGAAATAAAAATAAAAAAAAGTGGTTGGAGCTCAAAGTTGAGGGGGAAGAAAACCCACAAAAACTTGCCTCCCACCGCCAGAGTGGGTCTGCTACTGGAGGGGGTACGTGTATACCTGAGCTGACACCAAATATGAGCATATTTTAAGGAGACAGACTAATATGCCGTGTATTTTCAGCCAGGAGGCGGCTGTGGGTCGGGGTTCTCATGCTGGGGAGATGGTAGGACAGGAGGGAGGGGAATTTCCTCGGACGGGGCCCTTATAGTAATATGGGTGCAGTCAATTGTGCCGATTATGTTTGGGAAACCGGACATTGCTGCAAATTGCATCTTCATTTCGGCCTGCTCCCCAACAGTATATGGAAACGTGATGTATCGCCTGCTCATTTTAATGATCCCATCAAAGACTGCAGAGATTATTGCGCTCAGGGACGGCAGATGATTCAATTTATTAATTGGCACACAGTCCCGGCCCTTTTATCTGAGTTTAAGGTTTTGGGATAAATTTTATGTATCTATTTTAATATTGAAAAATGTTTTTAGAAGAGCTATAGCTCACTGCAAAGCTACAATACAGATATCATTGCTGGTTTGTATGTTTATAATAACATGAATCCATAATTAATGTTTAGTATGAGGTGAAATGATATGTGTGAGAGGAGTAATATGCAGTCTGGCTGCAGTTCACCGCCTCACCAACTGGGTCGTCGATTCCCTCGTCTCCAAAATGTCCGTACGCACGGGTCAGAGTTGGCGTACTGGTGCGCATATTTTCCCATCAAGTCTGTTTTTTATAAATCACAACTTTTGCTTTGAAAGTGGCGTACGCCAGTTTCAGGCCCCGTTTTGTGCGTACCCAACGTTTATAAATGAGACCCCTTATCCTTCAGTCGGCTGATGGTCTGCAGGCTGCACAAAACTTTTAGCTGAAAGCAAGCGCCTGCAGCTCTTATGAGCTCACTCAGTCAGTATCTTAAACCTTGTAGATAAGTCTGCTTTAGGCCCTACTTAATGTTTAGCACAGTTAGTATTAGTTAGTATAATGTTATTATACCAAGTAAAGCAAGTTAGTAGGCTATAATATACTAAGTAAAGAACACCTATCCACAAGGTTTAAGACACTGCTGACGGAGCTCGTAAAGGCAAAATTGAAAAGCCTACAATACTTTGCAGTCTAATTGAATCGAGCCCATGACAATAGGATTATTCATCTCAATCCTTAACCACTAGACCACCATGGGAGCTATATTTTACTCCACCTGGACGCAAACGGCGATTGACTAAAAAGTTATATCAAAATGAACATTACAGAAGCTATAGCAGTGGATTTTGTTGTAATATGTGGACATTTTTAGAGTTAAAAAAAATATATATATAAAAGAACTACAAGTGACCTTTACTGGGTTTAATGGGTATAAAACGGCCTGACTCACTGATAGCATGTACCTGCTGCTCTTAAGCCCCGCCCCCCTCATGCTGGTACTGTTCACTGGCTGAAGAGACACCAAATATTAGCCTTTTGTACCTGTAGACTCTTGTGAACTACAAATGTGGTGATTTCTCTGGATTCGGGGGTGGGGGGGGTCAGCTCCAGCTGATCATATCCCCACTTCAGAACCATTCATACCCTGCAGAATTTCGTCCACTGTAGGGATTTGGGATTGCTCTCTTACTACAGCCTCATAAGCTTTTCTCATGTACAAACACATTCTAATGTCTTTGTCTCTTTTTGGGAGTATTACATCAGGGTTTACCCCAAGAGAGTAGATTTGATTTTGAGATTGGTGGGGACACAAAAGTGCTCCAATGCAGCACTCTTGAAAGTTGAAGTTTTTTGCATTAGCAATCATAATTTCACATTATGCAGATGTTATAGGTTAAAGTAACTAATGAAAGACAAAAAGGCAAATTCGAAAAGCGCTAATCTTTACTCTTTAGTGCGGGGCTGTAGTGAAACTGTGCATCATGTCAATTAGCTGTTGAGCTGGAATGTTATTTGTGTCAGGTTGGTTGGGCTTGTCCAGAATATCCTCCTGATTACTGCCACTCTCCCCGCTGCTCTCTCCAGGTGGATTAGATTCCTTAGGAATCACCAAACAATATAAATTTGAAAACCATAAAGCAACTACTGTAAACAAATACACACTAGTAATACATGAAGAGGCCTCTTTGATTTAAGGCACTGATTTTAAAGCTAAATGGTGGGATTTTATTCGGATCATCATCATACTACTACTTGAAGGCAAGATGGCGCCTGCAGTGTGCACGGCGCTCTGTCTACCTGTCCTCTTTAGCACCGTAGTGTTTATATGGATTTGTGTCTGCTGCTTAAATATCTCTGCTATACTTGTGTATGATCGCCAGTCCTTATCAAACATTCGGATATGACATGCAGCTTTTCTGAAGCACTGTTCTGTGCATCAGTCGTCACATCCACCACCTCCGCCCCGACTGTCCCGTATACCAGCTTACCTAAGCACCATTCCTCTTGATGTGTCCCAGAGGAGACGTGCGCGCAGAAGTGGGAAACGAGGAGGTGTTCTGGTGAAAATCAGGACTCATCGTGGATACACAGCGCTGCTTCACCTAAGGGAGCGATTGCTTGCTTCCATACCTTTCCTTGGACCCCGTGACGGGGATTAGCTGACGTCATCACCGTTGATGTGGCGCTCCTGTCCGAGACGCCGCGTTTGCCACCGTGGTGTCAACTAGGAAAATCTCTGCAGGCTTACTCGGGCCCATGCTCCGGCAAATGAGGATACGCTTCAGTTAGCGCTGTTAAATGTCAGGTCGCTGGCCAATAACACATTTGTGCCTAATGACTTCTTTGCGTCCTGGCATCTGGATCCGATGTTTTTAACAGAGACTTGGCTTCGTCCTGGTGAGTGCTCAGCCTACTCTGAACTTCTTCCTCCAGACTGTACATTTTTTAGCTCTCCTCGCACCACCGGCAAAGGCAGAGCCCTAGCTTCTGTGTTTAGATCCAGTCTTAAATGCCGAAAGCATCCGATAAAGAACTTCTCTAGCTTCTAATTGAAGCTGTTTGAGTTGAAGTGCAGTGTGCCTGTCATCTGCGCTCTCATCTATCGTCCGCCTAAAGTTAATTATGTTTTTATTACGGATTTCTCTAACGTTGTGGCAGAAATTGTTGTTAAATACGACCACATGCTTATCATTGGTGATTTTAACATTCATGTCTGCTGTTACTCTAAACTTTTGGTCAAAGACTTTTTAACAGTGAACTCATTTAATTTTACCCAATGGGTAACTGGACCTACCCACAAAAAGGGAAACACACTGGACCTTGTCCTTTCTTATGGTCTGAATGTATGCACGCAGGATCCTTGTATGTACGTTCAGTTCTATGTGCTCGACTATTTTGGATTGTATATCCCCATTTAAAATACGGAAGCCTAAGAATGCCTCCCAGCCATGGCTAAATGACACAACTCATGCGCTCAGGCAAGAATGCAGACGTGCAGAGACGCGGTGGAAAAAAGACAGACTCCAAGTTTCTCTAGGCATCTTAAGAGACTGCTTCTGTAATTATCAGAGTGCAGTTAACTGTGCAAAAGCTGAATACATGTGTAATATGATTTACGTTAATAAGCATAAACCCCAGGTTCTTTTTACTTTGTTGAATCGCCTGGTGAATCCCACCGAAACCAGTAGTATTACGCTATCAGAAGCATTATGTGAACGTTTTCTTGTATTTTTTGTTGACAAGATTGTTGCTACTCGGAAATCAACTTTGACAAACACTGCTGCTGACCCCTCTGTTAGCCCTGTTTGTTCTGCAGTCTTTGACCACTTTGATCCGGTCTCACTCAATGATCTTTTGAATGTTGTGCATCAGACAAGACCCTCGAATTGCCCTCTTTATTGTATTCCTCCAAAAATACTGAAAGAAGGTTTTGACGTCATTGGGCCTTATTTATTGAATATTATTATTTGTTGATGTCTGGCTGTGTTCCAAGTTCCTTCAAGCATGCATTGTTCAGCCTCTGCTAAAGAAACATAACCTTGATCCAGAAGTGCTATCAAACTATAGGTCAATCTCAAAGTTGCCTTTTATGTCCAAGATACTGGAGAAATTAGCTTATGTGCAAATTCAAGCCTACCTGGAAGCCAATAACCTTTTAGAAAAAATTCAATCTGGTTTTAAGATGTGCCACAGCACCGAAACGGCCCTTTTAAGAGTTTATCATGATCTTTTATCTGTGGATTCTGGTGATTCCATGGTTCTTGTGCTTTTAGACATATCCGCAGCTTTTGATACTGTGGATCATAAAATACTGCTTTCCCGACTTGAAGACTGTGTGGGCATCAAAGGTGCAGCCTTGAAATGGTTTAAATCCTATCTAGAGGGACGTTCTCTCTGTTCACTTGGGCCCCCATAGTTCTGATGTGGCCCCTCGGAGCTGTGGAGTGCCACAGGGATCTATTTTAGGTCCTTTATTGTTTTCATTGTACATGCTGCCCCTAGGGTCCATTTAAAAAAAAAAAAATTTCCTTTCATTGTTTTGCGGATGACCTCCAAGTTTATCTGCCACTAAATCCTTCTACAGACAGCATCCACACACTGTTAATTTGTCTTCAGGAAGGGAAGGAATGGTTGGGGTCAAACTTTTTAAAGATTAACTAATCCAAAACAGAAATTGTAGTTTTTGGGAATACATTTGACCTGTCTGTTTTAGGCCCACTTAGTCACCACAGCCACCAGGCAGCTAGAAACCTTGGTGTTTTCATTGATGGCTCTTTCAAGCTGGACCAACAGATCAGCTCTGTGGTTAAAGTTGGCTTTTATCAACTCCGCCTTCTCAGTAAGGTTAAGGCTTATCTGCCACTGGCTGATTTTGAGCGTGTAGTCCATGCCTTTGTTTCATGCCGTTTGGACTACTGCAATTCCCTGTATGTAGCTATAGAAAGTTTAAAACAATTGGGCACCAGGCATTAAAGTTGTTTTTAACGTGTCTAAAGTCCAGTGTTTTTAAATGGGGGCCTAGCGGCCAAATGGAGGTACTACAGCAATGGAGGAGCAATGGCGGCCTCCATCGTATGCAGTCACAAGGCAGAGCAGCCAGCGGCCATTGGTGTTTATGCGTTTGATAAGCTAACCGCACTCAGTTTAAGAGGAGCTGGAATGACAACGGGGATGGCCAAACACATGTAAGTTAGCCAGAACCCGGCAGTCAATCAGGAAGCGATATTTAACCCTTTGTGTGCCATGATCATTGACTAAACAGGGGTTGGATGTGGGGTAGCGACGCCGTTGATTGTTGGGGACAATTCACTAATCGCTGGATATTAGTGGGGACATGTCCCCTCCGTCCATGCTAATTCTACGCCCTTGGTTTACCCACGGAGTAGGACCCTCAACCCATTATATGATGTCCTTATCAGTTCTTGGATTTTCTTCTCAACTGTTTTACATTTGAGTCAATATATAGGCTGATCTGTTTGGTATTCAATTCACAATTAACTTTTATGTAGCGCCAATTCACAACAAATGTCATCTCACGGCACTTTACAACAAAAGTCATTTTAATACAATTACACAAACATTCCAATCAGTTAAAAGTTTTCTATGCAAGGAATCCGAGCAGATTGTGATGAGTGATCAACGTGAGGTGTGCCCGAATCATGCAGACTATAACCTCAGCAATCCCTCATACTGAGCAAGCATGTAGCGAAAGTGGCGAGGAAAAACTCCCCTTTAACAGGAAGAAACCTCTGGCAGAACCAGAACCTGGCTCAGTACAAGCGGTCATCTGACACAACCGTCTGGGGTTCTGAGAAAACAGAAGAGACAACATGGAGGATGCTCTGTGACTGAGGATCATCTGGACCGATGTTCCCCATCCAGCAGGGGGCATTGTAGTTTAGCAGGGTACCAGATCGTGTGGAGCTTCTATGGGGAGAAAATTACTGAGAGAAAACTGGGTTAACAATCACAATAACGGCAGAAAAAATATATCTGGAGAGTAGTAGAAGAAAAGTAGTCAGTCTGTCCAACAGTCTAAACCTATAGCAGCATAACTACAGCGATAACCTAAGCCATTCTAACTATAAGTTTGATCAAAAAGAAAGGTTTTAAGCCTAGTCTTGACAGTATCTGCCTCATGGACTAAAACTGAGAGCTGGTTCCAGAGGAGAGGATCCTGATAACTAGAACAGCAAATGCCAAACATGTTGACAATTTACACTCGCAGATGCCTGACATTCTGAATGACATGACTGAATTTTCTGCTTTTAAATTTAGACAAGATTGTTGTCTTTGGACCAGAACCTTTAAAAAGGAAACTGCTGGAACAATCAGGTCTCTTATGTATGATGGAGCTTGATTATTAAGAGCTTTATATTTCAGGAGGAATGGGTCCGGTTACATCTTTAACCGGTGTGTGAGATCCGGTGGTTGCCCTGGCAACCAGACGCTCTGCAGCCCCGCCCAGCAGCAGGGAGGCGTGCCGCCGACAACCCCCAGCCGGCACCGCAGGTTGACCGCGCTGCAAGACGGACGGATGGTTAAAGTCCCCGTATCGGCTCCCTCCTTACCCAACACAACTAGCCCTACCTTTGCCGAGCTGGGGAGGAGATCAGCTGCCCGAGGAGGAGAACAACCACTGAACAGGAAGAGGCCAGGCTGGTTATGCACCTGCTCTGGCTGGTATGTTTAAAGCTGCGTGAAGCGTCAGCCTCCAAGCAGCGCTCACTACAGATGAGAGAGGAAAGACTAATGAGGCAGTAAACTAGATTTGACTTACGGCCACCTACATCAGGCTCGGTGCTGAGGATCACAGTCAGTCAGGAAGCTGTTTGTGTGAGTAGCAGGTATCTGCCTCTTATGAAGGCAGCGTGCCCCGTCCCACAATCACCAGGATGTCATCCACCTGGACGAATCTCCATGAACCAAATTGTTCATCCCACCACATTTACATAGAAAACTTTTAACTGATTGGAATGTTTGTATAATTCTATTGAAATGACTGGATTGAAAAGTTCCTTGTGATGACATTTTAAAATTCAAAAGTTAATTGAATCATTTAAATTTCCCAGGTGGAAAGCTGAGGAGGAAGGTGGGATATTATATTTAAGACACTTTGATCGGTCTTTACATATCTGGCACCAAAATCTCTTAGTAAAATAAATTCTATTAAAAATAGAATCATTGGCATTCTCCCAAACATGACTAACTCTCCCCCTCAGTAACTGAGGCAGTATCAGAGAGAAATATAGAACCATGCTTATGTCTGTACCTTTTTGATTCTGTTGAACTTTATGAATTATCACAAAATCTAGCTTCATCCATAGGCGTCATTTAAACTGGGGATCATGTCCCCGGCAAAATGTGTGATTGGCAGCTGTGTCCTCCCCTACTTTCAAAAAAGCCTGCAGATGAGGATGTTTTTTTCTTTTATACCAGCGCAGATCTAATACCTACGTCTGCTCCTAACAGATAGTCTATTAATATGCTTTTTAAATGTTGCATCTAATTATATATAATTTAGCTTTAAATAAAAATGAAACAGTTATCAATTTAGATTAATTTGTAACATTTCAGAAAAAAAGCACTCGCGGCATGCTGGCTAACATCATTATGACTAGTAGCCACAAGAGATAAGTGAGAATTGAAAGGAAGGAAAAAGCTAATTTCTTCTCTCAAACTGAGAGAGAATTATTAATATAGCCCTATGAGCATCAGAAATAAATCATAATCAAAAAGGGTAACATCAGGTGCAGATTTGTTTCATGTTAATTTGTAGAGCTCACTTATGGTGCAGTATTAACAGTTTTTCCTTTATTTTGTGTGGATGACTTGAGGATTGTTTTATTTTTAAGCTTAAAATAATATTGTTAGAAAGGGTTCATATCTTATAGTATTGTTTTTCATTGTTTTCACAACAAGCTGATATATCGTTGTTCATGAATGCAACGTAGATTTCTACGCTGTTTAAATGCATCACATTTTAGAACAGTTGTCTGCCTTTTCTGAGTTTAGAGTTTAGAGAGTTGGTTTTTCAATGTTCACATCGGTTTGTTGTTGTGTAAATGTAAGCAGCTGAGTTTTTAAGTGTTTCTTTTTTATATATATAGTTTTTAAGTATGGTTAATCATATTTGTAGAAGTTTAACCGTGTTGGAACTCTGTTTTTAATCTGCTACTCTGAAATTAACCTTTTTTTTTAAACAATCCAACCCTCTCCTTTTTAAATTTGAAGGATTCTTTATCCAAAGGTGGGTCAGTTAAGTGGTTTATAAAACTTGCATATGCTTTTTTATTTTTTCTTGAACCCTCACCTGCTGAATCGGATCTGAGCTTGCTTCAACACACTCCACTTCTTCAGCCAGTGATTGTGCTTGCTGTAAGAGTATACCAAAGTTGGTTTTATATTTAGTGCAAGTTTATCAGTTTTTCTGTCATGTGAATCTCACCTCTGCATTCTCAGCAGCCTGTTCGAGCATATCTTTGTTTTTCTCTGTCACATGCTGTTCCTGATAGAAAATGGGTAATAAAACAAACAACATTGTGTGATTTGATTTTTTTATTTTTTGCTAATGCAGCATTTATTTTGACTTAATTATCTTTGTTTTGTTTGTTTTTTTTGGGGGGAAATGATAGATTCTTAAGGTCTCCATTTGTTGACTTCCAAAAAAGGACACATTCCTGAAACACTTAAGTTATGTTGTTTATTAAAAAAAAAAACACTTGACTTTAACGTATTTAAAGTGTGCCTACTCTGTGATAAAAAAAAAAGTAAATAACCTCATAGGCTAAGTCAAAAAGTAAAATTACTATTCTCTGGAAATAACTATTTTAAAAATTACCCTGAAACACTAATTGGTCAGTCATATGTGACACAAAGTCCTCTTTTAGTCTAATGAAACAAAACGCAATAAAAATCGGGATGTTTGGCACCTGAAAACACACGTATGTTACTTATGTTTATGGTGCACGCTCAGACATCACATGTGACTCTAGGGGGCGCTGATTCCTACTGAACAAACGTGCTGCTACTTTGTAACGCCATTAAAATCTGATTTTTAGGTTAACATTGTTTGTCCTTCAGTCACTTTTGCACCCAAAACCTGAATTGAGACTTATTTATTTACACACTTTCACCAAAAATATTTTCCCTCTAATACTTTTGGAGTTGATGTAATGGAGGGGTCATTTAACATAAGGCCATTTGCTGCCGGGACCTTGTAGGAATTAAACAGCGCCACTCAGTGACAGGTAAAGTCTCCTAAAAAAACGAGGAAACCCCAGACATTTTATCAATCTATGAAATCCTCCCAGATCCCCATGAGAAGCAAACATTTCTCAGGAAGAGGTTTGGTCACCTGGCATAGCCGTCTGGTTTGTAACTGCTGCTAGCTAACTGTTAGCAGCCGAGAAGAGAAACCGCGGTGAAGTTAGTTTTAAGTTGGATATTCGACAGACATTCGTTTCATTAAAGCGGAGACTCCCTCCAATGTCTTACCGACAGCCGCACTCATGGAGCGGTTACATCGCGGCCAAAGGCTCGTTCCTGAAGGCCGTGGTTTCAGTTAGGGACCGTCGTTTAATTTCTCTACATCAAAGAAAATAAATCAACAGGCCGACATATCCGATCTGCTGACAAAGTAACCCCAAAATATTACTAAGTTGTTGAGCGACACCCGAGGAACATGACACATTGATTTATAAAAAAAATAAAATGTATATTTCATTTTAATATTTTAGTGTTATATATATATTGTAGTGTTATTTTCTTCAATAGCTTCTAGATTGTGTGACCAAGTTACACCAAATGGGTCTTAAAGTGTCTTAGTTCATCTAAAGAACCAGACACAACAATTTATTTACCATTTGAACACACATCATATTTTATATTCATATTTTACAGTAATATTTGGTGTTTTTCTTCAATAGCTTCTACATTATGTGACCAAGTTACACCAAATGGGTCTTAAAGTGTCTTAGTACATCTAAAGAACCAGACAAAATAATTTATTTACCATTTGAACACACATCATATTTTATATTCATATTTTACAGTAATATTTGGTGTTTTTCTTCAATAGCTTCCAGGTCATGTGGCCAATTGGTCCAAATAGGTCTTAAAGTGTCCTAATACATCTAAAGAACCAGACACAACAATCGATTTCCAATTTGAACAAACATAATATTTTGTATTCATATTTTACAGTAATTTTTGGGGGTTTTCTTCAATAGCTATTATGTGACCAAGTGACACCAAATGGGTCTTAAAGTGTCTTATTAATTCTAAAGAATCCAGACACAACAATTGATTTCTAATTTTAGTGCATAGAATATTTTATATTAATATTTTACTATAATATTTATTTTCTACATTAGCTTCCAGGTCATGTTACCAAGTGACACGAAATAGGTCTTAAAAAGTCTTAATACATCTAAGGAACCAGACACAACAACTGATTTCCAATTTTATTACATATAATCCTTTATATTAATATTTTACAATAATATTTGGGGGTTTACTTCAATAGCTTCCTGGTCTGATAGAAATGAATTGGTGTATCATATGTTAAGTAGGAGAGTTATAAATAAAAAGTATGCCAAATCAAATATTCAAATCACAAACAAGAACTCCATATTGGATTGGTCGAGGCCTGGGTTAACAACAACTGATGACCCACAGGGTGCCGGTGGAAATTGGACTACTGTTGGTCGAAGGAGGAGAGGAAGAAGGCATGTTGTTAGGCAAAAAGAGAAGAGGAAATTCAAGAGCGTGGAACTGAGAGTAGGGACTTTTAATGTTTGGACTATGACAGGTAAAGCTAAAGAGCTTGTGGACATGATACAGTGAAGGAAGGTGGATATTCTATGTGTTCAGGAGACCAGGTTGAAAGATAGCAAGGCTAGAAGCTTAGGAGAAGGATTCAAGTTATTCTACTATGGGGTAGATAGAAAGAGAAATGCAATAGGTGTTATTTTAAAGGAAGCTTGATATGGAAGGAATAATGATCAATGTTATTAGTGGTTATGCTCCACAGGTAGGATGTGAGTTAGAAGACAACCATAAATTCTGTAGTGAACTAGATGATTTGATGCAGAGTATCCCCAGAGTTGAGAGGGTGGTGATTGGTGCAGACTTTAATGGACTAGTTGGTGAAGGCAACAGAGGTGATGAGGAATTGATTGGCACGTTTGGTATCCAAGATAGGAACGACGGACAGATAGTGGTAGACTTTGCAAAAAGGATGGAACTGGCTGTAGTAAATACTTTCTTCCAAAAGAGACAGGAACATAGGGTGACTTGTAAGAGTGGAGGTAGGTGCACTTAGGTGGACTACATCTTATGTAGATGTTGGGATCTGAAGGACATTAGGGACTGGAAAGTAGTGAGTGTGGCTAGAAAGCATAGGATGGTGGTCTGTAGGATGAAACTGATGGTGAGGAAGTTGAAGAAAACAAAGACAGACTATTGTGAGGTTTTCAGAAAAGAGTTGAGAAAGGCTCTTGGTGGCCAGGAGGTTCTTCCTGATGACTGGACAGCTACAGCTAATGAGATTAGGGAGACAGGTAGGAGGATACTTGATGTCTCATCTGGAAGGAGGAAAGTCGACAAGCAGACTTTGTTGTGGAACCATGAAGTACAGGAACATATACAGAGAAAGAAGTTAGCTAAGAAGAAGTGGGGCACTGAGAGGACTGAGGAAGGCAGACAGAAGTGCAGTGAGATGCAGCGCATGGTGAAAGTAGAGGTGGCAAAGGCAAAACAAAGGATGTACAATGACCTGTATGCTAGGTTGGATAGTAAGGAGATAATGGTTTGTATAGGTTGGTGAGGCAGAGAGACAGAGATGGAAAGGATGCGCAACAGGTAAGGGTGATCAAGAATTGGGATGGAAATATACTGACATGTGCCAAGAGTGTGATGGGAAGATGGAAAGAGTACTTTAAAGAGCTGATGAATGAGACAAATCAGAGAGAAGAGGTGGCTGTTGTGCGTCAGGGAGTTCCTGAGATTAGTAAGGATGAGGTGAGAAAAGGTTTGAAGAGGATTAAGATGGGGAAGGAAGTTGGTCCTGATGACGTAACTGTCGAGGTATGGAAGTGTCTAGGAGAGGTGGCAGTAGAGTGTTTGACTGTGTTCTTTAACAAGACCTTGGAGACTGAGAAGATGCCCGAGCAAAGGAGGAAATGTGTTCTAGTGCCGATCTTTAAGAACAAGGAAGATGTACAGAAATGTTGCAACTACAGAGGAATAAAGCTTATAAGTTATACAATGAAGCTGTGGGAAAGAATGGTGGAAGCTAGGCTTTGACCAGAAGTCAGCATTTGTGAGCAGCAGTATGGTTTCATGGCAAGAAAGAGTACTACAGATGCAATCTTTGCTTTAATGATGCTGATGGAAAAGTACAGAGAAGGTCAGAGGGAGCTGCATTGTGTCTTTGAAGATTTAGAGAAGACATATGACAGGGTGCCAAGAGAATCAATCAATCAATATTTATTTATTTGTAGAGAAAGAGAAGAGCTGTGGTTTTGCATGAGGCAGTCTGGAGTGGCAGAGAAGTATCTTAGAGTGGTGCGGGACATGTATGAGAGCTTTGAGATGGCAGTGAGGTGTGCTGTAGGAGTGACAGAGGAGTAAAAGGTGGAGGTGGGACTGCATCAAGGATTGGCTCTGAGCCCTTTCTTGTTTGCGTTGGTGATGGACAGACTGACTGACTGACTAGGTTAGACTGGATTCTCCCATTTAACCCAAACAAACACCACAAAGAGGATGAATCCAAATTCGTGGGAATGGTGGAGTTGGGTTTGGGTGTAAACTGGGATATTCTCCATGGAGTATGATGTTTGCAGACGACATGATGCTGTCATTTGCGTTACATGATGTAGAAGCTATTGAAGAAAACCCCCAAATATTACTGTAAAATATTAATATAAAATATGATGTGTATTCAAATTCTAAATCAATTATTGTGTCAGGTTCTTTAGATGTATTAGGACACTTTAAGACCTATTTGGTGTCACTTGGTCACATAATGTAGAAGCTAATGAAGAGACCCCCCAAATATTACTGTAAAATATAAATATAAAACATAATGTGTGTTCAAATTGGATTGCCTAGTGTGTTTTTTTTTTTTGATGTAGAGAAATTTAACGACGGTCCCTAACCGAAACCACGGCCTTCAGGAACGAGCCTTTGGCCACGATGTAACCGCTCCATGAGCGCGGCTGTCGGTGAGACATTGGAGGGAGTCTCCGCTTTAATGAAACAAATGTGTGTCGAATTTCCAACTTAAACTAACTTCACCGCGGTAGAAGACAAAAAGTAATTTTCCTCTTTTATATACGTCAGTTTCAAAAATTATAACACTGGATAGCTTAATATTTTTTTGTAAGGGCTGCACTTACAGCACATTTTTTCTTGCCGAAAAACCATCGGACATCGGTTGCATTTTTTATTTTCGACATGGTGGGACACCAACTTCAGCTTAACTTTTTTTTAAATCAATGAATCCGTTAGTTCACGGACAACTTGGCTGTGGGAGTGTGGAGTTGACCAGAGAGTGGAACCTGATATACGTAAGCGGTAAGATGAATATATTTCTCTGAAAATCTGATCGCATATTTGACTACATCCGCCACTAATAATATAACAAAAATCTTTTGTGTTCGGTTTTCTATCATATGGTTATTAATGATTCTTCCTAGCCTACAACCTAAGGGGGGGTTTGAATGTCATTGAAAAAATCTGGCTTTCAGCTTTATTGAATAATTGAATGATTTTTAACAACTGTCTATACACTATGGTGCATACTGTAGTGAAACTTTAAACTGAAGAATACTCAAATATGCATAGCATAGGCTATTTAAAAATTGTTCCCGGCAATATTTAAACTCTACTCAAGTGTAATTATATTGTCCCCACCAATTCTAAAAACAAACTGACGCCCTTGGCTTCATCTAAACACTCAACTTGTATGTTAGACCCAATACCAACCAAATGATTTGAGGAAGTGTTCCCTCTGGTTACTGGCCCTATTCTAGACATGATGAATCTATCTTTAATAAATGGATATGTGCCTGAGGAATTTAAGGTTAATTAAACCTTTACTTAAGAAACCCTCCCTGGATCAAGATGACTTAGCTAACTAAAGACCTATATCTATATGACCTACTGTATATATAGACCTATATATACCACAGTCGATATAATATTCTCCTAGAAAGGCTTAAACAATGTTGCTGGGATCAAGGGAACAGCACTAGGCTGGTTTAAATCATATTTGCCAGAGGGATTCCAGTCTGTTCATGAAAATGATAAATCTTCTACACACTCAATGGATTACTTGTGGAGTACGACAGGGTTCTGTGCTTGGGCCAATTCTGTTTACTATATATATGCTTCCAATTTGTAAAATAATTTGACAGCACAGAATGAATTTCCACAGTTATGCAGATGATACACAACTATATTTATCCATCAGTCCTGATGAATCCAATTAGCTAGGTAGATTACAGGCATGTCTCGAAGACATAAAAACCTGGATGACTAAACTTTCTGCTTTAAAATTCAGACGAGACAGAAGTTGCTGTCTTTGGACCAGAAGCTTTCATTACTTCGTCACTTTCACTTCATCTGGATGGCATTAAATTGGCCTTCACTAATAATGTAAAGAACCTTGGCGTAATTTTTAACCAAGACATGGCATTCAAATCCCATATTAAACAGATTTCTAAGATTTATTTATTTCACATCCGGAATATTGGTAAAATTAGAAACATCCTGTCCAGGAGTGTTGCTGATGAACTAGTCCATGAATTTGTTACTTCAAGGCTGAATTACTGTAATATCTTATTATCTGGAAGTCCACAAAATGCAATTACAAGCCTTCAGTTGATCCAAAATGCTGCAGCAAGACTTCTGATAAATATCAAAAAGAGAGATCAAGTTTATCCTGTTCTAGCTTCTCTCCTCTGGCTCCCTGTTAAATTCAGAACAGAGTTTAAGATCCTCCTCCTTACTTATATAGCCCTTAATAATCAAACTCCATCATACATCAGAGATCTGGTTGTTTTTTATACGTTCCTAAAAGAAGCACTTTGCTCTCAGACTGCAGGTTTACTGGTAGTTCCTAGGATTTCGAAAAGTAGAAAGGAGGGCAGATCTTTTAGTTATCAGGCTCATCTCCTATGGAACTAGATTCCCAGTTTTTGTCCATGAGGCAGATACTCTGTCTGTTTTTAAGACTAGGCTTAAAACCTTCCTTCTTAATGAAGCTTATAGTTAGAGTGGCTTAGGTTATCCTGAGCTATTTTTGTAATTATGCTGCTATAGGTTTAGACTGTTGGAGGACAGACTGACCACTTTTCTTCTCTCTTCTACTTTTTTCTTCTACCACTCTCTAGATATAATTTTTCTGCTATTATTGCAATTGTTAACCCAGTTTTCTCTCAGTATTTTGCTCCCCTTAGAAGCTCCACACGATCTGGTACCCTGCTCAACTATAATGCCCGCTGCTGGATGGGGAGTATCGGTCCGGATGATGCTCAAAGTCACCGACCATCTTGAACATCCGTTGGCCTGTATAATGTACTCTATGAAGGATTTTACATTGTATTAATAGTAAATTTGAATTTTTAATCATTTGAAATGTTCTTAAAGAAATCTTAGACCAGAGGTTTAGGTCAAAAGGTGATGGACAAGTCCATCTCCCATTTTGAAATATGAAGGCCTATTGATTCGTCTAAGAAGTGTACGTGTATGTCTGCATGGGACTAGTGAGGACTAGAAGTTCCCACCAACCTGTCAGATAGGAGCTGAAACTGATACTTTTAAAGAATTCATGATGTTTTCTATTTGAGCTAATAAACGGTAGGTCTAAAAGTTTTATCTTATTGCATAGTGTCTGTTCAACATCTATCCAGGACTCATCGATATAACTGTGTTTTAACCATCTTGATATGTATTTGGAGCCTGTTGGCTAAGAAATAATGACGAAAGTTTGGTAGGTCTAGACCTCCTTTATCTTTGGACTTCTGTAGTGTTTTCAAGCTGATACGTGGGGGTTTATCTTTTAAAAGAAATTTAGAAACAGAAGAGTCCAATGATCTGAATCAATCAGGTTATGGTTTGCTTGGGATCACTAAGAATAAATTATTAATTCTAGGCAAAACCATCATTTTTATTGGAGCTACTCTTCCAATAAGTGATATTGTTAGGGATTTCCATCTAGCCGGATCATCTTCCACTTTTTTTAAAAGTGGGACGTAGTTTAGCTTTGATAAGTCTGACAGTCTTGGTGAAATATGGATAACTAAAGATGTACTATTTCCTGACGAGTTGCACAGCAACAGGACCCTGGAAAGAACAGCTGATTGGAAGGACTGTAGATTTTAACCAATTTATGAAATAGTATGATACTCTTAAATAAGGTTTTATCAACTTTGATTACCTGAGAGAGATACGGTTGTGAATGCTGTAGAAAAAGTAGTACATCATCTGCATAGACACTAATTTTATGTAATATTTTATTGCATTGTATACCTTTAATATTATTAGTTTGCCTGATTGCTGCTACTTATGGTTAAATAAAAATAGTAAACAGGGAGGGAGAAAGTGGACATACCTGCCTGGTACTTCTCTGAAGAAATAAAATTGATGATGTTTGGTTATTTGTCTTGATTCATGTTGTTGGCAAGCTGTATAATATGTTTAACCAGTTTATAAAAGATTTTCCGAACCCAAATTTATATAAGGCTGCAAATAAAAATTTCCAGGTACCTCTATCAAATGCTTTTTCTGCATCTAAAGATAATATATTAGTTTGGATGTTTTTACAGTATGAATAATATATTAAATCTATTAATCTATGTGAATTTGGGGATGAAAGCCTCCTTTTTCTAAAACCTGCTTGGTCAGGATGGATTATAACAGGTGTTACTTTCTCTATCCTTGTAAGATTTTTGCAGATTATTTTGAGATAAACATTGATAAAAGAAATGGTACAATACATCAATCAATGAATCAAACTTTATTTATAAACGCTTTTCCAACTACATAGCTTCTCAAAGTGCTTTACAGATTAAAATGACCCCACAAACCCCTACCTTCCCAAACCCAAAATAAAATTATCATCACAACTAAAACCCCCCCCAACCACCACCCCCCCAACCCAACCCATCTCCCATGCAAACATGCACACACACATAAAAGCAACAGTAAACAAAAGGAACAAGGGGCTGAGTACAGATAAGCCAGGAAATGCCATCATGGGAGCCATCTGCATCGGCATAAGCAGAACAACAGCAGCAGCCAAGGCACTAACCCAGGGCACCCAGAGGAGGGAGGGACGGTACCCCCATCTCCACCCAGGCACTACCTGGAGAGCTCTCAGGCAGCTACTGCCGACCACCGCCCCCACTGCAAAGGGCTCCCACAGAGAAAACACTGGAAGGATGATTAAAATAAGAAGTTAAAATATTAAAATAAATAGTAGGAAATGAGATTAAATATTAAAATACTGATAAAATGTTAAGACTGATAGCATCCCAAATTATAAAATATGAGAGAATGATAAGATATGATCTAAAAAAATGCAAACCAGATAAATAATAAGCAGTTAACAACTAAACTTAATATTCAATCAAATAAAACATGCAGAGTGATAAAACAGATATTAATAAATGGCCTGTATTTGTACAGCGCTTTACTCAGTCCCTACGGACCCCAAAGCGCTTTACAGTACATTTAGTCATACACCCAGTCACACACACATTCACACACTGATGATGGCAAGCTACGTTGTAGCCACAGCTGCCCTGGGGCGCTGACAGAGGCAAGGCTGCCAGACACTGGCGTCACCGGGCCCCCTGACCACCAACAGAAGGCAACGGGTGAAGTGTCTTGCTCAAGGACACAACGACTGAGACCGTCAGAGCCGGGGCTTGAACCGGCAAGCTTCTGATTACAAGGCAAACGCCCAACTCCTGAGCCACAGTCGTTAAAAACTTGGCTAAAAAGGTGGTCTTGAGCCTGCTCTTAAAAACACGAACGTTCTCTGCGGCCCTGAGATCCTCTATCAGCCTGTTCTATAGGTGAGGGCCATAATAATGGAAAGACGCCTCACCATGAGTCTATGTCCTGACATTGGGGATGATAAGGAGACGGCTGCTAGAGGAGCGCAGAGACCGCGAGGGTTCATACAGTAAAAGCATTTCTGACAGATACGAAGGCCCAAGACCATTAAGACACTTAAAAACCATTAAAAGAACCTTAAAATCGATCCTAAAACATACGTGGAGTCAATGCAGTGATTTTAAGACCGGTGTAATGAGCTCCCACCTCCTGATCTTCATCAGGACTCGAGCTGCTAAATTTTGTCAAAGCTGTAAAGTCGAGGCAGTCTTTTTCAGAAGATCACAAAGCATGGCATTACAGTAATCAATTCTACTGATGATAAAAGCATGCATTATTTCACAAATCACTGGTATATAAATATATATATATATATACACTAATCTAACCATACCCTATCGGATTTGTTGCCGACCGTTCATTACTTAGCTCTGAGAGGACAAATGGCTTCATACATAGCTTGTACACTTAAAACTGCTAAGAGAAAGGACACTCCGTTTCAACAGTAAAACAGGATGTGCCAAATGACAATCAGAAGATGGAGAACAAGAAGGGGCACTTTGTATAATCTGTCATAGACAGTCTGTCATAAGTCAGCACCAGATAATAACAAGATTGGTCATAAGGCAACATGAGATGTTTATAGACAATTGGTTCTTGTTTGTACTTTATAAACTCAGATCAGCTGAGCAATATTTTATCTAAGAGCTGAGTATGAATCAAACTTTATAAATACATCAGCATTAATAATACAATTTTCTTTGACACTTGTAAAGAAGGATTAAAAGACAATGATTGTAGTTTTGGTAAATGTTTCTCTCTCTGAGCCTCAAGACCGATAATTAAAACCTCAGTTTTGTCCTGGTTGAGCTGCAGAAAGTTTTCTACCATCCAGGATTTAATGTCTAAAATGCAGTTAAAAAGTGCATCTATTGGCCGTGTGTCATCAGGAGACATGGAGATGTACAACTGTGTATCATCAGCATAAATGTGAAAGCTAACTCCATGTCTTCTGATAACACTGCCAAGAGGGAGCATATACAGGTTAAAAAGCACTGGGCCTAAAACTGAACCATGGGGCACACCACAAGTGATCTTATGGACCTTAGAGGAACAGGTATCTAAACTTACCGTCTGTAAGATATGATGTGAACCATTTATGAACAGCACCAGAGAAACTGATCTGTTTTAAACGGGTTAAAAGAATAGTGTGGTCTACAGTATCAAAAGCAGCGCTTAGATCCAGAAGAACCAACACTGTCACCTTCTTAGTATCATAGTTTAGTCTAAAAGGATTAAAAATCTTTAAAAGAGCCGTCTCAGTGCTGTGGTTCATCCTAAAACCAGACTGAAATTTCTCTAAGACATTATGGGGCTAATTTATCAGGACTCCTGATAATGACCGAAAAATTGCATGCAGCGCTAAAAGTTTGCACGAGTGGGTTGTCCTTAATTTGTGGGTGATTTTCTAAGATTGCGTGAGCAATTCTCAACAGGTGCAAGCAGCAGTATTCAAATGAGGAATTTGCGGCCGCTAATGCGAGCTGCACCACGGCTAGAGAGGAGGAATAATGTGCATGGATCCATAATGCGTCTTTGGCACAAAAATTAGGCTAAAATGTTGTGAATTCTGTTTTTCGTTTGTCAGTAATAAATCTAATTCATGCGGCGTGCTGCTCTCTGCTGCATGCAAACATCGTATTGCAGGGTTAGACTGATTAAAACTGCGGCATGTCTGATTTTGTTTTTAAAATGTCATATCTAATGCCAATTATCAATGTGGCATTGTATATGATTACTACATTTTATTAATTGGACTCCAGGAAGGTTAACCACTATGGGGGAAACTAATGAGGATCATATGTGCTCAGCCCATCTTTACCAGGTGGAGACATTATGAGCGCACAGTGAGTTATGATGCATCTATGGGGGGAAAACAGGTAAATATTTACATAACTGTCAGGTGTTGGGGAAATTACCATGAAAGTTGTCATTTGGCTATTCATAGTCAATGGACTGCTTATGGCAGTCAATAAGATTAATAATTTATGGGAAATTATTATTATTCAGGGCACAACCTTTATCAGGAACTATTTTAATAGCCAAATGTCTATATCAATCTCATAATCTAAAGGAATGAATTCTTTAGCGTTTATTGTCCATAAACTTTGCGATATGTGTGTGTTGAATCAAGAACGACAGCATTTACTTTTCAAAAATCCATCCATCCATCCATTTTCTTAACCGCTTAATCCTTAGTGGGTCGCGGGTGGGCTGGTGCCCATCTCCAGCTGTTAACGGGCGAGAGGCGGGGTACACCATGGACAGGTCGCCAGTCCATCACAGGGCCAAATATTCAAGATTTATTTGCTGGAAGAAAAGAAGAAAAACATTTTAATCACCAAGCTAGAAAAAGAACACACTTCTGATCAAAATAAATGAATAGTTAAAATGAAAAAACACAAAAAGATGAGCATTTAATAAGACGAGAAACCATGGATTCTGGTGTCACAGTTCTAGATGAATTTGGATGTTTTAAGAACCAAAAGATCTGCAGATGTTGGAATGAAACTGCTTTAGTTTCAATAATTTTAATTAGTTTAACACTTTTAGTACCAATGCTTTACCTATGAACCAATAAGCAATGTAAGAAAACACAAATATTTCTTGGATTAAGAAGTGTTATGTTTAAAAATTATCTTGATAAGAGTAATTAATCTTTGGTGGATTACTTAATTCATGGATTGATCACGACAGTAAAACCATCTAATTCCTATATTTTGACCAAATAAGGAGAGTTCAAACATGGCTAATAAGTTTCTGTTCTTAAACAATCTATTTTTAAACAGAGTTCTTTTTGAAGTGTTAATAGCGATCTTTGTTTATGAAATGTCGGCCTAAACCAACATGTGGGTTTGGTTAGCTTTAGCTGTCTGCAATGCATGTGCGGCGTTTAGAGTGGCTCAAATACATTTATTAAACATTAAACAAAAAGGAAAAACTTTCTGATTGAGTAGCTGAAATTACAGGATTTAAAATTACTCTGTCCGGGGCAAGTCTTTTAAAAACACTGATTAAAACTTTAGGCCGAGGCCTGGTTTACCCAAAGATAGCACATGAAACTTAAAAAGTTAACAATAAAAAAAGAAACACCTTTAAAATTAGTTATCCTAACTAAGTTGCCTCTGCCCAAACAGACCTTATCAACGTTTAAAGTCCTCCGAGTTGCTGCACGTCGATCAGGAAAGGGGGACCTCCAGGGAGTGTTAGTCAGCAGGCTAAGAAGGGATTGCTAATCTGGCTAGCAGCGGTGGGAAGCTCCTGGCTCTGACTTTTCCTGGCTGGCTGCGTGGCAATCGGCGTCCACCTTTTTAACAGTACCTTTTTGGAGCTCTCCAGTTCGGCATTCACCTCTTATCGGCTCGGTGGCTAAATGCGGATTCTGGTTGGTTCGGCTCTTGGCACATGTGGCTCACAGCTCCCGTTTCTTAGCAGTTGGCAGCCTGAAACTCAGAGGGGTTTCGTCGGGTTCTGGGGATAAACAACGTCTTTCTTTATCAATGTTCAAGATTCAGCTGGAGTGGTCTTTGGTTTACTTTGGAGCAAGTTTCTAGCGAAGGAAGATGGTTGGAGATGATCTTCTGTTGCTCCCCGGCCGGAAGGAGAACACAGAAGAAAGAGCAGCTGGGTGAGCACCCCTATTCATAGATTTCCGCAGCCCCCACTTCCTGTGGGGCTAGAGCAGAGTAGCGCCACCTGATGGCTGTGTGTGTGACCCAACATAGATTTATGGCCATTAGAGTGTTAATTACTCTTAGTTTATATTGTGTGTGAATGACATTTATTTCTCAATATTAATATCATGTTGAATGTGGTGGCGCAAAATTAAGACATGCTTTTCAGAAATACTAAATATAGACGTTAAACTAGCCGGCGCAAATATTTTCATGCTTTGTGGTGGAAAAAAAATGCGTCTGAGAAGCCATGGATCAGCCGTCTTCCTCCAGGTTTATTAAATGCAGCATGGAGAGATTCCAGATAGCTCTGAAGCTCCCACTGAGGCCCCGTCCACACTACTGCGTTTTCGTTTAGAAACGGAGAGTTAAAACGAAAACTATCTCCGTCTGCACTAGAATTTTCCCTGCGTATTAGAATTGATCTCCGTCCATATTAAAACGACTGAAAACGCGGATCACGTGACCATTCTCCAACACTGGGCATGCGTGCGCCGGTATAAACAGGAAACAGATTGACCATTCCTCAGATATGATCAAAGTAGCCAAGCTAATGTACCTGCTAAATATGTCGAAGGCCATAGATGTAATTCGTTATCCATGTTGCAGTTTCTAACGTAATGTACTCCAGGCTGTTTTTGTAAGTTATCTTCCGGGGACGGGTCAAGGAACGGGTGGCTGACGAATCAGGGAAGGATACGCCATGACCTATGACACCCAATCATAGAGCCAAGTGTGATCTGCTGCGTCATCATTTCTAAAGTCCTCCGTTTTGAGACGTCCACACCAAAACACGAAAATGGGGTCGCAGCATTTCTAAACTTCTCCGTTTTGGGTCTCCGTTTTTGCCATTTTAGTGTGGATGGGAGGTGCAAACGTAGCAAAAGGTCTCCGTTTTTAAACGAAAACGCAGTAGTGTGGACGGGGCCTGAGAGCTCTGAAACTCCAGCAGACAGCTCTGCTGGATCAGCTTCAGACCAGTTCATTAATCAGCTCTGAGAGAACAAAAAATTGAATACATGGTTGTAGATATGAAATTGCTGAGAGAAAGAACGCTCTGTTTTAGCAGTCAAAAAGGATGTGTCACAGGACAATCAGAAGATTGAGAGAAGAATGAACACTTTGAATAATGTGTCAGAAGACAATCACAAAACCTGTCACATGAGATAACTAGTTTCGTGCAGTACATTATCAAATCAGCACAACTAAGCAATGTTTTATCTAAGCACTATGAGTAATGAATAAAAACTTATAACTGCAATATTGCGCCTGGAACACCTACTTCTTTGCCTATTCTCCCAATATCTTGCGTCTTCTTAGAGAAACACCCAAATTACATATTCATCAAGGGTAAAAGCGCTAAATTTGATTGGCTGCATCTTTCTGCGGGTTTAACAGGCGCAATGCTCTCCGCGCCGTGTTGATAGATCAGCCAGAGCCTGCTTTTGCTATGCTGTTTGCTGTTTTTAACATGTGCAAACCATTGATAAATCAGCCCCTATGAGCGTTAATGAAATCATTAAGTTGAATATCAATACGTTTTTTCTAAAACTTTTCTTAAAAATGGTAAGTTAGATACCGGTCGGTAATTTTTTAAATCATTAAAATCTAAATTGCTCTTCTTCAGCAAGGGCCTCACTACCACCGCTTTAAAGGCAGCAGGAAAAACCCCGTCTGAAGGGAGCAATTCATAAAGTTTAAAATCTTGTCTTTAAAAGACCCATAAAATCGCTTAAAAAACTGGCTAGGAATAGGGTTCAAATCGTTTGTGGTGGACCTCACTGAGGAGAAAACTTTATCAAGGGCCCCAGCATCCACCAGGACAAAACTGTCCAGTATTTCCTCTGGTGAAGACAGACACTAATATTAGTCTAAAACCAAGTTAGTTTGAGAAGTTAAAATATTACATCTGATGGTGTCTACCTTCACTCTGAAGTGGTCTGAAAACTCCTCACAGAGAGTGTTTGAGGGGGTTTTCTGAAAAGTATTAGAGGAATGATTAAGAATGTTGTCAATGGGACTTCCGGTTATGGAGGCTTAGGGGACAGACGCATGGTGCCGTGCTCCGCTTACTAGCCCACTGTAATTAGCCTTCTGCCAATTTTCCACTGAGTCAATCTGACGCCAACAGTGCCTAAAAGGTTAGAAACCCTGAAAACGAAATCATGCCACCGAAAAAGAGCGATGGTAACAAGGATGACGGCGAACTGAGTGACTTGAGAGAACAACTGGATGACCAAGAGTACCGAGCCCGTAGGAAAAACTTGAGGCTGGTCGGCTTTCCAGAAGGAGTGGAGGGAAAGATGCAGTGGCCTTTTTACAAGAATGGTTACCCAATTTGTTTGACTCTGAAGGGCCATCTTTTGAAGTGGAGCATGCTCACAGGTCCCTTTTACAACGCCCGGCAGATGGCGCCATATTCTGCGCCATCGTGATCCGGCTGCTCCGCTTCTCTGACACGGTCAAAATCCTCGAGGCGGCCAGGAACAAAAATCCACTACAGTACGGATACTCGACCATAATGATATTCAGAGATATGTCAACAGCCATGTTCAAAAAGAGGAAAGCCTTTGTCCCTCTGAAAAGGAGTCTCAAAGAAAAGAACATCACCTTCAGACTGCTATATCCGACCACCTTTTCAATGGATCTGCAGGGGGGATGGCACACCTTCACAACGCCACAGGCTGCCAACAACTATCTGAAGAAATATCATCCGGACGTGCTGCAACAACACTAATTTACTACACAGTAAACTAGACTACACATCTCTCGACCTTTCTCTGTGATCTGCAGAGATTTGTAACAACGATGGACAGACAGAAGATCTGATCTCCGATGCCCGGAGGACTCTGTTTGCTCTGACACGGGGTCCTGCTTTCTGGAGCAACTGCTCGGCATCTTACTCTCCCCTGTTGGACACTATCTGAACTTGTTCATCCCTATGGTGGATCCAAGATGTACGTAAATAATTAGGGGTTGAACCTATGTTTTGATTTGTGTTAACAAAATGTTTAAGAACATTAAGGCTAATGTAAGGCTAAAGCACATTTATAGTAACCTGTTCACCTTGTTGAAGCAAAGCAGTACAATAGATGGCTCGTTATCTCCCAGCTGTTATAGCAGGTGCACATTGCACCTTTTCTTCTTCTTTTTTTTCTTTTCTACTTTTATTTTACCCCTTCTGTCCTCTCTCTTTATATGGCCACAGAGAAGACGGTTATTTTTTACTTAACCATTATAAGTTGATCGGTACTAGAAATTTCACTCTGGGTTCATTACACTCGTGTAGAAAGGGAAAAAAAAATATTATTATTATTTTTTATTATTTTTTAAACCTTTTTAAGGAACCAGAAGGTGGTTTGTTTAGCTACCAACAACAGTTTAATAACTAAATAGCCTTGTAAGTACAAGCTGTGTGTATGTAATTTCAAGTCCCCAACCCTTGAGGGCTCTCCACAGTGCTACGATGGGCAGCTGTCCCATAATATAATTTGTCTGTGCCCTCACTTTAGATGATTGTGATTTTTCGTTCTGAATCTGATCTAGAGGCTAATAGATTCATTCATTTTTAAGGAGCATAGGCACCATACAATAAGGCAGCATTATAGGTTATAGGTGCACAGTAAAAGCGTCATGAAGATTAGGAGTTCAGCACTTCCTCAGTTGGGGAGAGAGTGGGGCAAGAGGGAGGAAGGTGGGACTTAGTAGTTTCCTGTTTTTTGTTTTTTCTTTTTTCCTTTTTGTTTGTTGTTGTGGTTTTGTTTTTTTCCCTTTCTACACTCTCACTCTGGATACAAGGCGCAGAAATGTTTCTTCTGGATAAGACAACAGTCTAGATTAATTTTCCTGGCTGTTTCTGGATCTTACAACAACACATGGGAGGAATAGATTAAGAAAATGAGAGCTGTAGCTTTTAAATATCTGACTAGGAACACTAATGGCATGAATGACTCCTCAAAACGCAAAAAGGTACTTAATTTCCTTAGGAATCATAAAATAGACATAGCTTTACTGCAGGAAACTCATCTAACTGATGCTGAGCACGCTAGACTAACATGACAATGGATAGGGCAGATCTTTTACTCCTCCTTCACGTCCCAATCACGAGGTGTTCCCACACTGATTGGTAAAAATGTCCCTCTACATGTAGACAATGTTGAGAAAGATAAACACGGTAGGTACTTGATACTTAAAGGTTCCGTAGCAGGTGAACCTATTAAATAATCCTTTATTGTCCCACGAGGGGAAATTCAGTTTGATGTTCACAACCTGTCCAAGATCATTACAAACAACCAGACAGTCAACAAACAGATCCAGGTCACTGTTGGGCAGTGCAACCGCTTGTACATGGCGCTCCCATGTATTCAGGAAAGAGTTACACATCAGGAGGGGGGGGTTTCACGGTGACGGGAAAAAAAACGCTCAAATGTGTTCTGGGTCCGTATACTGACTCACAACACAGGTAATAGAAAAAAGTCACGCCAAAAACATAGAGAAGCACATATTTCAACGTTCACAATGATGACCTGAAGGACGGTTAGGCAGGTTCAGGAGCCCCTGGTCGACAATCTGCATGCAGCGCTCAACTCTATGCGCGCAGCCAGACCTGCCACCTGGGGGGGCAGGAGAGCTTGGGAGACAGCGAGACATTGTGTGTGTGTGTGTGTGTGTGTGTGTGTGTCTGATCCATGTGAGTGTGTGTGTCAGTTTTTGATCGTGTGCGGGGTGGAGGATACTCCGTTTTCTTCACAGGCATTGATTACAGACCAAGTTGAAGGTCTACATGAAGCCAAAACAATAATTATTTGGATAGCAAGGAGACACAAAAAAAAATGTTCCACTCTACTCTTTCAGTCTGTCAGTGGTTTCTTTTATAGTCTAATTCAACCAAATGAAAGTTCAGATTACTCCATTAATTTCCAGTTGCACCAATCCGCACTGACTGTTTCTCCAAGTCCGATGAAATTTCGCGAGTGAGTCCCAAAGCGCCAGCTATGTCACCTATTACGCTAGTTAATATCAATGGCCCAAATTACGACTGCCCTCAGTTTTTTCAGTCTGTTTTTCACACTAACCTGCCACGCTAGTGAACTTGTCATAGGTGGTGATATGAACTTAGTGCTGGATCCGTCCAAGGATCGGTCATCCCCTAATCCCATAGCTCTGTCCCAAGCAGCTAAGACTCTCAAAAAAGGATTGGCAGATTTTGGGCTTGTAGATATCTGGAGAGAGCAACATAAATCAGTATGTGAGTATTCCTTCTATTCACACGCTCATAAAAGCTACTCCAGAATCGATATTTTCCTTATTCATGCTGACAGATTCCATCTTATATCCTCATGCGAATATTTGGCTACGACTCTTTCAGACCATGCTCCTCTCATGCTCCAGATGGCTCAAAAGAAAGCTACTAGTAGTTTCAGACTTTGGTGATTCTCCACATACCTACTCAATGATGCAGATTACATTAAACTTATTAGTAACAAAATTGACAGTTTTATGACCATTAATAGAGGGACTGCCTCGCCAACTGCTGTGTGGGAATCCATAAAATGGATTACTTACATGAGAGGTGAGACTAAAAGCTACACATCATAGAAAAAAACCCAATTCACACTGAAAACCAAAACTCTGGAATCAGACATCAGGGATCTCGAAAAGGAACACTCCCAAACTCATAATGAAGTGACTTTTGATCTTCTAAATGTCAAGAGAGAACTGAATATAAACTGCTAACTAACAGGGTAATTGAGAATGCCATGGCTAGAACGAAACAACGGTACTACGAACATGGAGATAAAAGTGGTAAGTTATTAGCCTGCCAGATCCGAAGAGAGGAAAAGTCTAGATGCGTCCCCTCAGTTAAAACCAGAGATGATGCCACAAAAGTCCATGATCCCAAGCGTATAAATGATATTTTTAGGGATTTTTATATTGAATTGTGTTCTTCTCAGGGGGTCGAGACCCATAAAGTGACTAACTTCTTGGAGGGGCTGGTCATACCAGGGATGGAGGCGGGGACACAGGAGAACCTAGAGGCAGATGATACTAAGCAGGAGGTTCTGAATGCAATCGGAAGGCTTTCAGCAGGAAAATCGCTGGGGCCAGATGGGTTCTCTATGGACTTCTTTAAAGCCTTTGCATCCAATCTAATAACGCAGCTAATGGACATGTTCAAACACTCACTTGAAATACATCAACTACGTAGAACTCTAGAACAGGCTCTCATCACTGTCCTGCTAAAACCAGGCAATGACCCAAAACTCTGTGGCTCCTATAGGCCCATCGCCCTTCTCTCATCAGAATATAAGGTATTCACCAAGATCATAGCAACAAGGTTGGAGAAAGTGATATCTGACCTTGTGTACAAAGATCAGACTGGCTTCATTCAGAACCGTTTTTCATCTGATAATTTTCACAGGCTCTTGAATATAATCTCCTGTGACCAAGACATCAACACCCCAGTCGTTGCCCTTTCATTAGATGCCGAAAAAGGCATTCAATCGTCTTGAATGGCGCTATCTCTTTGCGATTTTAGAAAAAATTGATTTTGGTCCAAATTTGATACAAATGATAAAAAATACTATATACAATCCATTAGCAATGATTCAAAAAAATGCAGACATCTCATCCCTTTTCCCCCTATCGCGTGGCACTCGCCAGGGCTGTCCTTTGTTCCCCCTCCTCTTTTCATTGGCGGTTGAGCATCTCGCAATTGCCATTAAAGCACATCCTGAACTAAAGGTATTATGGTCAAAGATGTGAAAAAACGGCAGGTTCCTAGAGTCAAGCTCAAGACCCTCTGCCGGCCCACTGAACAGAGAGGACTGAATCTACAAGATTTTCAGTGATATTATTTAGCTGCTCAATCATGAGCTATCTGGGTATGGATTAAGGATCTAGAGCACCCTCTAACCTGGAAACATATCTAACAGTCCCATACAGTGGAAACCCTATCTAGTATCCCATTTATCTATTCCTATCACAAACAAAAAACTGTAACGCCAAATCCAATGATAAAATTCACATCTAAAATCTGGGATGAAATTAGAGCAAAGTTTCATAATGTTCGTACACTGTCCAGTTCCACTCCATTCCATTTAAACCTGTTTTTGCCTGGGGCATTAGGAGACGGCATTACTAGAGACTGGTATAACAGAGGTGTATGCACTTTCGGACATTTATGTGAGCAAAACAATCTTAGATCCTTTGAGCAGCTGAGGCTCTCTTTCGGGCTCCCCCTTGCACATTTCTTGAAGTACGTACAGGTCAGAAATTTTATTAGGGTACAACAAGGCGGGTAACTCCTCCCCTTAGAGGATTCTGAGATAGACAATATGATACGAGACAAACGTAACTCTAAATGTTTTCTATCCTATGCTTATAACAGATTAATGGACCTGTCAGAAAATAAGGATCTTAATGCAAAACTTAAATGGGAAATAGACACAGGCTCTGCCTTTGAGAACTTTGAATGGAAGGATATCTGTCGCAGCTCTCAATCATTCTCTTATAACAGCCGACATAAACTTTTACAATTCAATCTTATTCATAGGGTCTACATGACTCCTCACCGGCTCCATAAGATAAGTAGTAACTACTCAGAATACTGTGCTAGATGTAAGACTGAAATAGGGTCCCTTCTCCATATGTTCTGGACATGTAGATGTTTGGAGCTGTACTGGAGATGTATCTTGGACATTATTAACCCTTCGTAGTCCCTCAAATAAATGCTACACTTGGCATCCTCGGAACAAAAAAATGTCCAAGAGAAAAAAAGTTCAAATAAAGTCATATAATATTTAATTACTCTCAATTCTTTTTTTCACAAATGCCATCCTTACCCTCAGTCCTCTGGAAACATCAAAAAAATGCCTGTTTTTGAGATGAAAGCCATTTAATACCAGGATTTATTTGAAAATCTGCACTCTAAAAACCCCCCAAAAAAACAGGAAAATGACATATAAAATTGTCTATTAGGATATTGCTCTTCTTAAAATGACCGATTTTTTTGATGCAGACTGTAGAAACAACATTCACAAAAATTATGAAACCAAGCATGGACACCAGTGTATGACATCTCTAAAAAACGCTCAAACCATATTTTTTAGAAATACATATTGCATTATGAATCCAGGGCCCATAGGATCCCAAAAATGTGAATAATTTAAATTAATCTTTATTCAATGCCCCAGCATTTATAAAGAAATCCATTATTCAGGTGAAAAAAAGTCAAAACTACAATTTCAGTTTATGATGGCCACAAAAACACTGGTGTGTAATTTTTTTTTTAAATGGGGATATTAAGGTCTGTTAGAAAAATGTCGTTTGAATGGGAATCAATGGCACAAAAAAGTGTCCGAGGGACCTTTATGTTACTGTAACGAATATACAATGTTTTTAATCTAGTATGAGAAAAAAATATATATTTCTGTCAAACTCCTCCAAAAATGCACATCTTCGGAAAAAATTGTAAGAATTGCATTAGCACAACAACAGTTATTCTAAAAATGACACCCGCCTGCACATAAAAACGCCCTAGGGACTATTAAGGGTTAAAGGAATTGTGGGCGTGGATATTCCGTCCAACCCACGTCTGACACTATTGGGTGACATGTCAGTTTTACCGACCAGTGTGAGAGCCAACACTCGTTTCACTAGACTAGCCCTAATTGCTGCTAACAAATGTATAGCCATTAACTGGAAAAGTGAGGACCCTCCTGGTGTTTCTTTATGGCTTAAAGAGCTCTCGTCAGACTTGCCATCAGAAAAGATCATGTTTAACCTTAAGAAAAAAACATCAGTCTTTCATAAATGTTGGGGAGGATTCGTAACCTTTCTACATAATAGAGCTGCCTCTATGGATGCTGTATATGCTCAGAACCAAATAGGGCCTGATTCTGGGATTCACTAAATGCTGGGGTAAAAAACCCTAAAAGGCTAGGTGTAGTGTAACTTTATCTGTGATAATGAGGTAACCTTATCTAAGCCTTATCTAATTTCCTGTACCAACCTTTTTGTATCTTGTTTTGTTTTACCTTTATAGTCCACTTTGTTTAGATGTGAGTATTGGTCATTATTGTTGTCATAACTTAATTTGTTTTATTTTATTCTGGCTTATTTACTAATTTTATTTATTTTATGGTATTTTGTATTTTTTGTTGGTTTTGTTTGTTTGTTGTTTTCCTTTTCTTGTCATTATTGCTGTTGTCAGTGTTGTAGATATTGTTAGTAATTTTATTTCTGTTACTACTACTATTCTTTTTCCTTCACTCTTGTCCTTTGGGGGAGGGGGGCGGGATGTGTTTTAATACCTAATGTTAATTGTATCCACTCTGACGTACTGTATTTTGTTTGAAAAATCTGAATAAATAAATTGTAAAAAACAAAAAAGAATGTCAATGATGGAAAACAGAATTCTTTGATTATTTTTATGTTCTGAGAGAATTCTGGAAAAGCATATATTTCTGGAATGACTTAAAGCGTTATTGTATAATTAGAGATGTTCTATGTATATCTGATGATTTATTGTAATTTTATTTTTCCTCCATTTCCTTTCTGCCACCCTGCAACTCCTCTTTAATTTTTTTAAGATCTTCATTTCTCCATGGTGTTGTACTTTTTGAATGAGTGTTTACAACTTTAAGTGGAGCCAGCAGGTCTAGAGCAGATTTAAGTCTACTGTTAAAATCATTAACAATAAAATCACAGGGTGCAGGTAAAGGTACAGGAGGGAACTTTTTAAAAGCTTCAAGAAAACCTGCAGCCACTTCAGGGGTTAGATGACGTTTCCTGACAGTTCTAGGTTTCTAATTGGATAAAACTGGTGATTTTGAAAAACACACAGTAGTGGTCAGAGACAACAACAAGTCAACAACAGAGGACACACTGGTGGACAGGCCATACATGATGACCAAGTCCAGAGTGTGTCCTCTGTTGTGAGTCAGCTGCATGACATGTTGGCTAAAATCCATATAATTCAAAATATTTTTTAAAAATCTGTTGATAAAGAATCTAAAAGGTTAAGAAAGGTCCATAAGAGTTGTGTAAAATTGATAAAAACTCTTGAATAAAAAGCGTACTCTTTTTCGGTTGCCTATAAACTGTGACATAAAATCTGACGAGTGCTAAAAACAGAGACAGTGAATTGAAAAGTGGTAAAATTATGAAATAAAACAGGTTTGGCGGCAACAGTTGATAAACTTATAAAAGCAGTTCCACATCCCCTGTTTCTACTCCTCGTTGAATAAGAAAACTTAAAATTAGGTGGAGAGGCCTCTGTAAGAACAGCAGGGGCATCTGCACTAAGCCATGTCTCAGTTAAAAATAAAGAATCAAGATTCTTATCTAAAATCAAATCATTTATTATAATCTATATATAACTTATATAATAATTATTATATAAGTTTTATTCAACAGAGAGCGAACATTTAAAAGAGCCATATTAACATTGGTTGGAGATGGAGTGACTGTATGAGTGACTGAAGGTGGGATTTTTAGTAAGCGTTGAAGATTATTTGGGTTGCAATTGTTCAGTTTATGATTATTTGTTCGCTCTCTGCTGACAATAACAGGTATGAATGAAGTGGGGCAACGTCCAAGTCTGATATGCGAGTTACTTTTAAAATCAAGACTGATATGCAAGGGTTATGCCAGGCTTAATGCCAGGCTTAATGCCAGCATGCAGGTGCCTGGTAGGAGACATATGGTCTTTTTCTGGTTTTAATAGAAGATTAACGTAGGCAGACTTCATATTTGGTAACCTGGCATCAGCCAGATCTATGTGTAGCCCTTCCCCATGTTAAGCCTACACATTTTGATCTAGAATATTTGCAGCAGAAAACCATCTGAAAGAAGGAGGGCCATTTGGTAGAATACTTTGAGCTGATTGGAGGACACGCAAGGTAGCACCCGTTTGGCACTGGCTTCTACATGAGCGTCAACTGGGGCAGCCGTATTTGTTTCACTTTTCACAAAGTGCTTCCCTTTACTCACTTTTTAGCGAAGAAGTAGTATCCAGTTTGTGTAAAAACCGATTCAATAACCGCTTCTACGCGAACGTCAACCGACGCATCTATGTTTGTTTCTCTTAGCTGAGCAGTTAATACTATCGTCACAACTAAACTCCCGCCCCAAAGAACAATGCTGTTAAACGATTGGTCCGGCAAAATATTGGTTGGAGGTCAGACAGTTTTGATTGGAGAGGTCCAAGATGTATTCTCCTGAGTTTGGAAAACTCCAAATCTCGCGAGCCTCCATCTTGCAGAGCAAGGTTACATATCTGACAGTAGTCTGCCATTTTCCTTTGTTTCCTGCAACATTTTGTACAATGTTGGTGCCAGAATATTACAGAGTTCTTTATAGAGCCTTACTGGAAATCCATCTGGGCCTAGAGCTTTATTATTAGGCATGGATTGGAGGGCCTCCTGGAGTTCAGCCACTGTTAGCGGTGAATCCAGGGCCATTGCTTGACTGATAGTTTTGGAGGAGATATTTTATCCAGAAATTGTTCAATTTCATTATTCGATGGGTTTATCCCCAGTCAGTATAAAGTCTCATAAAATTCTTTGAAAGTGTTGTTTATTCTTTCAGGATCATATACTATATTCCCAATTTGGTATTTGATTGCAGATTGTTTTTTTAAGATGGTTAGCTAAGAAGCTACCTGATTTATTACTATGTACAAAGTTTTCTATTCGAAGACTTTGAATTAAGCACCGTTTCTGTTTGTTAATAATTTCATTTAGTTCTAGTTTTGCTTTCCGTATCTTGCTCAAGGTCTCCTCATCCAGGGAAGCTTCCAATGATTTGATAGTTTCTTCTAATTCCTGAATATGTTTATTATCTATTCTCTTTTTATTTGATGAGAATGAAATTATTTTACCTCTAATCACATCTTTCTCTGTCTCCCAGAAGGTAAATGGTGACATAACAGAGAGGTCATTAACGTCCACGTATGAAGCCTGTTCTTTTTCATTATATTTAATAAATTCTTTTTCCCTAAGTAATATATATTAAATCTCAAATTTTTGTATTGAAACGCTGCTTTTCTGTTTACCAGATTTAAAGAAACAGGAGCGTGATTGCTGATAACTATAGGATGTATCTCAGCGTCTGAAATGTCATTCAACAGTCAATTGCTGACTAAAATAATAGTCCAATCTAGAGTAAGAGTGGTGGACATTTGAGAAAAAAGTGTATTTTCTGTCTGTGGGATGAAGAGATCGCCATTGCATCACAAAGTCCATAATCGCTCATGTACTGTTTTACTATAACTATGCATTGCCTGGAGTCCCTGCTGTACTCTGCATGTCAATTTATTCATTTAAACCGAAGTTGAGGTCACCCTCGAGAAGAAGTGAGCAATCCATGTGATTAGCCAAAACCGAGAAAAAGGTATGAAAAAATGAAGCGTCGTCTGCATTTTGGCCATATACACTAACTATACATAACTTTTGGTTATGTATAAATAGTTTTAATACAATAAATCTATCCTCTGGATCTGCAACTTTGTATATTACTTTAAAAAAAACATTTATCAATATTGCTACTCCTTGTTGTCTAGAGTTAAAGCATGAAGAAAATACATTAGGATATTCAGGTCATTTAAGAGCATCTGCTGCTGAGCTTGATTTATGAGTCTCCTGTAGTAACAAGACATCTGCCTAAAGTCTTTTATGATGGTTGAAAATCTTAATCCTTTTATTTTTCTTTTCAGATCCATGAACATTCCATGTTAGAAATTTGACAGAATTCATGGAATTAAGATGAGCGTTTGAGATTTCATCACCAAGGAAGCTGATAATAACAGAGGTCCTCTTGGATTGATCATGGAGATAGCTGACAGAGTCATAAAGCAGAGACATTGGGAGAAGAACATAGTTGTGGATGCGTTAAGGATGAGATTGTGATAGAGATACATAATTATGCAAAGAGAAAAGAGTGTGTGAGTGATAGAGGAAGTGATAGTGGAATAAAAAAAAGTGACAAAGAGATTTGGTGACATACCTGTGAAATAGAGAAAAAAAAAAGAACCCAGAAACCAGTGAAAAGCCTTATCCCCGCCCTGATCTACAAACATGAACATACTGCTGTGCTTACATTACATTATAGTTGTCTGATAAAACAACTATCTACTACTATGGTAAACTATAACAGCTGACCATTGGCACACAGTTTATCTACAGTAACTGTGGCCCTGCTGCCTTCACTGATACATGTCTTCCTGATTGGGAATAACACGCTTCTTCTATCCAGAATCTCCTTCGGATATTGATCATTAATGCTGTAATTCGTCCCCTGCAGCTCTCTGCCCCACGGACTCGTTCTTTCTGTTTAAAATGTTCAAATTTAGCAACAATTGGGCGCGGGTGGGTGTTGTTGGGCTTCTTAACTGCGAGCCGGTGGACGTGGTGAAAAGTGATGTTTTTAACTGTGTCACTTGGAAGTTTCACCTGATGTTGGAGAAATTGTTGGGCCATGTTTTAACATCTTCCTCTGCTTCCTCTGGGATTCCAGAAAAAACAAGATTATCTCTCATGGATCAAGCCTGGATGTCTAGATCGACTCCTTAATCCTTTTATTTTCTCCAGACAGCTGCAACATCCCCTCTGTGAGTTTTTTAACACTTTCTTTCAGCGTTTGATATTCTTCAGCGAGCGAAACTATCTTATCGTCTTGCTCAGAGTATGCTACTTTTTAAAAACACAATATGCTGTATTGTAATTTTATCTTTACAGTACAGTATATTAGTTTTTAATTCAGTTTTCATTTTCTCTTGTATGAATCTACATGCTTTGATTGCCTGTCAATTTGCTGTTTTTAGCTACAACTAAACCACCCCCCATGGGACAATAAAGGATATTCTACTTGAACTGCTCCACAGGAGTATTTACTCCTATTCTCTAGTTCCTCTGTGTTCTGGATCACCACTGATGCACTTGTATAGACTTAAATATCTCTAACATCACGGTAAGTGATATTGCATTATCTGACCATTTCTGCATCCCGCCCCCTCAGACGCCCTGGCCAGCCAGAAGGAGGCAGTATACAGCCCAGGACTGGTGCATGTTTCTGTGAGAGTAGCTCACATTAACTACCCAAGGGAACACGGGTAGAACATGCAAACTCCACACAGAAAGGCCCTTTTGCCAAGCCCACCCAGAGTGTGGGTGCTGAGGTCTTTATTTAAATCACTTATTTAAGACTTATTTTAAGTCTATTAGTAAAGACTTAAATATCTCAAACATCGCAGTAGCTGATATTGCATTATCTGACCATTTCTGCATCTAATTTGAAAGCACCATCTTAGCTAAAATAACTAATCACAGAAAGACTATTATTAAAAAACGCTTCCTCAAAGAAAACTCGGCTGAAAGCTTTAAATTGATGTACACTCCTAACCGATCCAAATCCCGAACATCCACTAACACACATTCAGTAAATAAACTGACAGATGATTTTCTCTCCAAAATCTCAGACATGATGGATAATATTGCACCACTTAAGGTTAAATCTGTCATGAATAAAAAGAGGTCTCCTTGGAGAAGTGATCAATTGGTATATAATGAAAAAAGTGTCGACGCACAGAGAGAAAATGGCGGAAAACTCGACTCCAGGTTCATTATGAGATATATAAAGAGAGACTGAACAAATATCAATTAACCTTAAAGGGTGCAAGGGAATCAATCTTTTCCGAGATTATTCACAGAAACAACAATAATGCTAGGACATTATTTGCTACAGTGGAGAGACTAACTCCTCCTACAGTGACAGTACCCCCTGAACTAAATTCCACCAGGGCCTGTAAGGAATTTGCCAGCTTCTTTACTGAAAAGATCTTGAACATCAGAAGTTCAATCAGTACATCACCTCCAACCCCAATACCAACTATGAGCCCAATTAACACCAAAGCAGAGAAAATGACTCACTTACAAACAATAAATCAAACAAGCTTTGATGAAATTTTTGACAAACTCTGCTCTGCCACCTGTTGCTTGGATATCTTACCAACAAGTTTTCTAAAAAAGGTCCTTTCAGCCATCATAGAAGATCTGATCGAAATAATTAACTCATCCCTCCTATTGTGTGTTTTCCCTAAAGCCTTAAAAAAAAGCAGTTATCAAACCAATACTAAAGAAGAAGAACCTAGACAGCAAGTTGATGCAAAACTACAGACCAAGCTCTAATCTCCCATTCATCCATCTTCTTCCGCTTATCCGGGGTCGGGTCGCGGGGGCAGTAGTACAGAGAGACCCAGAATTCCCTCTTCCCAGCAATTTCACAGAAAAAATATTGAAAAAGCTGTGTTCCAACAGTTAAACAGCTTCCTAACAATGAAAAACCCTATTGGATATTTATCAGTCTGATTTTCATAGGTACCACAGCACAGAGACAGCCCATGTCAAAGTCTTCAATGACATCCATACAAATACTGACCGTGGTAAAACCACAGTACTTGTACTATTAGACCTCAGTGCGGCGTTTAGAATGTCTAGAGAGCTGGGTCGGACTCTCTGGTACAGTACTCGACCGGTTCAAATCCTACCTTAAGAACAGGAATTTCTATGTGTCAATGAGCCAGTTCTCATCACAAAACACAGAAATCACATGTGGGGGCCCTATCCTGGGGCAATTCCTGTTTAGCATCTACATGCTCACACTAAGCCAGATAAGAACAACAAATAATATCAACTACCACAACTATGCTGATGACACTCAGCTTTATATCTCAATGTCACCAGGTGATGTTGAACCTGTCCAAATCCTCAATAAATGCACTGAGCAAATTAACAGCTGGATGTCCCATAATGTCCTCCAACTGAACAAAAATATATCAGTGCACAGCTTCAGTTGGTCCAACTAGAAACTAGCAACCAGGCCAGAAATCTAGGTGTAATAATGGACTCAAACTTGAACCTCCAAGGTCACATAAAGGCAATAACAAGGTCAGCTTTCTATCACCTGAGGAACATTTCTAGGATTAAAGGACTAATGACACAGGGAGACCTAGAAAAACTCATCCATGCATTTATCTCTAGCCGTCTTGATTACTGTAACTGTATCTTCACAGGTATACCTAAAAAGTCAATCAGACAGCTGCAGCTGATCCAGAACGCTGCTGCTCGTGTTGTCACTAGAACCAGAAAAGTAGAACACATCAGCCCAGTTCTAAAGTCCTTCCTCTGACTCCCTGTAGCTCAGAGAATAGATTTCAAAGTGCTTTTATTAATTTATAAATCTTTGAATGGGTTAGCACCAGATATTACATTAGAGATCTGCTATCATGGTACAAACCATCCAGATCACTCAGGTCCTCCAGCTCTAGTTTACTGATCATCCCTAGACCCAGAACCAAACATGGGGAAGCAGCTTTTTAGTTTCTATGCTCCTCATATCTGGAACAAACTACCAGACGAATGCAAAACTGCAGAGACACTGAACTCTTTTAAATCTAAAATTAAAACGTAACTATTTAGACTTACTTATAAGTAACTAATACTATTATCGCTTTAAATGTTTTTTTTAATCCTCAATTGTTGCTTTAATTAAATGCTAAATGTCTTAATGTTTTTTGTGTTTCTCTGTTTTGCTTTATAAATGTTTATGCTTTGTTTTAGTGATTAATGTTTTAATTTTCACATTTTTGTAATCATGTAAAGCACATTGAATTGCCTTGTGTTGAAAGTGTGCTATACAAATAAAGTGACCTTGCCTTGCTCGACGCACATGCACAGTAGTGGTCATCTGGGTCAGTCGCCACATCACCTGAACAATAAATCATGGTGAACCGACAACATAGTTCAAAAGTTTGGGAGCATTTTACAATGTTAAAAAAGAGAAGCAAACAACGTGCAAAATCTGCAAGGTAGAATTTTCATTTCAAGGGAGCACAACAGTGATGCACGAACACCTTAAAAGGAAGCACGTCATGGTGGAGGACGAAGAGGGACAGTTGCCTCTGTAAGCTAAATTCCTCTCCTTAGCTGCTTAAGATCATCATAGCACTGAAACAGCTCTGGAGAAAGTTACTAATGATATTCTAATGGTCTCAGATAATGGATTTGTGACTGTTCTGGTCTTGTTAGATCTCAGTGCTGCTTTTGACACAGTCGATCATAATATTCTCTTAGAAAGGCTTGAAGATGTTGTAGGGATAAAGTGAACAGCACTAGGCTGGTTTAAATCATATCAGTTTGTTTATGTCAATGATAAATCTTCTTCACAATCAAGGGTTACTGTGGAGTACCACAGGGTTCAGTGCTTGGACCGATTCTCTGTACTATATATATGCTTCCAATTGGTAAAATAATTAGACAACATGGAATGAATTTCCAACAGTTATGCTGATGATACACAATTGTATTTATCCATAAAAAACGATGAAACCAATCAGTTAGGTAGATTACAAGCATGTCTGGAAGACATAAAAACTTGGATGACTCTAAATTTTCTACTTTTAAATACAGACATGACAGAGGTTGTTGTCTTTGGACCAGAACCTTTAAACAGGAAACTGCTAAATCAGTCACTTTATCTGGATGGCATTAATTTGGCCTCTGGTAATAATGAAAAGAACCTTGGTGTAATTTTTGACCAAGACATGACATTTAAATCTCATATTAAAGAGGTTTTTCTTCCCATAGAAGCGCTACATGGTCTGGTACCCTGCTCAGCTACAACGCCCTCTGCTGGATAGGGAACATCGGTCCAGATGCATGCTCTAATGGTGCATTAACACCACACAGTTGGTCTGCGTCAGGCAACGCATTCAACGGATGAAGTTTGACGTATGTACTTTTGGGCTTCCATAGCCTGCTTCTGAACTATGGCAGATCGTAACTAGAAAGTGGCTTGGCTTTATTAGGTAGATAAAGCTAGACAACGTCGACATCATGTGCATCAGCGCTCATTCTTCAGATGCGTTCTGAGTTCGGGGAGTTTAACCATTTGCTACAGGAGCTACTTATGGATGAGGTTCGCTTTCAGTGCTACTTCCGTCTGTCCTGCGCCTAATTTTACGACCTCCTGGGCCGCATCGGAGCTTAAATCTCCTACCAGGACACCAACTACAGGTTCTCTGTTCTTCCTTAGGAGCGCCTGTCCATCTGACTTTGGTAAGTGTTATTTCTGGTTTCTGAAATCTGCGTTTGTTGAAAATGTTTTCACTGGACCTGCGCTTCATTCAAGATACGTGTATAGTGACATCACTATAGTGAGACGCTCTGATTTGTTGCCGCACTGCGTTAACTGTGTCAGGTCCGTCAAACGTCGCGGCAAGCAAACGTCCCGACCAAGGCAATTTTGAACATGTTAGTGATGGACATGAGAACCCTATCCATGGTTGGCGATCAAGGTTTCAAAGAGATGATCAAGCGGTTCAAACCAGAATACCATGACAACTACTTGCCAGGCCGATCCCATTTCACCAATGGGTGAATGTGGCTTCAATGTAAAGCGCTTTGAGTGGTCAGTATGACTAGAAAAGTGCTATATAAGTTCAGTCCATTTACCATTTACTCCATTACTAAATGAAATACACTTTATATTCTAACTCACCAAACTTAACTTTTGTGGATCTTAAAAATCTAAATACATCTTTCAGTCAATACAGGCATAAAATGAATACATACAACAAATTTTTATTGAACATATATCTGATTCAAGAGCAAAAATCAATATTTTACAATACTGAACCGTCTGAAATGTTGTGGATAAACTCAGCCCATCTGAACTTTGGAATATTTAAATTTACAAATTCATCTAGAACCTTATTCTCCCCCTTTCTTTAGATCTGTCTTACCCATGTTCAAAAGTATCTGTTGAACAAAATCACAAGTGTTCATGTACTTTGGATAGTTGTGATGCAGAGCTTAGAAGTCCAAAGGCAATGTACATGGTCTGGGGCAGGTTCTCAACATCCATCACGATATTTCCTTCCTAGATGATTCCAACTGAGGTTGTATTATGGTGAAGGGGCGGCATACATGGAGAAATGTTTTCCTGCTGATGGCAGAGGAGCCACACTGAAGGGTTGTTGTACAAACTTTCCTCACCATCAGTATTCTGAAAGACATGACACAGCTGTTCAGTGTCCAACCACTGGTTAGGGCAGTGAACGCTGCAGAACAGCATGTTTAATAATCAATGACAATAATTGTTAAAAAGTTAAATGAAACATAAAAAACGTAAAAATAATATTGATGGTAGGTAGAGATGAAGGAAGCTATAGAGTGAAGTAGAGAAAACAGAAGTAAAGTTGGAGGAAAATAAGGAGGTGTTAAACAGGTGGAACTAAGGAATGGGAGGAGAAATGAGAGGAGGTAAAAAAAGAATAAAAGTCCCTCACAACGCAGGCCTTAAAAAACGGTGGGTGGATGATCTCAAGGAATGACGGGAAGGAATCTGAACTCCATCATATTTAAAGCCTGATGGAAGAAGAAAGGAGATCACACGATGAAAACAGGGTCCATGTCATCCTGAACACTATGTATGTACACAGTAATTAAAAAACACAACCATTATGTAATGGAAAAAACCCAGTGCTTCATATAATTTTTACAGAAAGCTATTTACATGCTTCATTTACAAATCGACTGACAAAACCAGGTAATGCAATGGGTGGTAAGGGATTAATGTTAGAAAATATTTTAACAAAATGTAACTCTATTGAAATTAGGCTAAATAAAGATCAGGAAAGCATCTACAAACAGCATACCTCACATTCCCGGTATATTCTTATACAATATGGGATTTTTCAACCTCGATCAATTAACCGACTGCATTCTTAAATATAAGTATAAAAATTTAAATATACAAACCTTTGTTTGTTACATCTGGTCAGCCAACATCTTCCCTGCTAAACATTTCTTTGCCTTAAATATTTCCATAAGCCAGTCTGGGACTTTGGTGCTCAAGGGCCTCATAGAACTCCTGTCTCAAGCTCCTAATAAGCACTCTGCTGCACTGTAGCAACACCTAAGACATATTAAAAAAAACATGTTCAGGTTTAAAACGGGTTGATCATGATTTGATCTTTTTCTGCATTAACCCAGACTGCAATTTTACTCTTTAATACAATTTTGATGAGTACTATAGGTCCTTCTGGTGATATAAGATTAAAAACCAAAAAACTTCCGGCCATGAAATATTACTGTTATAATTTCTGTGCAGACCCAATTTATTTTTTTTATTTTTTTTGCTTTAGCCAGCAAACATAGAAAAGTGTGTGAAACTGTATTTAATTCCTATGCAACAGTGGCAGTGGATATAATTTTTTCCAGGGGGGCTATGACTATGATGGTTAAATGTTGGCTGCCATGTGATTAATTTTTTTTTAAACCTGATTAATTACATGGTAGCTGTGAATTAATCCTGACTAATTAACATTACAAATATGACTTAAAAAACTATTTGAGGTGTAAAGGGACAAATCAAATTGCCATAGCTCTTTTTCATTTAATAAAGGAGCGATTAATAGATAGTTTTATCTTTTAGCCAGTTGCTAAGGCAAATTAAAGCTGATTGTTTCTTAATAATGTTGGACAACCCTGATCTTCCCTAAATGGGACTATCCTACCACAACAGAATGATTTCAGTCAGAGGCTTCAACAGTTTATCTAGAACAGACTGCTACTGTAGAGGAGGAAACACTGAGCTGTCTATAGAGGTTCAGACTGGGATCACTCTGTTCATACTGGGAGAACCTGCCAGAGCTCCACTTAAAACCATTCAGAGTATGAGAAGGTGTGAGTTAGAGAAAAGGCTGTTATATTTCTGCTGTTCTTTATTATTTCCAAAAAGCTGCTGAAACAGGTTTGGGTGATATAAATGTGAGGAAGGAGATGATATGTGTGATCTCATATGGAAAATAAGAACAAATGCAAGGTAATGTAGAAATTACCTAAATATATGAATAAACTTAATATTTGGATATCAGCAGCAGTGTTAAACATTAGATAAATCAAATGTAATATAGACTTAGTAATAAAATATCACAATTCCCCTCTTTCCAAAATGTAAACACTCAGTAAACAAACTCTCAATCTAAACAATAGGACTTCATGCACTTATTGTGAAATTGCGCGTCTACACAGCTACTTTAGCTATGTGCTATTAGTTACTGCTAACTATTAGCACTAATTTAAGTCCGAAAACATAATTTAAACTGAATAATGCACATTTTTAACGCAGCGGTACCTTACTATGAAATGTACTCAAGTGACCCAACATGCATAATTCCACATTAATACAGCGCTTTTTACGTTCATTTTCCTCCTTATTGGTATTTATATTTAGCTGATAATCAGGTCCGAGCTATTTTACTTCAAGCTTCTCCTGCTATGTTTTTCTCTCAAACAGTATTGTTATGAGTGATATAACAAAATAATTTTTTATTTCTGCTTTTTGTGTCTCTTTTCGTTTGTCTCTAACTCCCGTGGTTTGACGCTACCCGTGTGCCTGCTGTAGGCAGAGACACCCATATCTATGGCTGTATGTCTCAAAGCACGCATCAGACCGTATTACGAAATCTATTATTAATATTATTATATTAGACACTTTTTCTCCTCTCTTATTTTTCGTGCGACTCAAGGAGGGCGATGCCCTATCACCAATCATGGACCAGCCGCCCCTGCTATGCAATAGATTTATTTCAACTTGTCCTTTTTTTTTTAAATGTCTCTTTTTTTCCCCACCGTATGTCCTACCAAGTTCTGCACCTTCTATAACTTGTCCTTACCTGTTGGCTAAAACAATAGTAAACACTTTGCACAAAAGTGACAGCAATTTCTGGCCAAACATTCAGTATCAGCAGACATGGGCGCCGTCAGGGGGGGGAAGGTTAGGACGATTCTGAGGGCCTGGCACAGACAGGGGGCCCTTTGAGGGCTATCAATATGTGTTGTCTTGTGTAAGTTTTTTAAATGAAATATTTCATTTGATCTGTTAAAATAAGCAGATTATATATGGTTGGGATTCGATATAAAAAAAATCCTCGAATTACGTATGATATTATCATTTCACCCCTCTCCCTTACTGAATGGTATCGTCTGACACTGGCAGCGGCACATGCGAGATGTGTACAGCACGCTTCGCCTACGTGAACAATTCCTTCCCTTCACTGCTGTGGAAGATCTTTTCTGTCAAACTGTTGCTCAATTTAGGTCAAAGTAGGATTAGTTTCTAAAACCCAGTGTTACAACTTTTCAGTTTTGTGTGTCAGCCGCTGTGAGATACAGGAGGATGTATGGATGCTGAACTAGCCACGTTGCTACTGGATTGGTAAGTAATAAAGGCTTGCTCCTGGGTTATTAGGGAATGATGATGCGATACAGTGCCAGGAAAATAGTTTGATGGTTTACCAACTGACACGCTGTCACTTTGATGTTTTGTTCTTTTGACTGTACTTGTAAACTTGTTCAGAAGATTCCCACATCTGCTTCGGCTGTCGGCTCGGTCTTGCTGATAGCCAGCAGCCCCTATGTCGAGATGCAAAGATTATAAAACCACTGTATTTATGGTTGTTTATGCGTTTTGGTTCACTATTTGGTTTCAGCACGTTTCGTAGTGAGTTACCGCTGCATTAAAGTGTGCATTATTCAGTTAAAGTGATGCTTTCGGACTTAAACTAGTGCTAACTCATTAGCGGAGTAGCTCTGTAGATCTTCATGTCGTGGTGATGTGATACAGTAGCTTTGCTCAAATTTCTCCACGTTAGCTCAATAACCCCTTTTTTTCTCTGTTAACTTATAAATGCAGTCAAACACAGGGGCGGCTGGCCCATGATGGGCGATAGTGCATCGCCCTCCTTGAGTCACGCGAAAAAAGAGAGGAGAAAAAGAGTCTAACATTGCCGGTCCAAGTCTGCATATTATTGTCCAATCAACAGCCTGAATCTCACTTTCCAACCTAAAACCCCGCCCCTTTGGGGCGATCTCAGTCAGATTGAAAATCGCCCCAGGCGCTCCCATAGAGTTACATTGTGAGATTTTTTTTTCAAATTTTGGACCCTACATTGCATTTTAATGGACACCGGGAGGGCTCGCCCCAACGTGATTTCATAATACGCAGTGATGCGTGCTCGGAGACGTACAGCACGTACTTTACAGTACGCACACGGGTAGAAAGACCGCCAGACCGACATCTACACCATGGCTAGCATCTTGAACTCCATCGTGTCATTGAGGGATTTACCGTTCAGTCGTCGAAGCAATGTGGATAAATTGGCTTTAAAAGAATTAGGACCACCCAGACCAAATTTAAATATAAAGCAGGTATCCAAAAAAGCGGGGAAAACATACTGCCGCGGATTTTCCCGGAGCTGGTATGAGCGGAAAACATGGATAGCGGTATGTGAAGTGGCTAACGCTCTGTTTTGCTACCCCTGTGTCCTAATTCACCCTGATGCCAACACGGACACCGCTTGGACAAAGACAGGTGTCACTGATATGCACCATCTCTCTGAGAAGGCCAGGAAACACCAAGCATCGAAGATGCTTATGGACAGCTGCTTAAAACTGGCGGCTTTTGGGAGAGTCAACATCTCAACGCAGCTGGATGAGAGCTACAGAATAGCTGTGCGCCGTCACAATGATGAGGTGAGCAAGAACCGGCATATACTCGGCCGCCTTATTGACTTCGTGAAATTCTGTGGCGTGTTTGAGTTAGCGTTACGAGGCAAGGATGAACGGGAGGGGTCTGGCAGCAACCCCTGGATTTGCCGAGGACTGGTCGACTTAGTGGCGTCCCTCGACGAGGTGTTCGAGGAGCACCTAAAAACGGCCACGGTCTTTAAGGGCACGTCAAAAACGGTGCAGAATGAGCTGCTGGACTGCATGGCATCTGTAATCAGGGAACGGATTGTGGAGGAGGTTAAGTCAGCTAGATTTGCGGCAATCCAAGCAGATGAAACAACTGACGTCTCTACACAAACTCAGCTGGTGCTTGTGTTGAGATACATCGACGGGAAACATGCTGTGCAGGAACGGTTCTTTAAATTTGTCCCCATCTTGTCCGCAACAGCCGGCTCCATAGCCGATGCAATTTTGGAGAGACTGAACAGCGTTTTCACAGAGGAAGAGAAAAGTAAAGTCATAGCGCAAGCTTACGACGGTGCTAGTGTGATGAGAGGTGAGAGGGCGGGTGTGCAGCAAAAGGTACGCGAAGAATACAAAAATGCCCATTATTTGCATTGTTATGCACACCAGCTAAATTTAATCATGCAACAAGCCACTTCTCACATCCCAGCAGTGAGAGGTTTTTTTTCTGACTTGGGTGGGATTTCCAGTTTTTTTACCCGGTCACCCAAACGCACGGCCTTTCTCGACCAGATTGTTGCACGAAGGCTACCGAGAGCATCATCCACAAGATGGAACTTCAACAGCAGGATCGTGAGCACCATCTATGAGAACCTAGGCGACCTCATAGTGTGTTTTGAGACCATCAGGGCAGACAGCTCATTTGACAACACCACAGGGAGGTAGGCATCTGGCTTCCTGAGGATGCTGCAGGACGAAGATTTCTGTTTTTTCCTGCAGCTTTTTCATCTTATCATGCCTCACGTTGACATGATGTACCAACAGCTGCAGAAGAAGAACATTGACATGGTCTTCATCAAACGTGCCCTGGAGAACTTCACCTGCAGCATTCAGGCCATCAGGTAAGATAATACAATACTGTATTTATAATAATAATTATGCACATCATGTTCATTACTATATGTCTCTATGTTGTGATAATAGTAATATAGAGGAACTCAAAAGTAATTAACTAATTTAGTCACTTGCATTTTCTGTTTCATTTATTATTTTTTAAACTTCTTTTGCAGTTTAATCACTTTATTTTTTGCATACATTATTTAAGCTCATCCAGAAATAGTGATATTTTTTTCAACCTTTTCCAGAGCGTAGATGCAAAAAAACTATTTCTATTACTTACTATGACTGATCTTTTTTAAAGACGGGAATTGTTGATAATGACATACTGTTTCATTCATATTCTAACATTTTTTATCTGTCTCCCTTCAGGGACAAGAGCTCTTCTCAACAGCAGCAGCATCAAGAAACACCAGGGACCTCAGGATCAAGCAGAGGCTGTCTAAAGAGGTATCTGCATCCACTACTGTCCAATGATGTAGGCATACTCAAATACTGGAACCAAGTGATAGAAAATCACAACCACTATTTTTACTGTTAGATATAATAATGGATGGTAGCTGATTTTCTTTCTCACTCATTATCTATTATACTCATAAATACTACATCTATACTATGGAGGACCAGGATAGTCATCGAAAAAGCAATACAGCATTGTGATTAGTAATTAATTGTGAAATAAAAATATAGATTGTGAAATATAATTTAAAATTCAATAATGTAATTGCACATTTTGAATTGAAATATTAAAGAGGAATTAAACATTGTGTTTATTCATTGAATCTGCTATTTGAAAATGTTTTTCAAATCCTGTTTCTAAAAGGAGAATTAAATAACACAATTCATAAATTTGATTTATAAATGCCTTTCCATTTTATAAATTAAACAAAAAAAATTCTACATCCATTTTCTCCCCCCCCCTCACATTTGCAAATCTTTTCTCCAATTTTATTTCCTAAATGGTTTACCCCCTCCATTTAGCAATTGCGTGACCCTCCTGGTGCCTGAGTACATTGAAATCCAAGTAAAACCAATCACAGCTCTCATTGGTTAGACAGCCATATTTACATCACAACATGACAGGGACCTTGGTGAGCTGTGCACCTGCCAAAATGCATACTTTGTAACTTTGAGCCTGTAGATACAGGAGTAGATCCTGGCCACATTGCCAACACCAGTAAAATATTGTCTTTACAGTTGTGTGTTACTGATAATGTTTTTATAATTCTAACAGATCTGTGACACAATCCTGGGCCATGCCAGGCACAGGTTTTCATTCACCAGCCACCTTGTGAGTGCTGTGCTGCTAGAGGGAGAGTTGTTTGACCAGCATCAGCAAACATTCCCTGAAGAGGCTACCTCCCAAAGAACTCAAAGTAGTTCGTACAGTAGCTGGCAGAGGATTTCTATCAGAGTTTCTACCTGCAACAAGGAGTTGAGTATAGATTTACTGTTTTATTACAGGTAAAATATTTAAGTATTCTCTGGTTTTAGTATGTTTAGTTATAATCATTCCCAAAGATTTTACCTCATTTTAACTGGAATCCCATATAAGTCAGTTTGCTCCATATCATGTATTGACATAAGCTCACATTTTTTTAAATGTAAATAGAATCCAAATGCTTTAGAAAATATTAAAATGTTATTATTACCAAAGGGATCTGGACAGTTTTTTTTTTTAGAGATATAGCTAATAACTCAGCAGCTAAAATAAATAATTAGGGAGAAAAGGGACAGCCCTTCAGGATTCTACGATTGATAGTGAATCCTTTAAGTTCTCTTTGGGGGAGAGAAACCGAGCTATTAATATCCTCATACATTATATGTATCGCTTTAATAAACTCTGTACTGAATCCAAAATATTCTGACGTTTTATAATACATGTATGTTCAACAGAATCAAATGCTACGAAAAGATCTAAAAATTAAAATGAAACTTTTATCTTCAATCAAAGAATTATAATCTACCAAATCAAGGACTAATCTGATTTTATTATGTATAGACCTATCTTTTATAAATCCTGATTGTGTTTTACCATCTGTCCAATACCACTTTTCAAACAATTTGCAAAAATAAGAGTAAATAATTTGTAATCTACTTACATTGCTAATGCAAGCACAAAATACTGAATTTAAGGTGGTCTAGCAGTACAGAAGCAGTTATATATGATTCACATAAAGTGTGATTGACTTAAATATATGAGAATGATAGCAGAAATACCATGAAGTGCATGATTTTATGTAAATTAATATGAAAAATATCTCAGCTGTGTTGGGGGCCCTGCCAAGATTCTTGTCATGGGACCCAAAATTCTTAGCAGCGCCTCTGTCAGCAGACATTATCAGTGAACATGTAGCTGAGAAAGTGTCGAGCAAAGATGAGCTAGCTTTTTAGCTACCTTGCTAACTTGTTCAAATTATGTTGATTACGTTAGTTTATTTGCTACCAGTGTAGGTTTAACTTACCATGTTTCAAATGTTGGCTTGCTGGTTTCAATATTCCCTCTATAGTTCTGCTCTCATCAGAGCAGCTCTGTAAAACTGGTTTGAACTAGATTTTGACCAGGTGCCAAATGCAAACTTGAAATTAGGTTGTTTGAACTTGAATACTTAATTACTAAAAGCTATACCATGTAAAAAGTACAGTTTACTCAGGATGCCTAATAAAGAATTGACAGCTTTTTAAGTAATTAGAACTCAATTTGTTTCAGTAGAAGCTATTGATTGGACTTAAAAACAATACAATAAAAAAGACATGAAAAAGTTCAACATAAACAGAATTAAGAAGTGTATGTTCACAAATTAGACAAATTTAAGTAATTTGAAATGTGTATATATATATATATATATATATATATATATATATATATATATATACACTACCGTTCAAAAGTTTGGGGTCACATTGAAATGTCCTTATTCTAACCTTGTCAATGTCTTGAATTTTTTATTCATTTCACAACGTATGGTGGTGAAAAGTGTGACTTTTCATGGAAAACACAAAATTGTTTGGGTGACCCCAAACTTTTGATCGGTAGTGTATATATTATATATATATATATATATATATATATATATATAGAGAGAGAGAGAGAGAGAGAGAGAGAAATAAAATTGATTGTATTAGAATTAATACATTTTAAAATACCAAGAGTTTGTTGACTGTGCAATCAACTAATAATGGTTAAAGAAATATTTTCTTTTGTGTGATAATTCCTAACCTCCTTTAATTTATTTGATATAACAAAATTATTAATTTAGTAAATAATTAACTTATCTTTTATCTTCGAGGTACGACAGACCCTCAGAGCTGTCAATAGTTTCCTGACCCTGACTGCTGGTGTGTGGGCCAGTTGTGCAACAGAGGTGTACCTTGGTGTGTCCTGCCATTTCCTGAGTGAAGATCAAGACCTTCAACCTTACCACCATGCCTCTTCATTAGAGGCATGGTGGGTCGCTATCTGGTGTGCTGGACACACACTTCAACTCATAATCACTGCTGCCCTCAAGGAAACCAGCATCAGCTGAGCATTAGGTGCTGCCAGGCAGCTAGAGGAGTACTTCAAAAAGCATGAGCTGGCTAGTACAAAGCTGAAGATTAAACAGGAGTAAATGAATGTGAAGAAAAATTTACTGATTCAAGATGTCAGTACAAGATGGAACAGTGCATTCCTCATCATAGACAGATTCCCGGAACAGCCTTTCGCTGCCAATCTTTCAGATCCCAAGGTAACTCCAAGGAGAAAGTAGTACTTCGACTTGAAGCCAGAGCAGTGGGCACTTCTTGAAGAACTCAAGGCAGGGTTGAGACTGCTACGGTTTACCTTAGAGGGCAACAGTACAGAAGCATTTCAGGTCTTCCACAGGTCATCAAAGGTCTGACACGCTCTGTAAACCAAAGCCAATTTGAGACAAGCTCAGGAAAATCTTTCATTGCAAATACAGAAATGGGGATAACACAGAGATGGGGAAGCATCTGCACTGTTTTAGCAGGGAAAGAAAACTCATTTGTTCTTGCTGCTGCCTTGGACCCCAGATACAGAAAGCTGAAGTTTTTGGCTCCTGAAGATGGCATAAGAATGCAAGGGACTGTTGAAATGCTTACTGTCAAAGAAAACACTGGAGCGCATGAGTGTGCACAAATGCAGAGGGGTGACGGTTCAGGTACACTTCACAACACAGCTCTGGACACCCTCCTTCAGTCTGATACAGACAGCAAGAGTGAGAGGAAGATGCCCAGGAGAAAAGAAAAGTCCAAATGGTCAGATAGGAAGTTCAGATGTATTTTGGAGGTGCTGCAATTTCCAAAAAAGATGATCCTCTCAAATGGTGGAGTGAAAATGAGGGCGGTTTCCCCACTCTCTTAGCTATATTATAGAATAATATATAATATAACATAATACATAATAATATTATACATTATATTTTCTTTGCATCCCTGCCACTTCTGCTGGGAACATCTGTTCTCAAAAGAGAGCAAGCCTTTCTCCAGAACATGTCAAAATGCTAACTTCCCTGACTGTGAATAAGAGTCTTATGTAAATTTATTTTACCTGGATACAGTTGTGGGCACTGAGCACTATATGCACTTTTGATATTAGTATAATATCAAATAATATCATATAGTATATGATAATATTATTCAAGTCAGTTTTTATGCATCATTTATTTTTGGTTTGAGATGACTACCTCAATTTTATTGTCTAGCATTTTTATTTTTGAAGCCCAGTCCATTTATCTTCCCTGTTGTCCATTTTCCTTTAAAATTCCTCACCAACTGTACCAACTCTGGATGTTCACAGAGCTCTGTGTCCAATTAGCACAGTAATAGCAAGGAGAAGGGAAGGACAAGATGTGGTAGAAAAAAAGTGTACAAGTAATAGGGACAACCCCACTCTGGAGAGGATCGGGAAACTAAACCCATTCAGAAATGTGGGAGAGATTCACAAAGAGTGGACTGCAGATTCAGTTGTCCCATTCCTGGTGTCAAACCACTCTTGAAGAAGAAACGGCGTCAGACGCATCTTGCCTGGTCTAAATACAAAAAGGACTGAACTTCTGCCGAGTGGTCCAAAGTTCTGTTCTCTGATGAAAGTATATTTGTATTTCCTTTGGACATTAAGGTCCCATAGTCTGGAGGAAGAGAGGAGAGACATAATCCATGTTACTGGAGGTCCAGTGGAAAGTTTCCAGTCAGTGATGGTTTGGGGTGCCATGTCATTTGCTGTTGTTGGTCCATTGCGGTTTCTGAGGTCCAAGGTCAACGCAGCCGTCTACCGGGAAGTTTTAGAGCACTTCCTGCTTCCTGACCAACTTTATGGAGATGCAATTTCATTTTTCAACAGACCTTGGCAACTGCACACACTGCCAAAACTACCAGTAGGTAGTTTAAGGACCATGGTATCCTTGTTCTTCATTGGCCAGCAAACTCGCCTGACCTTAAACCCATAGAAAATCTATGGGGTATTCTGAAGAAATATGGCCTAGACCTGACTGTTCAGTTATTTTTCCCCAATTTTAAAGCACCCTTTCGAAAAAGTTGGAAAGGCGGTATATAATAAAGTTCTTCCTTACCTCAACAACCTTGGTGTGTTAGATAAAGTCCATCATGTCAGCGTTTTTGATATTATTTTAGCCACTTTCATGTTTTGGTGATCCTGAACCTCTCGGCTCCATTCGATGCAGTTGACCATGACATCTTGTCCCGTCTTGAAAATTTAATTGGCATTAAGGGATCAGCGTTTGACTGGTTCCATTCATTCTTTTGTGACAGGTCCATTAGGGTGAAGATGGATGATTGTTCATCTCCCTCTGCTGCCCTCCCCTGGGGTGTGCCACAGGGGTCTATCCTTGAACCCCTTTTACTCCTTTTCCGCGGGGATCTATTTTTAGTAAATTTAACATAAATTACCATCTTTATGTGGAAAATTTCCCGATACGTTCCTCTTAAGGCTCTTACCTTGGTCCAACTGCTCCTTGACTGCCTTGATGAGGTTAAGGACAAGCTCACTGCTAATTTCTTGTTGCTAAATAAGAAGACTGAGTTTATTGTTTTACCCCCCTCCTGTTCTGCTCTTGATTTTTTGGCACTCCCTTTTAAAATCAGCCAAACTGGTTTTAATCTTGGTATCAAAATGGACTCATGTTAATCACATGGTTAACTCCTGTTTTTATCAGTTGAGAAGTCTTACCAAATGAAAACCCATTCTTAAACAGCACCAACTTGAGACAACCATTTATGCTTTTATTATCTCAAGGCTTGATTACTCCAATGTCATTCTTTTTGGTATTTCAAAAGCCGCTTTATCCCTCCAGTTCATAAAGAATGCAGCTGCAAGATTCTTGACAAATACAGGCCAGCACATTACTCTGATTTTAGTACTGTTACGGATACGTTTTAACATTTTACCGTTTGTGTTTAAGGCCTTGAATAGCTTGGACCAAAATTACATAAAAGAGCTACTCACTCCATATGTTCCAGGCAGGACTCTCCTCATCTTCTACAGATTCCTAGCCTACGCTGCAAATCACGGGGTGAACAAGCGTTTTCATTCTGTGCTCCACAACTGTGGAATATCAGACGTTCTTCCTTTGTTTTAGTCTTTAAGTCTCGTTTAAAGACATACTTTTATTCCTTTGTATTTAGTGCCCAGTTATTTTACCTAGAGTTTATTACTCTTGGTTATTCATTATGTTCCTGCTTCTGCTTTTATTGTTTTATATCATTATATATTATATATATATATATTATATATATTAGAGCTGAAGGCCACTATCAGAGCAACATGGGAGCCTAAGTCAAGCCCTTCTACTTCCGGGCCATGGGTCCCCAAATGCCAAAAATAATGAATGAGTCAATGGAGCGATTAAAGTTATTTTCTGATCCAGTTTGAAATGTGCCTTGGATCAAACATATGATGTCTGAATTTTAAAAACTAATTTTGATGCACAGAAAACGCTCATTTTCTACCGGAGGTAAAAGTTGCTTTAGGTTTTGTATGAAAACGTTTAGCGGACTACAACTGCAGAACAAGAAGCAGGGTGATGGCCGTAGCCTCCAGGATGAAGAAAGGAGCATTAAACACGGAGAAAACCTCTATAAATCTGACCATGTGGAAAGTAGCAGCTATGTCGGGGATAAAGCAGTCGGTGGAGTGAGAGCCAGCATGGAGGAGAAGCTCTACAAGCTCTAGGTGAGTGTTTTACGTGCTATAGCTAGTGCTAGCTCCCATTAGCAAAATTACATAATATATGCGACTTCTGATTTGTAGGCATTTTAAATGCAAATTTTTACAATACAATAAATCCCAAATCACTGGACAAACAGTCGAAACGTACATTGTTAGTTATCATTTAAATCGAAGTACAACATATGTGTGATTCAGGACGTAAGACAAAGCGGACTAGAAAGTAACTTTTCTCGGTCCGTTGACTTCCATTCATTATTTTTTCGATTTGGGGACGAACGGGCCGACTGGAAGGGGAGGAGCTTATGCTCCCCATGGGCTCTAATAACATCTGAGCAGAGCCACAGACTGATGGACTCCATGCCACGCCGCATTGCTGCAGGAATCCAAGCCAAACGAGCCCCAACTAAATACTGAGTGCCGTACATGTTCATACTTTTAAGTTGGTCAACATTTCTAAAAAATCCCTTTTTTGCATTGATCTTAATTGATATTCAAATTTTCTGAGATACTGAATTTGGGACTATAATTAGTTATCAGTTATAATCATCAACTTTTTCATGATATTCTACTTTTATGACCAGCCCCTGTAGTTGGTTCATTCTGGCTAGTTCAGGCAACTACTTATGGGAGTATATTTATTCCTATATTTAGAATTTTGAGATTAGAGAGATGTACAATAAATTCAAAATTGAACAACAAAACACTTTTTTCTTAAAAGTAAAAGAAAGTCATACATTTAATATATAGTTATTAATTAAAGAAACGGTTCCAAGAACTTATAAGACCAAACCTACTGACATTTATGCTTATGGTGAATGCTCAAAGCTGGATGTCCATAATCATGCTTTTAAATTATCCAGTGTAATATTTTTCTACTACCATTTCCACTCATATACCAACTATGATTCAGGGTCACCTTCTGAGCAGGACTGATGATAAATCTGCCCCCCACAGCACAAAATAGGTGCATTATTATATTATTATAATAATATTTGTACAAATCTATCATTGACAAAGTCAAAGAATATGCACTGAATGATACAGGTGGAAATATACTCTGGCATGTTTTACGTTTTGATTCTTGTAGGGAAAAAAGGATGAAACAATATTTGTAAGACATTCATCAAATTCTGTCAATTCCAAAGTTATGCATAAACAATAACCTCTTGCAAGACATCAAGGAGCAAATATTAGGTTTTCTCATTCTTTCCAAAGGCTCTTAATTAAGTTTTAATAGTATTACAGAGAAATGCTGCTTGGAAACTAATGGGCATCTTTTTATGCACACATCTGTTAACATTTCTCAGTTTACCTTATTTTCTATGTATGTTTCTATCAAGAAAAGCAGAAAGACCAAAATACATGATCATATTCTCACATGAACTCTATACTTTAAATGAGTAACCTTTTCAGCTGTATGCAGGTGACACAGTTTATAGTTATGCATATAAAGAAGGAACGAAGGCCTTTGAACAGACATATTCTCCAAATGACAGTTCAGAGGAAGACATCAGGTTTACTCATTGTAGTATAACCATATATTTATATTCCACACAATTTTGTAAACTTTGTTACATTCAAAAATCTTTGTGTGCATACTTTATATAGTGTTGTTCTAAATGAAATACAACAACTTCATGTAAATATCTTGATGTCTTTGTCCCACACCTGTTGGTGACAACATGATGTCACAGTAAAATGTTCTAGCATAGCAACAAGAACTCCTACCTCAACAGGAATCAAGCAGGAATGTATTACAGGTTCAAATCCAGAACATGGAATGGTTAATATAGGGCCATAAATGTACAGAATGATACATAGTTATTGACACATGTATGGAGAAAGTGGAGAAACATTAAAACTCAATGTCAGAGTAGTAGTAGAGGAATCCAGATCAGATCAGAGAGAAAAAAAACAGAGATGATCAGGTACAGGAGCACCCGACTGATAGAGCCCCCGCCCCCTGCAGGACGCACACACACACACTTAGTCCATCTTTTCCTTGTGAACCAACTTTGGGGCATCCACAAAGTCTTGGCCATTAAACAAGATGATAGTGGCTGTGATTGCACTGGCACTCCCCCAGAACATCACATAAGCCAGAGTCTCTGTCCAGGTATCCCCTGAAAGACAAACAGCATTTACAGCAGCAGCAGCTTTCTTATTGGGAAGGTTTACTTTGCTTGTTCCAGTACTGCAGAGGTAATTCCCTTTTATTTCCTAATTTCCTCAGAGAAGCAAACAGCAATGTTCACATGAAGCATCACTTACCAGCCAGAAGAAGAGAAACAATGCACATGGAGAATGCAACCAGCATGACGATGGGAAGCTTCAGACACACAACAGAACAGGAAACAGAAAGTTAGCCCATATATTAGATCCCTCCCCTTCATTGTTGGCACCAGGTGGAAAACATGGAGGCACTCACAGTTAGGAACTTCCAGTCCTTCTTCACACGAAGAGGAGTGGGCCCATCTGACTCCTCTACAGCAAAGTTGCCCAGGAAAAGGTCGATAGCATCCTAAGGGACAAACAGCACAGCTGCTGTAGTAACGCTTAATGTTCGTCATGTCGTCCATCTTGTGTTTTATCTTCTATTGTGGTTTGAATTGTTCCCTTACCACCCAAAGCACCTTAAGCTGTCGTGAAGCTGGAAGTGTGCCTTACAGAAATTTGTCTTGCCCTGCGGCTGAACAAATCTGATAGTTCTCTTGGTGTATGAACCAGTGCTCAAGTCTCAACTCAAAAATACATACAGGTGCTGGCCAGTAAATTAGAATATCATCAAAAAGTTGAATTATTTCAGTAATTCCATTCAAAACGTGAAACTTGTACATTATATTCATGCAATGCACACAGACTAATGTATTTCCAATGTTTATTTCTTTTAATTTTGATATTTATAAGTGACAACTAATGAAAATTCCAAATTTGGTATCTCAAAAAATTAGAATATTTTAAAGGCCAATGAAAAAAAAATGTTTTTTTTTTAATGTTGCCCAACTGAAAAGAATGAACATGACAAGAATGTGCATGTATAGCACTCAATACTTAGTCGGGGCTCCTTTTGCCTCCATCACTGCAGTAATGCGGCGTGGCATGGACTCCATCAGTCTGTGGCACTGCTCAGGTGTTATGAGAGCCCAGGTTGCTCTGATAGTCGTCTTCAGCTCCTCTGCATTGTTGGGTCTAGCGTATTGCATCTTCCGCTTCACAATACCCCATAGATTTTCTATGGGGTTAAGGTCAGGCGAGTTTGCTGGCCAATCAAGGACAGGGATACCATGGTCCTTGAACCAGGTACTGGTGGTTTTGGCACTGTGTGCAGGTGCCAAGTCCTGTTGAAAAGTGAAGTCTGCATCCCCATAAAGTTGGTCAGCAGCAGGAAGCATGAAGTGCTCTAAAACTTCCTGGTAGACGGCTGCATTGACCTTGGACCTCAGGAAACAGAGTGGGCCAACACCGGCAGATGACATGGCACCCCACACCATCACTGACGGTGGAAACTTTACACTGGACCTCATGCAACGTGGATTCTGTGCTTCTCCGCTCTTCCTCCAGACTCTGGGTCCTTGATTTCCAAAGGAAATGCAAAAATTGCTTTCATCAGAAAACATAACTTTGGACCACTCAGCAGCAGTCCAGTCCTTTTTGTCCTTGGCCCAGGCGAGACGCTTCTTACGCTGTTTCTTGTTCAAGAGTGGCTTGACACACGGAATGCGACAGCTGAATCCCATGTCTTTCATGAGTCTCTTCGTGGTGGTTCTTGAAGCGCTGACTCCAGCTGCAGTCCACTCTTTGTGGATCTCCCCCACATTTTTGAATGGGTTTGTCGTCACAATTCTCTGCAGGGTGCGGTTATCCCTAGAGCTTGTACACTTTTTTCTACCACATTTTTTCCGTCCCTTCGCCTGTCTGTTAATGTGCTTGGACACAGAGCTCTGCGAACAGCCAGCTTCTTTAGCAATCACCTTTTGTGTCTTGCCCTCCTTGTACAAGGTGTCAATGGTCGTCTTTTGGACAGCTGTTAAGTCAGAAGTCTTCCCCATGATTGTGGAGCCTTCAGAACAAGACTGAGGGACCTTTTAAAGGCCTTTGCAGGTGTTTTGAGTTAATCAGCTGATTAGAGTGGCACCAGGTGTCTTCTATATTGAGCCTTTTCAGAATATTCTAATTTTCTGAGATACTGAATTTGGTGTTTTCATTAGCTGTCAGTTGTAATAATAAAAATGAAAATTAATAAACACTTGAAATATATCACTATGTGTGGAAGGAAAGTATACAGTATACAAGTTTCACGTTTTGAATGGAATTACTGAAATAATTCAACTTTTTGATGATATTCTAATTTACTGGCCAGCACCTGTATTTGTCTTAGTTCACTTTCTTAGGTATGTTCTTCTTGAGTATAAAGTTAACATCTTGTTTAGAGTTACACAAGATGTCTTAGTTCACGATAACTGTCCTGCTAAGATGGAGACAAGTTCTACACTACAACACCTAATGATTAACAACATTCTGTTAAATGTTAAAATGATTAGATATAAAGTTTTATGTGAAGCATTAACATGTAAAAACTAAATAATGGCATTTAACCACAATCAGTAATATCAGCAACAATTAATTGTCCCCAACATTTTTCTTTAGCAAAACAAAACAAGTTGAGCACTTTTTGGATCAGCTAGTAGCTTTTAAGCCACAAGGAACCAATAGGGTGAGCCTAATGGAGCCAATCAGTTTGTAGGAGATGAGCTATACCAGAGCGTTGATAGAACATCAAACCTAGGAGCTGGGAACCTTTAGACTCCTGGGGAGGAAAAGTAATGTGGAAGGGAAGCGTGCAGGTGAAGTACCTGTCTGAATCCATCAGAAAAGTTGTTTTTGTAGTAGCGGATCATGGAGTTCCAGCCGTCCATTAGAAGTCCCCACCTGGTCCTCTTCCCTGTCCTGATCAATCAGTAGAACCAAGTTCAACAACAGCATTACTGTGTGACTCAAGCAGACAGAATGTGGACACTTCCTTGCTTTACCTGGTGAAGTCTGTTTTTAGGGCTCCAGTCCCAGCATACTGCACAGCGCATGCATTAGCATTGTCAGCCCATGCTGTTAGAGAGTAAACACAGAAACCATGGAGGACACACTGAAACCTCCCAGGATCTACCAATCACACTACGCATGGCATGTCTTACCATTTTTGTAGACTTTTTCAAACTCGGCTTGCTCATCAACGCGCTGCCCCACATTCAGAACCCCCATCCTCTGCAAATAAAAGGCACAAAGTCTGGACTGCTCAACAGCACTCAGGTGATCCACACAAAACCTATCTGGAGAGTGTTCAATTTGTTCAAAATCCATGTGATCCTAGCACAGCTGTAAACTGGCTTTAGTTTCCTGTCACAACAAAACAAGATAAATGAACAAGCCTCTTATTCTAATCATCTGCTGTCAGCATTGTGCAACATGTTCAAATGAACACACATTTACAAGGGACTGACTAAAGGCTTGGCTGGAAGGATGTGGGACTAGAAAAGCAGTGACATGCTTCCTCTGCTAGAAAAGTCTACATTATGAATTCATTAACTAGTGTGCAAGCATAAAGGGTCACAAGCTAGTGATGTCTTGTGCCCGTCCCAGGTCGGCAAAAATACTGAGGGTTTTGTCAGGAAGGGCATCCAATGTAAAACCTAAACCAAATCAAATATGCGAATCACAAAAATGAGCTCCATACTAGATCAGTCGAGGTCCAGGTTTACAAAAAATGGTACCGGTGCTGATGACCCACAGGGTGCCAGTGGAAATTAGACTACTGTTGGTCAAAGGAGGAGAGGAGGAAGGCATGTTGGTAGGCAGAGAGACAAGAGGAAATTCAAGAGCGTGGAATTAAGAGCAGGGACTTTGAATTTTGGGACTATGAAAGGTACAGCTAGAGAGCTGGTGGACATGAGGCAGAGAAGGAAGGTGGATATTATATGTGTTCAGGAGACCAGGTGAAGGAAGAGGGTTCAAGTTGTTCTACCATGGTGTATATGTAAAGATAAATGGAGTAGGAGCTATCTTGAAGGAGGATTTTCATAGCAATGTTCTGGAACTGAAAAGAGTGTCAGATAGGCTGATGAGTCTGAAGATTGAAATGGAAGGAATAATGATCAATGTTGTTAGTGATTATGCCCCACAGGTAGGATGTGAGTTAGAAGAGAAGCAAAAATTCTGGAGTGAACTAGATGAATTGATGCAAGGTATCCCGAGATTTGAGTGAGTGGTGATTGGTGCAGACTTTGACAGACATGTTGGTGAAGGGAACAGAGGTGATTAGGAAGTGATTGGCAGGTTTGGTATCCAGGATGAAACTGATGGTGAGTAAGGTGAGGAGAACAAAGAGAGAGCAGAGGACCAAGTGGTGGAAACTGAAAAAAAAAAGAGTGGTGTGAGGTTTTCAGGGAGGAGACTGGCTCTTGGTGGCCAGGGGGTTCTCCCTGATGACTGGACAGCTACAGCTAATGTGATCAGGGAGACAGGAGGGTACTTGGTATGTCATCTGGAAGAAGGAAAGTAGATATGGAGACTTGGTGGTGGAACGATGAAGTCCAGGAACATACACAGAAAAAGAAGTTAGCTAAGAAGAAGTGAGACACAGAGGACTGAGGAGAGCAGAAAGAGGTGACAGGGAAATGCAGCGCATGGTGAAGGTATAGGTGGCAAAGGCCAAACAAAGGGCGTATGATGACCTTGTATGCTTGGTGTGATAGTGAGGAGGGAGAGAATGATTTGTATAGATTGGCAAAGAGAAAGAGATGGAAAGGATGTGGAACAGGTTAAGGTGATCAAGGATAGGGATGGAAAAGTACTGACATTTGCCAAGAGTGTAAGGGGAAGATGAAGAGAGTACTTTGAGAGAGGAGATCCGGGAGCCGACTCGCATGCAGTGGGACCTGAACCAGCCGAAGTCGCATTCATTTGCCACAACAGAGCCGATATGATGTGGATGCCCGAGCTGGAGAGCTACAGAAAGGTACTGTTCCAGCTAGTGCCGGAGCAGATCCCTATGTAGCTGAGCCAGAGGGAGCTGAAGTCAGAAGCCTCCGGTGCTACTAGCCTGCTGATTAGCTTAGCAATCCTTTGTTAGCAGCACCACTTGGGTTACTGTTAGCGACAGGCTAAGATCAGCCAACGTGTTTGGTTTCGGTCTGCATTCAATGATTACACTATCAATGGTGTTCAAATAGAGATTGGTTCAAAGTAGATTAGCCGTGTTTGAACCCGCCTTAATGCATCAAAATACTGGAATTGAATTGTTTACTGCCGTGACCAATCTATAATGAGGTTATTTTCCAAAGGTCAATTACTTCTTATCCAGATCATTTTTAAAATAAAACACTTCTTAATCCAAAGAATGTTTTTCTTACTTTGTTTATTGGTTTACACTTAAATCAATGGTGCTAATTAGTTAAACTAATTTAGCTTTCATTCCAGCATTACAAAAGCCTTGGTCCTTAAAGTTGCCAGATTCTTTCAGAACTAACATCAGAATTTATGGTTTCTATTTTTTATTGCATTTTTATCCATTCATTGTTCTTTTATTTGTGGTTTTTCATTTATTCTAATCAGTAGTGTGTTTGTTTCTAGCTTGGGTGATTAAATGTTCGTCTTATTTTTCATCTTTGTAAAGAAACTTTTGTATTTTGTAAAGTCACTGTTTGTCAATCTGTTCTACATACATAGGCAAGGTTTAATGTTCTACAGACGTTTAGAATTAATTCCTTCATCTTGTTTATTCACCTCAGCCTGACCTAGGCAGGTGCTAAACTACAAGATCAAATAAATTAGTACGATCAGTAGTCTTAAACAGGATTCCCCTTTACCGGCTCCCTGCAAATCAGAGAGACACAGAGTTACAGGTAACTTACCCAGGTCGCACTGCTAACAACACCTTTGGCTTTTAAAACGTCCACCCCGTTCTCCACCGGGTCCTCAGAAGTGAAAAACGCTTTAAAAACACAACGTGTTGGATGGACCTGCCGGCTTCAGCTCTCAGTGACTGGACTAAAGTGTTTTGGACTCCATCTATACTCTGATGACTATCTGGTTAGCTTTAGCCGACAGCTGAACCAGAGATGAACTGAATTAGAATAAGTTTTATTGACAAACTAAACCAAAGGTTTCAGCCATTAATATTATTGTGTCATAAAAAGTTTAAAATATTAAAAAGCATCAAGATAAGCCTTTAATTTAAATTACTAACATAATTGAAAAATATATATAATGGTTAATAATAACATTTCTTTTCTTTTTATTTAAAAATGTGGAGCCTGTGAAAGCTCAACTGCAGTCCAGTTAACCTTTCCAGGTCGTAAAGTATATAAATATATGAGCTCCATCTTGGAGCTCTGAGAGTAGACCGAGTAGAGGGGGGGTGGCAAGTCGGAAACAAAGATGGCTGCGCCCGTAATTGAGATATATTTTCTTTGTATTCCCACTGTTGGTCATTTCAATATCGTTTTTAAATGCTTTTACACACTTGACTATATTTCTGCTTTAATCCGGTCACCAGTTTATACATTGCACGGCCTTGCTGTGCGTGCAATACAATGTACAGCTTTGTTTTTCATGCTGGTCTGCTGAAGATGCTATGTCGCTAACAACAATTGCAATAACTACCCCGCCCCTCGACAGCTGCTGCCCTCAAAGCGTCCATGTTCTGTCAGACTCTGAGTTTAGTGAGACAAACTGGAATGCTTTAAGTCGGGAATGACGTCTCGTTCTCATGTACAGCAACTCGGACGCCCGAGTTTCCGAGACAAATGGAATGGAGCATAAGTCCACTTGGTCATTTGGTTTTGTGCAATTTGGAAAAACACAAACATGAACAATGTCTGCAGTTCTGTCAAACCGACCGGCGTAGTGCACAGAGTAAGGTCCTGCTCAGACTATAGCAGGGATGGAGCACAGCAGTGACATCATTGAAATCACACAGTGTAGTTGCCTGTCAAACATCCCTGCAGACAACAACAAAGCACCTCTGAGACACTCTGAACTCCCAGGGGAATAGTTCTAGTGATTCATAACAAAACATTGGTGAAATGAAGGAGTGCTGTGAATGGTAAAAGGACTGAACTTATATAGCGCTTTTTTTAGTCATACTGACCACTCAAAGCGCTTTACATTGAAGCCACATTCACCCATTCACACTCACACACATAGCTCAGTAGGACGATGTAGAATTCTTTTGGCCACAGTCGCCCCCAAAGTGGTAGATAACTTATTTAGAGGTTGCACATCCATTGTCTCATTAACTTATATGGAAATACGCTGATTACTAATGGATCTAAACTTCTCCTTAAACACTCCAGGTGGCTCCAAACTTGTCTGGGTGAACAATAGAATGGAATGCATGCTAAAAGTAAGGTCCAGGTTGGAAAAAAAGAAATGGTACTTCCCCTTTGAATCGTCAACTTGTTTGATCCTACAGCTGTGAGGACAACTACAGAATACTCTGTCCTTATGGAAGTGATATTGTTGCAAAACCACAAAGGGGAAGGCCTCGGGTCCTATAAAAATAAGGATGTTGGTTGAACATGGCTGTAAACTCAAAAAGGGTCTAAATGCAGGGCTGCTTTTCACATTTTGGTTTTTGTCACTAAAAGCATGAAAATATGAAAATGAGAGCTCCAGTTGTTCATCTGGCCTTTATTTCCCGGCTATAGAGCGGAGCTGCTTTAGGTAGCAGCTTGTTGTACAAGCTCTGTCTCACTGGGTAAAGTAGTCAGCTTTTTATCAGAGGGTTGTAGGTTCAATTCCAACTCCCAGTTGGGCAAAGCACTTAACCCCCAGTTGCCTACCAATGTTAATTTTGCTGAGGAAATATTTTCGTCATTATTTTTGTCACAAATATATTTTTTTAGACTAAAACAAAATGTAAATAAAAAGAATTTGCATAAAGACGAAGATGATAACTAAATTGATTGACATTTTATTCAACTAATAGGAGATGAGACAAAAATCAACAATGACGAAAATCCAATCAAATGGTAGAAAAGATGCTAGGAACAGACAAAAAAACCCTCAACAAATGAAAGAGGCAGGACTAGCTGAGAAGAAAACCAATCAGTAAACTTAATGAGACGTGAAGCTAACCACTGAATAAGGACAACAGCCGATCATGTTATGATAAAAAGTAGAAAATGTCCACGGCTAAGAGAACAAGAGGAAAATATTTATGGAGCCATTTCATATATAGCAGCAACATAAACAACACCAAGAGCAAATAATGTGAAGCAGCTTTTCATGGAGAGAAGGCAGATAAATCTTCAATATTCCTCAAAGTAAATTCACTTAGACGTTTTGGTTTAATGAGATAAAGTTGAAGACTAGAATATGCTAGCATTATTATCACAGTAAATATGACGACCTGAAACGTCTTTGCTAAGGCGAACAAAACAACCATGTCACCTTTGTCATGTTTCTTAATGAAGCTGAAGTTGGTTCAGTTTGCTAGCTTCACATTCAGGAAATGGCTAAAGGACAATTACACAATTTATTTCTATCAATCTTTAATTTGCTCTAGTTCAAAAATGACAATCTAGACCTTTCTGGGAAACTGGGCCTAGATCTGTCTGCATTATTAGCAGAATCGTTCAAACTAAGTATGTCATTTGTAAAACCTTTATTTGATTTGTGAAACTTCAATAAGGGCTATTTTTAGTTTTCTAGATGCACAAAAATGCCCAGACAGAAAGAACCGCTCCAACTGCCTCCACCGTAGACTGTAATCTTGATGCTGCTGACGCTGACAAAGCCTGCGGTCTGAATGCACCATAAATCTGGACTAAAACAAAAATAAATTTTAGCCAAAAGTCTAAGACTAAAACAGAATAAATCTTTTGTCAAAATTACCACTGTTACCTACCGATCTGTGTGTTGTTGTAGAAATGTCTGGCTGTTTGTGACTGACTCCAGTGTAACATGCTTTGAGTGGTCAGTAAGACTATTAATGCACTACATATACTAAATTCAGTCCATTTAATCTCTTTTATTTATCCTTTTTTTGTGCTTGAAACATTTCTTTATATAGATGATAATTCCCACTAGTCACTTGTGGTATCTTAGCAGTTATGATGTTCTGCATTTCCAATAGTGAGTAGCTGACTAACATGTGAAAATCTCAAATAATAACTGGGTACTGGCCCACAATCCCAGGTGCCATCAATGCAGAACAGGAGTTTAAATAATATTTTCCATCAATCATAAAGGGTCATGTGATAAAGACTGGATGAAGTTCAAGCATTAACAAGGACCTTAAGTATTGATAGTGCAATATTATGTGTTTTCACAGCAGTTGCTGTAGGATCTCTTTGCCCAGCTCTTTAACCATACAAGCAGACACTGTAATCCGGCACATCAAACTCTGCCGCTCAAAAGCCGACTGCATTCATGGAAAAACCTAGGAATTTAAACCTTGCCACACAGCTTCCTACTTCAACACTTTGTCAGCTGCTCTAGCAGAGAAAAAAAAACTTTGGATTAATTTAAAGTCGACGGCAAGTTCCATACAGCTCATTTGCAAGGCCTTCTCTATGAAAATCAGATTTAGATCAAGCTTTAATCATAAGAACTATATGTGCGTTTCCACTATCAGAATTTAAGAATCATTTGAGCGGAACGTCCTGATACCTACATGTCTCTACTTCATCAGCCTGGGCCTACAGGGCTGTTTGAGGCCATTTCAGGAACCAAACCAGTACCTGAATGAGAGTATGTACTCAGAAATGGCCTGATGAGGTCAGATCAGACAGAAATGTAGCAACAAGGCCTACTGCTTTCATGTGGACTTAGAGGTTATTTCTGCTGCTCTGGGCGCCTGTGACACTGATCAGGATCAGCATGTTGTTTAGGAGCATCAGTAGCTGATTACTTAAGTGGGCCGATTTATGTTTGATGATACGGCGGCTGACAGGAGAGGGCAAAGAGATACCCCATCAGAAAACAATCTGGTTAAGTTACCCTTACGTTCTGATAGTGGAAACCCGCCTTAGAAAAAGATAGCGTGGAGAATGCAAATCACGTGGAAACGAGATAAATGCTGTGATGATATGATTTACTGCAGATATAAACGTCTGTGTTAGACAACACCATCTTCATCTGAACTATGAAATCCTTCTCCAATAACAGACACTAGAACAGTCTGGATCCCGAAGGAGCCTATTCAATCATGAACAAAAGAGGCTTCGGGTTGTGAGGTATAAAAGTATTGAGGACTGTACTGTGGAGTCCAGATTAAATGGTAGAGTGGTAGAGAAAGCTCCAGCAAATATGTTTAACAGGTGTGTGGTGAGGGATATAGCTACATTTGAATCAGCTGTGTTTAAGCAGGGATGCATCTAGGCTGTATTTACACCAGCCTCCTTTAGTTAACTTAAAACTAAGTGTTGTGTTTTCCTCACTCAGTCAGAACCTTTTAGGCTGGTGTAAAAACCAAGGATAAAGATTAAGCATAGATCATTTAAAATGGGGGCCAGTAACCAGAGGGAATGCTTCCTTAAATAATTTGTATGGGATTGAGTCCAACATAAAATTCTAAGTTTTAGATGAAGCTAATATTTTGATAATTCCAAAGAACTTCTGAACTGTTGAACTAACAGAATCAAAACGGTACAGACATAATCATGGTTCTACAGTTCTCTCTGATACTGCCTCATTTACTGAAAGAGAGTTCATCATGTTTGGGAGAATGCCAATGATTTTAGTTTTAATAGATTTTTTTTTCTATTTATGAAGAATCTCATAAAGTCATCACTACTGAGAGAAGGGGGAATAGTTTGCTCAACAGAGATATGACTGTGTAAGTTTGGCAACTGTACTAAAATTGCTGGAGTTTGCATGTTCACAACACAACCTCAGATCAATGACTCATCACAATCTGCTGGGATTACTTACATAGAAAAACTTTTAACCGATTGGAATGTTTGTATTGAAATGATTTTTTTTGTAAAGCATCTTTAGATTACATCTGTTATAGAAATAAACTGAGAGGAAATGGTGTGATCGTGCTGGGCACCATTGAAGACTCCCACTTCTTTTGACCAAACTTGCACACCGAAGCAACACTAATTTTAGTGACCTCCACTTGGCGTAACCGGGTTTCATTTCTGCCAGCGTGAATAACAATCTTACTGTATTTACGCTTATCCTTAGCCAGCAGTTTCAGGTGGGATTTTATGTCTCCTGTTCTGTCCCTAGAAAACATTTGACTATGGTCGAAGGTGTCTCTATTGCCACGTTTCGGACTATGGAGCTGCCAATTACCAGAGTCTGTTTCTCAGCTGGTGTGTTGGTGAGCAGGGATAATCTGGTAGAAACGCGGACAGGGAAGCGGTGACCCTTGGGGTGGGTTCTAGAACTATGCTTTCTACATAACCTCATCCAATCTGCATAAAATCCCAGCTGGGAGGGTTCTGTTGGAGGTCCGCTAGGTGGTTCTATCCTTGTTGGCTCCGCATTGGCTCACGGGCCTTGACTATTTACTGGATTCTCAACAGCGCAGAGCCGGGCCTCTAATTCTGAAACCCTCGCCTCCAAAGCTACGAAAATGCTACATTTATTACACTTATCATGATCACTAAAGGAGGCGGGAGAGTAGCTAAACATCTGACACAGAGAACAGGAGAGAGGAGCCACAGAAGGGGAAAGAGAAAGAAGATAAGTAGCCATAGCTGCTATGAAGCTAAACTAACTAAACTAGCAAGATCTTACCATGCCAAGAAAAACCTTTTCAAGCACACAGGGTTCCCAGATCGTAAAGCACACCAACAGAAAATGAGTGTTTTAGCATGCTTGAGTGTTAAGTAGCCTTTTGACATTTACTCAGGATTAAATTCTCGGATGCTTACTTTATACTTTTACTTTAGTGCTAGTCTTTACATAATTTTGGGTACTCTAGCCACCTCTGGTTGCAATATAAAAACATGCATGAACATTTTAAAACTCTGGGGAATCAAGTGCAGTGAGAGACTTTTCTGCAGCTGAATTGGTGATTCGAGAATGGAGAAAACATATGAGCCCATATTTTATTTTTGTACAGCAATCTCTAGATCAAATAAATGACAGCAGCTGGAAATGAAAAACGATTTTAATGTTATGTTTAGCTGAAAATTAGTTTAAAAAAAGTGTTGCCTTTCGACACCATCACATTAAGATATGTACCTTTTCAAGAAAAATATGTAAATATTCAGGAATTGTTATTAAAACACAGTCTATAGTACGTATTTCTGTGTAAAGATTTGAATAACTATCAGGGCGTTTTGTGTGAAATTTAGTTTTATCCACGGTTGGTTGGGGTAAATGGGGGAAGGGCCCGTTTGCGTCCTTGAAACTTCTTTAGGAGAGATGAAGCAGGTGCGATGGGGAAAGAGATAGTGGTGTGTGCCGTGGTGTTTGGGTGAGGTACCAGCGTTCTGTTTTAAAGCCTCAACGTTTGACTGCAGTAAGATTAGTAAAAAATAACTACAGCTTAAAGTGCAGCAGCAGTACAGCTCACAAAGATTTCCTGCTCACTCATGATGAGTTCCTGATGCAGCTTAACATGTTAGCCTGATATACAGGATGTTGGTCCAGCTCATGCTCACTGACAACAACCAGTGCTTCTTTCACTAAATCTTTTGTAAAAAAGGGAAGAAAAAGAAGAAGATACCTGAAGCTGAGACTGCAGCGAGCGTCTGGCCAGCAGGCTCTGAATGACGTTGGTCCTGTCCAGGCAGTCCATGCAGTTACTCCTGAAAACTCCTGTCTGCTGGTTCAGTATCCTCCCGTCTGAGTTGACCATGAAGTAGCTAGATCCAGAGAAAGGCTCAGCACTTGTTTGAGCTGAGCTGACCCGCTAACAGCTGCTAGGTCACTTACCTGTAATCATCTTGTACCTCTGCGACGGCGTCCACTAACATCTGAAGGCGCTCCCATCTCATATGACTACACTCTTTGTGAAAGTCGAAGGCCAGGTAGCTGAAAACCAGAACAGAAAAAGCTAAATGCTTATTGCTGAGAAACAATTTGTGCTACACATTTCCTGGCCACTGACTGACGCTAGAAATGGGCTGTACCAACTGAAGAAGGACATGGGGGACACTTACTTTAGCCTACCATTGTTGAGACCAGCCGACATCCTGGCAAACTCCTCCTCCAGCGGCTTTTCTGAGCCTTTTTGATTGACCTGGACAAGAAGAGTCCAAACTGACCTTAGGGGTGGACAGTGGGACAATTCTTAGCTCAGAGTTTAATGAAGGGGTCCTCACCAGGTTCAGAACCGTCTGCTTTCCATAGATGAGCAACTGGGAGTCAAAGTGCCTCTGGAAGCCATCCATCTGTGTACAGGAATCACACAGGTACCATTACCTGCTTACATATGTCCTAGTTCAAGTCCAATCGGACACATAGGGACAACGGTTGCTCTTACGTGATTCATGGTTTTGCTGATTACAGGTTTGGGCTTATACTTCAGGTTGGGCCTCTGACTCCAGTAAAATGGCATAGAGCCTCGTGTCTGAGGAAGGAAACAGGTTTCAGTCTCCATCCCACCCCTTCTAGAGACAACAGCTAGCACACCAAGCTCACCTGAACAAAGGAAGCCTTGGCTCCCTCATACAACACAATCTGCTCAGTCTCCACAAAGTTAGCAGCATGGCCTTCAGAGTCAATGCCTGCGGAGACAGAATCATCTGCTTCCTCACTGGCAAAGAGATGAAGCTACAGAGCCAGCTGCTCAGCTACACAGCTTTTCATTAGGAACACATGGCGTTACAATGGCCAGGCTTAAAATCAGTTGGACAAACGTAAAATTAAAGAATTAAAGCAATGGTTGGGATGGAACTAAACTGCTAGCTCTTACTACATCGGTACCTGTTCTAGATCAACTTCGCTAAATCCAACCTGATTAAATAAGAACATTTGTCAGCAAAGTGTTTAAACTAGGGATGCACCAATACTGGTATCGGGGCTGATACCGTTCTGATGTACTGTATCAGTATCGGTAAAAGTTAACTGATACTTAAAATGTGGAAATTGCAATAATTTAACAAAATATTTTATTTTTCACTTGAAATTGAACTTTTTCTATAATTTTTTCTTAATATATATTCTTTTCTAATTCTGCAGAATTCATTGCAACAAGCAGAGAAAAAAATGTCTTCAATTTTATTGCATCTTTGTGTGTGGTAGAAGTATCAACATTGTACTCAGTATCGGTAAGTACTCAGATCCAAGTACTTGTATTGTATCTATTTGAAAAAAGTGGGATCATTGTATCTCTAGTGCCTTTTCCTCAAGGCACACAGTATATGTAATTTTAGGAACGTTTGGATCGGTATCAGCAGATTATGAACCTCAGAGATCTGTATCAGTAACAAAGTGGATTGGTGCATCCCTAGTTTACACCGAAACCTTTCAGACAAAAGGGTCATCAACTTCTGAGTGTTAGCCAGCCAAGCTAACGCGTTAGCCTGTTTACCTCGGACATAGTATCTGACGCCAGCCCGGAAGCAGCTTCTCCTGGAGATGAGGATCCACTCAAAGATCTTCCCGTTTATCCGGCACGGCTTCATCACAATGACTGAAGGAGAGGGTCAAAGAAAAGTCTGATCTCTAAGCTGCTAACTGCTCCGCCCCGTTCAACTAAATTACAGACTATTGTGGGCCAAAGGATACATCCATGAATAACAGGCAGAGCGAACCTGTGAAGCTACAGAGAGACAGTGTGCTTAGAAACCCTGAGCATAAAACCAGAGTGGATAATTGAGGCTGAGAGGGGACTGTTACCTCCGGCTGCCCAGCTAGCTCCCTCAGCAGGTTACCATTCCAGACAAACCTCTGGTCTGCCTGCAAACCAAAGAACACAAGATCAAACCCTGGGTCAGACGACAGGTGAGCCATAAATCTACACCTAACAACGATGTCTCAGCTAAGAAAGACATATTTTAGTAGCATACCTTTTAATACCTTTGCAGATATGGAAACCACAAATAAAAGTACCGAAAACTATAAGAGCTAGAGTAAAACCTACAGGACGACACGAGTAAAACCTGCGGGACGACACAAGTAAAACCTACAGGACGACACGAGTAAAACCTACAGGAAGACACGAGTAAAACCTACAGGACGACACGAGTAAAACCTACAGGAAGACACGAGTAAAACCTACAGGACGACACGAGTAAAACCTGCAGGACGACAAGAGTAAAACCTACAGAACGACACGAGTAAAACCTACAGGACGACACGAGTAAAACCTGCAGGACGACACGAGTAAAACCTACAGGACGACACGAGTAAAACCTACAGGAAGACACGAGTAAAACCTACAGGACGACACGAGTAAAACCTACAGGAAGACACGAGTAAAACCTACAGGACGACACGAGTAAAACCTGCAGGACGACAAGAGTAAAACCTACAGGACGACACGAGTAAAACCTACAGGACGACACGAGTAAAACCTACAGGACGACACGAGTAAAACCTACATGACGACAAGATTAAAACCTACAGGACGACAAGAGTAAAACCTACAGAACGACAGGAGTAAAACCTACAGGACGACACGAGTAAAACCTACAGGACGACACGAGTAAAACCTAAAGAACGACAAGCGTAAAACCTACAGGACCATAAGACTAAAACCTACATGACGACAAGACTAAAACCTACAGGACGACACGAGTAAAACCTAAAGAACGACAAGCGTAAAACCTACAGGACCATAAGACTAAAACCTACATGACGACAAGACTAAAACCTACAGGACGACACGAGTAAAACCTACAGAACGACAAGAGTAAAACCTACAGGACCATAAGACTAAAACCTACATGACGACAAGAGTAAAACCTACAGAACGTCACGAGTAAAACCTACAGGACCATAAGACTAAAACCTACATGACGACAAGACTAAAACCTACAGGACGACACGAGTAAAACCTACAGGACGACAAGACTAAAACCTACAGAACGACAAGAGTAAAACCTACATGACGACAAGAGTAAAACCTACAGAACGTCACGAGTAAAACCTACAGGACCATAAGACTAAAACCTACATGACGACAAGACTAAAACCTACAGAACGACACAAGTAAAACCTGCAGAACGACAAGACTAAAACCTACATGACGACAAGACTAAAACCTACAGAACGACACGAGTAAAACCTGCAGAACGACACGAGTAAAACCTACAGGACGACACGAGTAAAACCTACATGACGACACGAGTAAAACCTACATGACGACAAGAGTAAAACCTACATGACGACAAGAGTAAAACCTACAGGACGACAAGAGTAAAACCTACATGACGACAAGAGTAAAACCTACAGGACGACAAGAGTAAAACCTACATGACGACAAGAGTAAAACCTACAGGACGACACGAGTAAAACCTACAGGAAGACACGAGTAAAACCTACAGGACGACACGAGTAAAACCTGCAGGACGACAAGAGTAAAACCTACAGGACGACACGAGTAAAACCTACAGGACGACACGAGTAAAACCTACAGGACGACACAGTAAAACCTACAGACGACAGAGTAAAACCTACAGGACGACACGAGTAAAACCTACAGGACGACACGAGTAAAACCTACAGGACGACAAGAGTAAAACCTACAGAACGACACGAGTAAAACCTACAGGACGACACGAGTAAAACCTACAGGACGACACGAGTAAAACCTAAAGAACGACAAGCGTAAAACCTACAGGACCATAAGACTAAAACCTACATGACGACAAGACTAAAACCTACAGGACGACACGAGTAAAACCTAAAGAACGACAAGCGTGAAACCTAAAGGACCATAAGACTAAAACCTACATGACGACAAGAGTAAAACCTACAGAACGTCACGAGTAAAACCTACAGGATCATAAGACTAAAATCTACATGACGACAAGACTAAAACCTACAGGACGACACGAGTAAAACCTACAGGACGACAAGACTAAAACCTACAGAACGACAAGAGTAAAACCTACATGACGACAAGAGTAAAACCTACAGAACGTCACGAGTAAAACCTACAGGACGATAAGACTAAAACCTACATGACGACAAGACTAAAACCTACAGAACGACACGAGTAAAACCTACAGGACGACAAGAGTAAAACCTACAGGACGACAAGAGTAAAACCTACAGGACGACAAGAGTAAAACCTACAGGACGACACGAGTAAAACCTACATGACGACAAGAGTAAAACCTACAGGACGACAAGAGTAAAACCTACATGACGACAAGAGTAAAACCTACATGACGACAAGAGTAAAACCTACAGGACGACAAGAGTAAAACCTACAGGACGACAAGAGTAAAACCTACGACACGAGTAAAACCTACAGGACGACACGAGTAAAACCTACATGACGACACGAGTAAAACCTACAGGACGACAAGAGTAAAACCTACAGGACGACAAGAGTAAAACCTACAGGACGACAAGAGTAAAACCTACAGGACGACACGAGTAAAACCTACATGACGACACGAGTAAAACCTACATGACGACACGAGTAAAACCTACATGACGACAAGAGTAAAACCTACAGGACGACAAGAGTAAAACCTACAGGACGACAAGAGTAAAACCTACAGGACGACACGAGTAAAACCTACAGGACGACACGAGTAAAACCTACAGGACGACACGAGTAAAACCTACAGGACGACACGAGTAAAACCTACATGACGACACGAGTAAAACCTACATGACAAGAGTAAAACCTACAGGACGACAAGAGTAAAACCTACATGACGACAAGAGTAAAACCTACAGGACGACACGAGTAAAACCTACAGGACGACACGAGTAAAACCTACAGGACGACACGAGTAAAACCTACAGGACGACACGAGTAAAACCTACAGGACGACACGAGTAAAACCTACATGACGACACGAGTAAAACCTACAGGACGACAAGAGTAAAACCTACAGGACGACAAGAGTAAAACCTACAGGACGACACGAGTAAAACCTACAGGACGACACGAGTAAAACCTACAGGACGACACGAGTAAAACCTACAGGACGACAAGAGTAAAACCTACAGGACGACACGAGTAAAACCTACAGGACGACACGAGTAAAACCTACAGGACGACACGAGTAAAACCTACAGGACGACACGAGTAAAACCTACATGACGACAAGAGTAAAACCTACAGGACGACAAGAGTAAAACCTACAGGACGACAAGAGTAAAACCTACAGGACGACAAGAGTAAAACCTACAGGACGACAAGAGTAAAACCTACAGGACGACACGAGTAAAACCTACAGGACGACACGAGTAAAACCTACATGACGACACGAGTAAAACCTACAGGACGACAAGAGTAAAACCTACAGGACGACAAGAGTAAAACCTACAGGACGACACGAGTAAAACCTACAGGACGACAAGAGTAAAACCTACAGGACGACAAGAGTAAAACCTACAGGACGACACGAGTAAAACCTACATGACGACACGAGTAAAACCTACATGACGACACGAGTAAAACCTACATGACGACAAGAGTAAAA
>JAPXFQ010001754.1:0-78488 GCA_028564705.1 Apricaphanius iberus
GTCATGGTGGAGGTTGAACGAGACCCAAGATGCTGACCCAAAAAAACAGGGAACAAGTGCTGTGCAGAAAAATCAAAAGGTTTTATTACAAATAATAAATTGGAGCAAAAACAAAATCAAAGTCCTCACAAAAATCCAAGGGGCATGGAATAACCGAGGCAGGCAGTGGTCCTGGGTAGTCAGAGATGTGGTGTTGACAACCGTCTGGCACTGAATGAATGAAAGTTTGGTCCTTAAATACTGAAATGGCTGATGATGATAGAGTCCAGGTGTGCTGACACGCCCCAGGCCCACTGCTCTGCCTGGAGGAAGGGAAGGAGAAAGAGACATTACTGCAGGAGTGAATAATAGCAAAGAAACCAAACCATGACAGTACCCCCCCCTTAAGAACCGCCACCAGGCGGTGCACCGAGCGCCCCAGGATGATCCCGGTAGAAAGACTGCAAAAGGCCAGGGTCCAAAACAAGGCGGCGCGATATCCAAGACCTCTCCTCCGGACCATAGCCCTCCCAGTCAACTAAGAACTGAAGGCCCCGCCCACGACGCCGCACATCCAAAATCCTGTCAACGGTAAAAGCCGGGTGGCCGTCAACACCGGGGGGGGGTGGGGGAACGGCCGGAGGGCTCAATGCGCACGAAGAAACAGGCTTCAGCAACGACACATGAAAAGTGGGGTGGATCTTTAGAGAACGGGGAAGTTTAAGGCGAACAGCTGAGGGATTGATGATCTTATCAACTTCAAATGGACCAATGTAACGAGGAGCTAGTTTACGGGAATCCACCTGGAGAGGCAGGTCTTTGGACGACAACCAAACCCTCTGACCAGGACGATACTCTGGAGTCGGGGCACGGTGTCTATCAGCCAGGCGCTGGTTCCTGGTGGTTGTCCTCAGGAGAGCATCCCGAGCCTGACTCCACACTAGCCGGCAGCGTCGAACATGTTCCTGGATAGAGGGAACTGCCACCTCCACTTCTTGTGCAGGAAAAAGTGGAGGCTGGAAACCAAACATGCACATAAATGGCGACATACCGGTAGCCGAGGAGGAGAAGGAGTTGTGTGCATATTCAATCCAGGGGAGATGCTGGGACCAGGATGCAGGATGGCGGGCACAAACACACCTCAGAGCAGTCTCAAGGTTCTGATTGGCACGCTCCGTCTGACCATTGGATTGAGGATGATATCCAGAAGAGAGACTCGCCGATGCCCCCAGAGCCCTGCAGAATGCTCTCCAGACCTGAGAGGAAAACTGAGGACCACGATCAGAGACAATGTCTGCAGGAATTCCATGGAGACGGAATACCTGGTTAACCAACAACTCAGCCGTTTCAAAAGCTGAGGGAAGTTTAGGTAAGGGAATGTAGTGAACACCCTTGGAGAAACGGTCAACTATAGTAAGGATCACTGTGTTACCTTGAGATGGAGGAAGACCGGTAACAAAATCCACTGCTATATGAGACCAAGGACGATGAGGCACAGGAAGTGGATGGAGAGGACCAGCAGGAGGCTGATGTGAAGCCTTGCCCCTGGCACAGAGTGAGCAGGCTGCAACAAATTCACGTGTATCCGTAGAAACAGAGGGCCACCAAAAACGCTGACGGAGGAGCTCCAGAGTCCGATGTGTCCCAGGGTGACAGGCAATTTTCGAACTGTGGACCCAGTGCAAAACTCGAGACCTGAGGTGAGTTGGAACAAACAAACAGCCATTAGGGACATTATCAGGTGAAGGGTGTACCTGAAGGGCATCCTGGACCTCTTGTTCCACATCCCATAAAGCAGCACCCAAAAAACAGGATGGATGAAGGATCGTCTCCGGTGGGGAACTTGTGGATTCATCCTCCGACTGGCGTGAGAGGGCATCAGGTTTCACATTTCTGGATCCAGGTCTGTAGGTAAGAGTAAAATTGAACCTGTCAAGAAACAAAGCCCACCTGGCTTGTCGAGGGTTTAACCTTTTGGCTGAACGGAGGTAGGACAGATTTTTGTGGTCGGTCCACACGATGAACGGATGCTCCGCACCCTCCAGCCAGTGACGCCACTCCCCCAGTGCTAGCACGACTGCCAGCAGTTCACGATTTCCAACATCATAGTTGCGTTCTGCTGGTGATAAACGACGTGAGAAAAATGCACAGGGGTGTAACTTGTCATCCAGACCTGACCTCTGGGATAAAACTGCTCCAACTCCGGAGTCAGAAGCATCAACTTCGACTATGTACTGTTTGGTCGGATCAGGGTGAGAGAGGATTGGAGCAGTGGTAAATAAAGTCTTAAGCCTAGTGAATACCTTGTCTAACTCTGGAGTCCATTTAAATCTTTGCAGTGTGGATGTGAGTTGAGTGAGTGGTGCAGCCACCTTACTGTAGTCTCTGATGAACCGTCTGTAAAAGTTGGCAAATCCTAGGAACCGCTGGAGCTGCTTCCTGGACTCTGGAACTGGCCATTCCACCACAGCTCTGATCTTGGCAGGATCAGGAACCATCTCACCCTTTTGGATGATGAACCCCAGGAAACTAACAGACTGAGCATGGAAGTCACATTTCTCTGCCTTCACAAAGAGGCCATTTTCTAGAAGCCGTTGGAGGACAAGCCTAACATGCGTCTGGTGTTCCTCTAAAGTTTGGGAGAAGATTAGTATGTCATCAAGGTACACAAATATGAACCTGTTCAGCATGTCCCTTAATATATCGTTAACAAGTGACTGAAAAACAGCAGGGGCATTTGTGAGGCCAAATGGCATAACTAGGTATTCAAAATGCCCCAGTGGTGTGTTAAAAGCTGTTTTCCACTCATCTCCCTCTTTGATCCGGACTAAGTGGTAGGCATTCCTCAGATCCAATTTCGTAAACACTGTGGCTTGGTGAAGAAAATGGAAGGCAGAGTCTAGCAAAGGCAACGGATATTTATTTTTCACAGTGATATCATTCAGACCTCTGTAGTCGATGCATGGGCGGAGTGTGCCATCTTTCTTGCCCACAAAGAAAAACCCAGCACCTACAGGAGAGGAAGATGGCCGTATGAGTCCAGCTGTCAGGGAATCCTTGATGTATTTCTCCATGACCTCTCTTTCAGGGCGAGAGAGATTGTAAAGCCTGCTGGAGGGTAGTTGGGCCCCAGGTAGGAGGTCAATTTGGCAATCATAAGGGCGGTGTGGCGGCAAGGAAAGGGCTCGCTGTTTGCTAAAAACAGTGGCTAGGCCATGATAAATTTCAGGGACGGAGGAGAGGTCGGGTGGATGTGGCGCCTTGGATACTTGGACACTCTGGGGAGACAAAGCAGACTTCAAACAGTGTACATGACAAAAGGTGCTCCAACAGTTTACAGTGCCTTTAGACCAGTCCAAATGGGGATTATGTATCTTTAACCAAGGGAGACCGAGGATAAGAGGTGAGTGGGGTGACCGAATAACAAATAGTTGAATCTCTTCTCGATGATTACCTGAGGTCAACATTGTTACTGGTTGAGTCTGATGAGTCACCTGAGCCAAAACGCTACCATTAACTGCATAAATGGTTCTAGTGTCAGAAAGTGGTACTACAGGGATGGAATGCTGGTTTACAATGGATTCATCAATGAAACTTTCATCAGCTCCAGAGTCAACTAAAGGGAAAAAAGGTATAGTAGCTTGACCGACTAACAAATGTGATATTAACTGGGTATGGTGGGTAGAGATAGGAGAATTGGAAACATGACCCATTCGAACTCCTCTTACCTCGAATGGGTCTAATCTTTTGGCCGCATGGGACAGTTGGGCAGGAAATGACCAGGTTGACCACAGTAAATGCAGAGCCTCTGTTGGAATCTCCTCTCTCTTTCAGCAGGAGTGAGCCTGGTTCGCCCCAGCTGCATCGGTTCTTCAATTGAAGCAGAAGATGGAGCTGATGCAAGTGGAACAGGTGCTGATCCCATGGGAGTTGCAGGTAGAAGAGCCGGTCGCCGGGGAAAAGGAGGTGCAGAGCGAGCACCACGTTCACGCCGTCTCTCCCTGAGGCGGTTATCCAGTCTGGTGGCTAACTGCATGAGAGCTTGCAAAGAGCCACATTCATCACGGAGTGCTAGCTCATCACGGATCGAGTCATCAAGGCTCCTCAAAAACACATCCTGGAGAGCGGTCTCCTCCCATCCGCTCTCTGCAGCCAATGTCAAAAATTCAATAGAAAAGTCTGCCACTGACCTGGAGTTTTGCCTTAGCGATAACAGTTGACTGGCAGCTTCTCGACCCCGAACAGGACGATCAAACGCTCTCTTCATCTCTGTGGTGAAGAGGTCATAAGAAGAGCGAAGGGTCGGATTATGATCCCACACCGCAGTTGCCCAGTGGGCGGCACGTCCAGTTAGGAGGCTAACCACATAGGCTACTCTGGCTTGGTCCGTTGTGTAGGTGGTCGGCTGGAGACTGAAAACCAGAGAGCACTGGAGGAGGAAACGACCACATGAGCCAAGTTCACCATCATACCTCTCCGGTGTAGGGATCTGGGGTTCTCGTGGCACGGGGGCAGGAACAACGGCAGCAGCAGCAGCAGGTGGTGGCGCCGTCACAGACGCAGACACTTGACCGGCTACTGCGTCCAGATGCTGTCTTAATACAGACACAGTAGAGCCTAAATTCTGTAGGGAATCCATAATTTGATGGAGTGACTGGGCATGTTGGCCCACCAGCGCACCTTGCGCAGCCAACGCTTGCCTCAGTGCATCTGAGCCAGCAGGGTCTCCTTGGCCAGACGGTTCTGTCATGGTGGAGGTTGAACGAGACCCAAGATGCTGACCCAAAAAAACAGGGAACAAGTGCTGTGCAGAAAAATCAAAAGGTTTTATTACAAATAATAAATTGGAGCAAAAACAAAATCAAAGTCCTCACAAAAATCCAAGGGGCATGGAATAACCGAGGCAGGCAGTGGTCCTGGGTAGTCAGAGATGTGGTGTTGACAACCGTCTGGCACTGAATGAATGAAAGTTTGGTCCTTAAATACTGAAATGGCTGATGATGATAGAGTCCAGGTGTGCTGACACGCCCCAGGCCCACTGCTCTGCCTGGAGGAAGGGAAGGAGAAAGAGACATTACTGCAGGAGTGAATAATAGCAAAGAAACCAAACCATGACACTTTCAAGACGTTCGAATGTAACAATATCCTTTTATTACCATTTATCAAGCATAATTCACAGTTGTGCTGCTTTCCTTCAGATTTTCAGTCTGCAGAGACCAACTGAGTGAGTACCTACTTTGTACACAATTTGTTTTCTATATTAGGGAGGAAATAACACTATGAGTGTAAAAATGAAATTAAATCTTAATATTTTGACAAAGATAAGAAATCGGCTTTTATTAAGTGCCTATTTAGATTACGGTTTTGTTATGGCATACATAAATCCATGATTTAAGTTCCTTTTTTAAAATTAAGGTTTAAAACAAGATAAATCAATCATAACTCCGATTAGGAATGAGCTTGCTGTTGCAGCTACAATGATGAATTATATTTAGAGCAGATAAAAAAATATTCAACAATATTGCCATCTCATGACATGTGGATAGAAAGGGGACAGTCTTTAAGTTAGTTACCATAAATAAACTACAAGGAACAAGTTCAGTTCAGACTTATTGCATTATTGTGTGAGTTTAAACACAGAGGGTGCAACATGGTAAACTATTTTTTCTCTCATCAACCAATGATCTGAACTTTCTTCAACACTGTTCAACCAACATAACAACTAATATGGCAATAAAAACACATAGATCATTAAAATATCCTTCTTACTGTCTCCATTAATTAATTTACTTTCATTACCATATATTATAGTTATTCTAAAGTCATGCAAAACTTTGCTTACTCAATATATTTAAACATACTTTTCCTTTGTTCCTTCTATTTTACTGGAGTACGACTTTAAGACCTCTTACTTATCCGTATTCTAATATTGATTGATTGATTGATTGAAATGTTTTATTTGAATATAAGACAACAAATAAAGAACCAGTAAACAAAGTAAAATAGTTTTACAGAGAATGGGAAAACAAGTCTTAGCTCAAACAGAGTGGGAAGAAGCCAACGCTTATTCAATCCAATCCCCTTGCAACATACAACAAACTGCTTCACATGTACAATATACAGTATACTATTTCAATGTACACACTTCTACAATAATGCTAACTTATCCAATAAAATGAAATGATTACTTATAAAAAACATACAAGTTTTGCACATTATCTCCATTTGCTGTTTAGCTGTGTATCTCTCTGCTGCAGTTACGTACACGTGCAAAACTGGCAGGCTGAGAGAAGGTGAAAAATTAAGCTTAACCAAGACTCAAATAAAACTATAAAGCAAGGGAAAACAATGAGATTAATGTAAGAGACCAAATCCAATATGCACTAAAACAGAACAGAGGAATATATAAAGAAACTAAACAGAGAGAAATTAATTGATATGACAAAAGTGAACAAAGAGGAATGAACAACTACAGCGAGAGCTGATGGATATACTTAAAGGAGATTGTCAAAACTCATGCACATATAAAACATCCTGTGGTCATAGCACTTGTTCCTGTTTTAATCTTTTCAAAGTCACTACCAGAGTTCTCACATTTGCACAAGATGCAGAATGTTTTTTTTGTTTTTTGTTTTCACTTCTGCTTTTTCCCGTCTCTACAGAGTTTTCTAGTCTGTGGTGTATTTCTAAACATCTGTGCCACTCTTATGTACTTTGGTTTTGCTTTTGTGTCGTATCGGGTTCTACTTCTTCTTTGATGTATTATTACATCTTGCAGTCTTAGTTACAGTTTATTCTAGAAATTTAGATTTTTTTTGTCTGTGGTTCCATTTCTTGTGGGCAGTACTCAATTTACTTATTTTTTTCTGTGAATGGAAATAGTTTTTTACCATCTAGCACAGGCGCTCTTTTTAACGGGGTGCGCTTGGGACGGGAGGGGGGACGGCGTTGAGGGTGAGGGGGGGCTAAACTCAACCTGGGTGTCTAGTGACATGTGTTTTGTTAGCAGTGTGAATGTTGGGGAGGATTTAGGTATGCCCCTGGCATGGGGGCTGGTGGATTGCCGGGGCCCCCATGGGGCTCGGCGGTACCGCTGCCGTGGGCCCCGACTGGACGTGCTGGGGCCTCCCACCCCTGGTGGATCGGGCCGAACGGGGGTGCCTATTGGAGTCAGCAGGGGAGCTGGCTCCCTGGGGTTGGCAATGGTCACCCCAGTTATTTTCTCCCCATCCCCATGCCTCTGTCCACCTGCTCCTTCATTCTACCATTCACAAGGCCTTGGGACGTGGGCACGTCACTGGGGTGCGGGATGGAGCTTCCGTCTTCGCTACCTGGTGGCGGCCTGGGTCCCGATTTTATTGAGCAATTTAGACACTACACTTGCAACATTTACAGGGAACGCACATGTAGGGACCTGGCGGTGTGGCGCCACAGGCGAGACCCCCCCCGTTGAGGGGGCCTCGCCTGTGGTGCCGGCACCCACTGGTTAAACGCATCTAGACACTGAGGGCCCGGGGGGGGAGATGGGGGTACCCGGCAGTATTCACATGTCCCCCCCCCTCTGTTTTAAGTGCACATTAGAACAACACGCAACAACACCACATTGAGCTGGGGGAGAGAGGCTGGGGGGTCTTTCCACACCCCTGTTCGTTGGACCATCAGGGGTCGGAGCCCGGATAGAACATCACGCCGTCTGGTCGGGGTCCTGGGCTGGTGGGCTGCTCTTGCCGGTGTGGGGCCTTGGCGGTCTACTTGTCCCCGTCCTGGTGGGCAAAGGGGTCTGTCTCCTGGGTGCAGGGGCAGGGTTCTCTACTGGGGTGTCTGTCCCTGGGCCTGGGAGTATGGAGTATAGTGTACGTATGGGGGTTATGAATGAGGGTATAGCGTCCTTTTTTCGTATGTCCTGTATTTGTAAGAATGTGTACACAAGAAAGGGAGGGTACGTATGAGTGTCTCTGTCTGTCTATGTCTACCTGTCAGGTTGGGTGTTTGGCTGCTCTCTGGCCTGATGCATCTTCTTCCCTCCCCGTCACTCCCCGTCGGTGATGGTTGCTCCTGCCCGCTGGTTGATGATGACTCTCGATGCCTGGGGCTGGGGGTCCCGGTTGCGGCCCGGCTCGGTCCTGGTGCATGTCGGGCGGGTCCTGGGTGGTCCGGTGTGTCGGGCGGCCGCTGTTTCGGGCCGATGTCCTCCTTGGATTGACTGGGGCACCTCTTATGGGGGTGCCGGGTTTGTAGAATAGGTTGGTGCCGTCCGGTGGATCGGTGGGGACCGTGCCTGGCGCCCAATCCTCCTGCCGGTTCCAGGACTTCAGCTGGCTGGTCTGTTCACCTGGTGGGGCTGTCCGGCATTGGCTGGGCCCCTGATCTTGGCGCCCCACGTGGGGCGGGATCTGGACCCTGGAGCTGGAAGATCTGGATGTCCAGGTGCCGGCTGGGCGCGGCCTGGGGAGGGCGTACATCCGCTGCGGCTCTTGCTGTGGCTCCCTGGCGTGTGGATGTGTGGAAACGGGCCGGGTTGTTGGCGGTGGGTATTGGTCCGGGGTGGCGGCGGCGTGTGTTGTCCGTCGGTTGGCTGCGGGTCCTCCTTGCCTGCGGCGGCGGCGGGGGGCCTTGTCGGCTGGTCCCTGGTTGGGGCCCCGCTGGGGGGCGGGGTGCCCCTGGTCCCCGTGGCCTCCGGTTCCTGATCCGGGCCCGCCCTGGCGTAGCCGGTTACCGGCGGAGCCCTTGGGCTCGTCACTGCGATCTCTCGGGCCCCAGCATTGCGGCTGGTGGGTGCTCCCCTGGGGCTTCCATCTGTTCCTCTCTTGGCGGGTGATCGACCCTGCGCTGATCCGCCTGTGGACTCTGTACTCTGTGGGACGCTGGATGCATACATCTCTTGCCTCCTCCATGTCTGTGCCGATTCCTGTAGGACGGATTGACGGTTCCTTACACCAGCTATCAATCACTTGCATGGGGAAACCTTATTCCGACCTGCATGCTCGCACACACATAGGTGTGGGGACATAGGTGAGGACGGACATATCTTAAGCTGAGGTTATCATCATTAGTTAGTTGTTCACAGGAGCTTACCAGAAACATTTGTATTATGTTCATTAATCAATGCTTGTGTGTAGTGAATGTGTAATTCTTTGTTTATTCTACCAGATCCGAACTATTGGTTTGGTTCTGTACACTTTGTTGTTTTTGTTTTGTATTACTGTTTCTCTGCCGTCCGGCAGAGGTGGAGGACTGGGATGTTTTCTTGTGTTCTTTATTTGCCTCCCTGTCGTGTGTCATCGGTTCGCCCCTCTGTTGGTCCGGTTTCTTTTCTTCACCTTCTTCCTTTCTCCCTTCTTGTCTCAGTTTAATATCCATGACGTCAGGAAATTGAACCCACAGTAATCACTAATAAAGATTTTTCATACATATACATCAAGTGGCGTACTACAGCGAAGCTGTAATACTCTGCTTGGGAAAGTAAAACTGTTGGGCTTGTACTTGGTACTCAGACACCAATTCTGAGTAGCATACTGCTAGACAGGACAAAAAAAAAAAAAAAAGTGAATGGAAATAGTTGTTCTTTTCACTGTTGTGCATTACCTGCTCTAAGTTATTGTCCTCAGTGTTCTCCTTTTCTGTTCATTTCTGATAATGTCTATTCCTATGTTCACTGTGTTCTATTATTTTATTTTTTTTGTCCTTGTTTCACCTGTAGGTACTGTCCCTTTTTTTCCCTCAGTTGTTTCCATCAGTAAGTAGAACAAGTATTTTCCATTCTTCTCCAGTATTGTATCTTATCTTTTTTTTTTGTGTGTGTCTCTTGTTCTGTAACCCTGCTGTCTTTCATTGGTTTCCTTATCAACTTCTGCTTTTTCCATCTCACAATCCTCCTGCAGTTTTTTCTGCTGGTCCCTGGTGCTCCTGTTTATCTGTAAATTACGGAATTTTCTTTCAACACTTATGATACCTCTCATAGCCTGTTTTATTTAATAATTTTACCACGTTTGAATACACTGCCTCTGTTTTTAGCACTCCTCAGATTTTATGTGTCACAGTTTATAGGCCTCCGAAAAGGAATGCACTTTTTATTCCAGAATTTTCAGAGTTTTTATCAATTTTACACAACTCTTATGAGAGGATAATTTTAGCTGGTGATTTTAATCTACATATAGATAACCTTTTAGATCCTTTATCAACAGATTTTTTAAATATTTTAAATTATATGGATTTTAGCCAACATGTCATGCAGCCGACTCACAACAGAGGACACACCCTGGACCTGGTCATCACGTATGGCCTGTCCACCAGTGTGTCCTCTGTTGTTGACTTGGCCGTCTCTGACCACTACTGTGTGTTTTTTAATATCACCAGTTTTATCCAATCAGAGACCTCTGTGAGAACTGTCAGGAAGCGTCATCTAACCCCTGAAGTGGCTGCAGGTTTTCTTGAAGTTTTTAAAAAGTTCCCTCCTATACCTTTACCTGCCCCCTGTGATTTTATCGTTAATGATTTTAACAGTAGGCTTAAATCTGCTCTCAACCTGCTGGCTCCAATTAAAGTTGTAAACCCTCATTCAAAACGTACAGTACCGTGGAGAAATGCAGCTATTAGAAAATTAAAGAGGAGCTGCAGGGTGGCAGAAAGGAAATGGAGGAAAAATAAAATCACAATAAATCATCAGATATACATAGAACATCTCAGATTATATAATAACGCTTTAAGAAATTCCAGAAATACATACTTTTCCAGAATCATCTCAGAACATAAAAATAATCCCAAAATTCTGTTTTCCACCATTGACAACATTCTACATCATAATTCTAATACTTTTCAGAAAACCCCCTCAAACACTCTCTGTGAGGAGTTTGCAGACCACTTCAGAGGGAAGGTAGACACCATCAGATGTAATATTTTATCCTCTCAAACAAACATGGTTTTAGACAAATCTGAGTGTCTGCCTTCACCAGAGGAAACACTGGACAGTTTTGTCCTGGTAGAAGCTGGGACCCTTGATAAAGTTTTCTCCTCAGTGAGGCCCACCACAAGCGCTTTGGACCCGATTCCCACCAGGTTTTTTAAGCAATTTTATGGTTCTTTTAAAGATGAGATTTTAAACTTTATGAATTGCTCCCTTCAGACGGGGGTTTTTCCTGCTGCCTTTAAAGCGGCGGTAGTGAGGCCCCTGCTGAAGAAGAGCAATTTAGATTTTAATGATTTAAACAACTACCGACCAGTATCTAACTTACCATTTTTAAGCAAAGTTTTAGAAAAACTTGTTTTTATTCAACTTAATGATTTTATTAACGCTCATAATGTCCTAGAGAAATTTCAGTCTGGTTTTAGGATGAACCACAGCACAGAGACGGCGCTTTTAAAGATTTTAAATGATTTTAGATTAAACTATGATGCTAAAAAGGTGACAGTGTTGGTTCTTCTGGATCTAAGCGCTGCCTTTGATACAGTAGACCACACTATTCTTTTAACTCGTTTAAAACAGATCGGCCTCTCTGGTGCTGTTCACAACTGGTTCACATCCTACCTCACAGACAGGACTTTTATGGTAAGTTTGGATACTCCTTCTTCTAAGGTCCATAAGATCACATGTGATGTGCCCCAGGGTTCAGTTTTAGGCCCAGTGCTTTTTAACCTGTATATGCTCCCTCTTGGCAGTGTTATCAGAAGACATGGAGTTAACTTTCACAGTTATGCTGATGATACACAGTTGTACATCTCCATGTCTCCTGATGACACACGGCCAATGGATGCACTTTTTAACTGCATTTTAGACATTAAATCCTGGATGGCAGAAAACTTTCTCCAGCTCAACCAGGACAAAACTGAGGTTTTAGTTATCGGTCCTGAGGCTCAGAGAGAGAAACTTTTACCAAAACTACAATCATTGTCTTTTAATCCTTCTTTACAAGTGAAGAACCTGGGTGTGATTTTTGACTCTGAGCTGACTTTTATCCCTCACATTAAAAACATCACCAAAATAGGTTTTTATCACCTAAAGAACATCGCCAGAGTCCGCCCCATTCTCTCTCGGGCCAATACGGAGACGCTAATGCATGCTTTTATCACCAGTAGAATTGATTATTGTAATGCCCTGCTTTCTGGTCTTCCCAAAAAGACTACCTCAAGTTTACAGCTTTTACAGAATTCAGCAGCTCGTGTCCTGATGAAGACTAGGAGGCGGGAGCACTGCATTGGCTCCCCGTATGTTTTAGGATCGATTTTAAGGTTCTTTTAATGGTTTTTAAGTGTCTTAATGGTCTTGGGCCTTCTTATCTGTCAGAAATGCTTTTACACTTATTGTTTTATCTTTATACACTTTATATTTTATAAACTTTATATTTTAACGTATTTTAATCTTTCTTGCCAGTGTTTCCTCTCTGGGGGGCCCCCTGCATCGGGGGCGGTGGTCGGCAGTGGCTGCCTGGGTGCCCCCCAGGTAGCGCTTGGGTGGAGGTGGGGGTACCAGCCCTCCCTCCTCTGGGCGCCCTGGGTCGGAGCCTTGGCTGCTGCTGTTGATCTGCTGCTGCTGATGCAGATGGCTCCATGATGGCATTTCCTGGCTCATCTGTACTCAGCCCGCTTTTTGTAGCTTTTAAGTGTGTGTGTGTGTGTGTATGGCTGATGGGTTGGGTTGGGAGGGGGTTGTATTTGCGTTGATGATTTTATTTTTGAAGGGGGGGCTGTGGGGTTATTTTAAATCTGTAAAGCACTTTGAGTAACTTTGTTTGAAAAGCGCTTTATAAATAAAGTTTGATTGATTGATTGATAATATTACTGCCTTCCTCCGTTTTGCTTTTGGTTCCTAAACAAACTTGATTTAAACCATTATTATCTGGGCTTTAAACATAATACATTTAACAGTGTTGCTATTATAAAACACTATATAATATTTTGCTCTTAGTCTTTTAAATCTCAGGCATGCCTTTCATGCACAACATGTCTTCAATAACCTCTTCCAAAGTTATGTCAAATGAAGAAATAATCTGATTAACTGAAAAGTTACAAAGATAAAAGCTTTGACAGGTTGTAGAAAACCTCCATTCTTACATGTGTCATCTCATTTAACTGGTTGGTATATAAAGTAATTATATTTACATGTTGTTTCTGAATGTTGATTATACATATTTTCTCTGTTCAGAGATTAACATGGAAAAACATCCTGAAGCAAATCCAGAAATGATGCAAGAACTGCGAAGGGCTATCAGATCGCAAAGCAATGAGACTGCAGCTGCAAGAATTAGAGAATATTTGGAAATACCGTATAATGTTCCTCTGAAAATTGCAATAACCGGAGAGAGTGGCTCTGGTAAATCCTCCTTTGTCAATGCCTTTAGAGAGATTAATGAAAACGATGAGAACGCTGCTCCTACTGGTGTTGAAGAAACCACCACAGAAGTAAAAGAATATCCCCATCCAAACTATCCTAATTTCATCTTTAGTGATCTTCCTGGAATTGGAACCACCAAATTTCCTGCTAAAAAGTACTTGAAGCTTATTGAATTCAAGAAGTTTGACTTTTTCATCATCATCTCAGCTGATCGCTTCAGCGAAAATGATGCTAACCTTGCTAAGGAGATCAATAAGATGAAGAAGAAATTCTACTTTGTTCGCTCAAAGATTGACAGTGATGTGCGAAATGAACAAAGGAAGAAAGATTTCAATGAAGAGAAGACTTTAGCACAGATCAGAGAATATTGTGTTAAAGGTGAGTGTCTTCCACTGAATTTTATTCTGAAGAGACACGCTATAATCAGGGGTGCACATATTACTTTTTGGCCTGTTTCTCAAGGGAGAAACTAGGATTGGTGTTTGGTCCTCACATTTCTGAATGTTTTTTTGTTCTTAACCCAGCTCACAATAGGAACAAAATAGTGATGTGTGGAAAATTCAACATTTACTTATATTTCAACTTAAAAAGAGAAAAGCAAAAATTTGTCTCATCTTAATATTGCGTTATATTCAGATAACATGACTGTATTTTACACTTAGAAAATTAAATGTGCAAACATCTGCTATTGTGATAACAATAGCCAAATGAAATATTGTAATTTTTTGGACCATGAGCTGCTACTCTTTTCAAACGGTGCTGCACAATGAAGCAGTTTCCTGTTCCACTGTTTGTTATACCTTCTGATCCATCAAAAAGCAAACCCCAGTATTCAGCTGCTTGCAGGCTGTCTGTCCGATGCACTGAATGATACATCTTCCTCTTTCTGGTGAAGGATATGCATTCCCGACATTTACTCCAAGCCTCTTTAGAAGTGGAATATCTTCTTCATGTGAATACATTTGATGTACATGTTTGACTTTGTGACAGGCTAAAAGAAAAACATAGCTCAGTACTTGTTGCTTCTCTTTATTTAGTTTTTCTTTCCATTTGTTTAGTGAACCACCAGGCTTCTGGTCCTGCCCACATCTGATTTCTTTATAAATTTTTCAAACAACTTTATGGTGCTCTCTGCTGTTGACTTGTAGCCTGTATCAAAAGCTGCACGATTGAAGTTTTTAGTACCTATGTAAAAGGCCCCTTTTTTCCACCAGAATGGGATTTTCCACAGTATATTCTGCACCACGTCTCTATGTATTCATCAGTCAGTGGAAGCCAACTGACCTGCTGCAGCCACTTTTCCGTGTACACATGCTTCCTTTGCGGTTTACATTTCTTTGGAGGTGGAGGAAAACCAAAGTAATTGCTTAAAGAAGCTTGCTTTTTTGACATTTTCTAAGCTAAAAAAAAAGTCCATTCTCCAGAAAATCTTAGGTATCCAAATGCATCTTGCAACGTTTGACAATACATGCTCACCTGCGGACCACTTCTTTGCACCCCTGGTTATGATATCAGTTGTGAATAATTAAAAAGAAAATAGATAAAATTGTAAAAGTTTTTAATATTGTCTTTTTTTTTAAACACAGGTCTAAGGAAACTTGCATTTGAGTCTCAACAGGTCTTCCTGGTGTCTAATCATGACATCCATCTTTATGATTTCCCTATCCTACGAGATGCCTTGGAGAGAGATCTTCCTGAACACAAGAGAGATGCTCTGCTGTTAGCCTCACCCAGCATATTTCCAGACATAATAAACAAGAAGAAAAAGTTTTTTCAATGTCAGATATGGGCTCTTACTACTTTATCAGGAATAGTGGCAGCTGTTCCGGTTTCAGGTCTCTCTGTTGCTGTAGATCTGAGCATACTGGCTGGTGCTGTCACTCATTATCTGATTGGGTTTGGTCTAGACATCAAATCTCTACAGAGAACTGCTGCAAGAGCAGGGATCCCATATGATGAGCTGAAGGCTGTCCTAATGTCTAAACTAGCTGCAGAAAACATAACTAAAGATGTCATCATGAAGGTGGTTCTTCAGTTATCAACCAGAGTTGCATTAATGGCAGCAGAGGAAGTATGCAGATTCATTCCAATAGTTGGAACCCCAATATCTATGGCCCTCTCATCCGTCACAACCTACAAATTATTAAAGCTTTTCCTTGATTTGCTTGTTGAAGATGCTCAGAGGGTCTCTGATAGAGTCCTGAAAGGCAAAAAGTAAATTGTAAAACTCTTGTAAAAACGTCTCAAAACAGTACTCTTATCAGCACAGTACATTTTCTGCTTATCAGTCAATTGATCTTACTTGCATCATCTGTTTACCCTGAGTGCAGAAACTCCTTTGTTAAACCTCTAGAGCTCTTTTTTTATACATATTTTTGTTTAAATGTCAATATGCTCAGTGAAACTGAGGTGTAGTGACCAGACCTGAACCTCCAGGCTCTCAAGAGTCACTACTATCACCTGAAGAACATTTTTAGGACACAAACACACACACACACACACACACACACACACACACACACAGGTGTTGGGATTGCACTTTTGGTCCAAGGTTACCAGAAATATATCTTGTAATAGGCCGTGCACACACATTTTTAAAACAAATATTTTCCTCAGCTTGTTTAAAACATTTTTTTTTTTAAATCACCATCCACACATAACTTATAACTGCATTTTTCAGCACGTTGAAAGACATGGCAAACCTGTAGGGGGCAGTAGTTCTCCCAAAATTCTATCTGCTCAGAGTATCTTTCTGTTCGCTCTAACTTCAGCATACAGCGGTTATAGAGCTGGTAAAAACAATCAAGTGAGCAGAAACTGCTTGGACACTCGATAATACCAACACAGCTCTGAGGACATAAATGCCTTCTGAGAGTAAACACGGGTTGCACTAGGGATGCTGGGGCATTTTTTGTCATGGATAGTGAAGTTGTTGCTGCACTTAAAACTCTGGTTTCATCTGTCCACATGCAAACGCTGAAAATGGAGAAAACCCAGATCTTCACTTTGGCCTGAGTTTTTAGAAAGATCTGTTTTTGGTGCCAAAAATCTGCGTTTACATGTGGATGACTGGCCAAACCATAGAAAAATATATCAGTTTTGTGAGGTACCCGACAACGTGTGAACAAGGCAATAGTTGGTAACATGAGCGTTTCAGTGACACTGTTGTATTTATATTTCTTTTTGTGGGTTATACTTTTGTAGTTCTCAGTTTGCATTGTTTGTTTGGTTTATATTATAATTCTTTTTTTTTTAATCATTTTTAGGCTTAAAGGACTAATGTCACAAAGGGATCTCCAAAAAAACTCATCTATTCGTTTATCTTTAGTGAGATTGATTACTGCAACAACGTTTTCACAGATCAGCCCAGAAAGTCAATCAGATTGCTGCAGCTGATCCAGATCACTGCTGCTCATAAGAGCTTCAAAAGTGGAGCACATCACCCCGGTTCCAAAGTCCTTAATCTGACCAAACATGAAAAAGCGACTTTTAGTTTCTATGCAGCTCTTATCAGGAACAATTTTCAAGACAACTGCAAAGCTGCTGAAACACTGAATTCCTTTAAATCAAACCTAAAAACACATCTGTTTAGAGATTCCTTTGATTGATTGAATATAACAACTGTAATGTTCAAATGTTCTTTTTGTGTTTGATGATGTGATTTTCTGTTATCATTGCGGTTTTATTGTTGATTTTTTTTCTTCCCCAAAACATGTAAAGAGCCTTTAATCGCTTTGTTCATGAAAGTGTGCTATGCAAATAAATTTGCCCAGCAAATCGCTTAACACTTTTTGAAATCATCCGTAAATTTAATTATATAAGAATTTTAAGTAATGTCCTTTCTTTTGGGTATATATAGATGCTTTAGACCCTTTTCAAATTTTCTTGATTTGGATCGAACATGTGATGTCCACAAATGTTAAAGACATTTTGATGCAGAGGTACCGCTGTTTTTTAAACGGTTTTGTGTGATAACACACAACTGCAGAAGAAGGAGACAGAGGGCCATAGCCTCCAATATGAAAGGAAGGAGCATTGAACGTGAATATAACCTCTATCAATCTGACCATGTGGAAAGTAGTAGCTATTTTGAGGGTAAAGCAGTCGTTGGAGTGAGAGCCAGCATGGAGGAAAAGCTCTACAAGCTCTTGGTGAGTGTTTTATGTGCTATAGCTAGTGCTAGCTCGCATTACTCGTGTGACGTCATGTATACCACTTCTGATTTGTAGGCATTTGAATTGCAAATTTTTACATCAAAAAATCGTAAATCCCCATTTTGTCCACCAATACACTGACTCTTCCTGCATTAATAGCTGAGTATTTATGTAACTGCTTGATCCTTAAAATAAATCACCTGGAGAGGAACTCAGCTACTTGCATCTTCCTTTATTAAAATTATGAATTTTTAAAGGTCTCATTTATTTGTTTTTTCAATGAACTTCCTATGGTCTCTAGCCCAATCACATGTCTTCAGAACCGTTTTATGTGAAAAAAACCACAGTCCCAATCCTGTTTCACGAGGTTGCCGTTTGTTGAGGAGTGGGTGGGGTGAAACGTCAAGATCGCAAGTCTGTCTATTACTAAGTACTCAATTCAATTCACTTTTATTTATATAGCACCAGTTCACAACAAAAGTCATCTCAATACACTTATACAAACATGCCAACCAGTTAAAAGTTTTCTATGTAAGGAATCCCAGCAGATTGCGTTGAGTCATCAGAGTAAGGTTGTGCCCAAATCATGCAGACTCCAATCACAGCAATTCCTCAGCAAACCCTCATACTGAGCAAGCATGTAGCAACAGTGGAGAGGAAAAACTCCCCTTTAACAGGAAGAAACCTCTGGCAGAACTTGGCTCAGTACAAGCGGTCATCAGCCATGACCGTTTGGGGGTCTGAGAAGACAGAGAAGAGACAGCATGGAGGATGCTCGGTGACGTTGAGCATCAACTGGAACAACGCTCCCCATTCAGCAGGGGGCATTATAGCTGAGCAGGGTACCAGACCGGATGGAGCTTCTATGGGGAGAAAAATACTGAGAGAAGACTGGGTTAACAATCACAATAACAGCAGTAAAAATAAATCTGGAGAGTAGTAGAAAAGAAAAGTAGCTGTGTTAGGGTCAGTTGAGTCTGAAAAAGGATAATTTTTTCCCCTAATTCTTAAGTCTATTAGCAATGTACGCTGTGAGGGAGATGGAGGTGAGGAGGCCGGTCCATCGACCGGCCAGTTTGGAATAGGGAGACGAAGGCAGTTATCTGACCGACTCACGCTGTCAGTAGCCTCTTTGTCCATATCACTTTCTATCCTTAAAACCTGGCGTAAATCTGTTTCTGTCCTGATTCCTGATTCAACCTTTGTTCAATTCTCTAATCGTTTAATTCTGGTAAATTAATTCATTACTGTTAGTGTTGTATTCAGAGAGGGATTATAAGGTCTGGTGTCTATATAAGTAACTATAAGCTTTATCAAAAAGGAAGGTTTTAAGCCTAGTCTTAAAAACAGATAGAGTATCTGCCTCACAAACTAAAACTGGGAGCTGGTTCCACAGGAGAGGAGCCTGATAACTAAAAGATCTGCCTCCTATTCTACTTTTAGAAATCCTAGGAACTACCAGTAGACTTGCATTCTGAGAACAAAGTGCTCTGTTAGGAACATATGGAACAATCAGATCCCTGATGTACGATGTAGCTGATTATTAAGGGCTTTATACGTAAGGAGGAGGATCTTAAACTCTATTCTTGATTTAACAGGAAGCCAATGGAGAGAAGCCAAAACAGGAGAAATGTGATCTCTCTTTTTAATATTAATCAGAACTCTAGCTGCAGCATTTTGGATCAACTGAAGGCTTTTGATTGCATTTTGTGGACTTCCTGATAATAAGGAATAACAGTAATCCAGCCTTGAAGTAACAAATGCATGGACTAGTTTGTCAGCATCACTCCTGGACAGGATGTTTCTAATTATAGCAATGAAAGAAAGAAATCCTAGAAACCTGTTTAATATGAGATTTAAATGTCATGTCTTGGTTAAAAATTACACAGATGTTCTTTACATTATTACCAGAGGCCAGTTTAATGCCATCCAGATGAAGTGATTGCCCTAGCAGTTTCCTTTTTAAAGGTTCTGGTCCAAAGACAACAACTTTTGTCTTGTCTGAATTTAGGAGCAGAAAATTCAGTCATCCAAGTTTTTATGTCTTCCAGACATGCTTGTAATCTACCTAACAGATGGGTTTCATCAGGTTTTATGGATAAATATAATTGTGTAACATCAGCATAACTGTGGAAATTCGTTCCATGTTGTCTAATTATTTTACCAATTGGAAGCGTGTATATATGGTAAAGAGAATCGGTCCAAGCACAGAACCCTGTGGTACTCCACAAGTAACCCTTGAGTGTGAAAAAGATTTATCATTGACATGAACAAACTGGAATCTGTTGGACAGATATGATTTAAACCAGCCTAGTGCTGTTCCCTTTGTCCCTACATGTTCAAGCCTTTCTAAGAGAATATTATGATCGACTGTGTCAAAAGCAACACTGAGATCTAACAAGACCAGAACAGACACAAATCCATTATCGAGGCCATTAGAATATCATTAGTAACTTTTACCAGTGCTGTTTCAGTGCTATGATGAGCTTTACAATCTGACTGAAATTCCTCAAACAGGTTGTTGCTGTTTAGATGCTCACATTCTTGATTAGCAACTATTTTCTCAAGAATTTTGGATACGAAAGGAAGGTTAGATATAGGTCTATAGTTAGCTAAGTCATCTTGATCCAGGGAGGGTTTCTTAAGTAAAGGCCTAATTACAGCAACCTTAAATTCCTGTGGCACATATCCATTTATTAAAGATAGATTCATCTTGTCTAGGATAGGGCCAGTAACCAGAGGGAACACTTGCTTAAATAATTTGGCTGGTATTGGGTCTAACATACAAGTTGAGGGTTTAGATGAAACTAATATTTTTGATAATTCTGAAAGTTCAACAGAATCAAAATGGTAAGACATAAACATGGTTCTACAGTTCTCTCCGATACTGCCTCATTTACTGAAAGAGAGTTAATCATGTTTGGGAGAATGCTAATGATTTTATTCTTTATAGAATTTATTTTATTTATTAAGAATCCCAGAAAGTCATCACTACTGAGAGAAGGGGGAATAGTTGGCTCAACAGAGCTATGACTCTGTGTAAGTTTGGCAACTGTACTAAAAAGAAACCTAGGATTAGTTTTATTTACCTCTATTAATGAAGAGAAATATGCTATTCTAGCTTGTCGAAGGGCGTTTTTATAAAGTTGTAGACTATTTTTCCAGGTTACGTAGGAATCATTTAAGTGTTTAGAGTGCCATTTTCTCTCCAGTTTCCTAGTATTCTGCTTAAAAGTACACAACTCTGCACTAAACCAGGGAGCCAACCTCCTATAGCTGATTATCTTCTTTCTTAATGGGGCTACACTGTCTAGTGCCAAACGCAGTGAGGAAGTATTACTTTGAACCAGACCATCAATTTCTGAAAGGTTAGTGTTGGAAACTCATTGCACTTACATAAAGAAATTAGTTCTAAGGGCGGTGAAGTTTGAGGATTAGTTAATCTGTTCACTGTGGCAACCAGAACATGAGAATTGTTTTTGCAGTTTGCGATTATTTCAGAGAAATACTTCTCCCTTGCTCAACGTAAAATCTGGTTAAACACACAAAGCACTTCTTTCCTCCTTCTGACATATAAAGCTCTTAATAATCAGCTCCATCATACATAAGAGATCTGATTGTTCCATATGTTCCTAACAGAGCACTTTGTTCTCAGAATGCAGGTCTACTGGTAGTTCCTAGGATTTCTTCAAGTAGAATGGGAGGCAGATCTTTTAGTTATCAGGCTCCTCTCCTGTGGAACCAGCTCCCAGTTTTAGTCCATGAGGCAGATACTCTGTCTGTTTGTAAGACTAGGCTTAAAACCTTCCTTTTTGATAAAGCTTATAGTTAGAGTGGCTTAGGTTATCCTGAGCTATTTTTGTAGTTATGCTGCTATAGGTTTAGACTGTTGTAGGACAGACTGACCACTTTTCTTCACTTTTCTACTTTTCTTTTTTACTTCTCTCCAGATGTATTTTTTTCTACTGTTATTGCGATTGTTGACCCAGTTTTCTCTCAGTGTTTTTCTCCCCATAGGAGCTCCACTCGGTCTGGTACCCAGCTCAGCTATAATGCCCCCTGCTGGATGGGGAACATTGGTCCAGATTTATTTTTTATTTAACCTTTATTTAACCAGGAAAGTCCCATTGAGGTTAAGAACCTCTTTTTCAAGGGAGTCCTGGCCAAGAGGCAGCAAAAACACAGTCAATTACATTTATAAAAGTTATACGATACAAATAATTAAAAACATTTGCAATTAAAATAGGTCATTCCAGATTCTCTCCATCTGGATTTAAAAGCATTTACGGAAATAAGCTCTGATAATTTCAAGTGTTTTTGCAAAGAGTTCCAGGCAGAAGGAGTGGAGTAAACAAAAGCCCTTTTTCCCAGTTCTGTACGGACAAATGGAACAAAGAGCAGCAAATGATCATTTGATCGCAAAGAATAAGAACCAAAACTTCTCCATGTGATTAAACTACTGATCTAGGATGGAAACAGACCAAGAATGGTCTTATAAATAAAAATATGCCAGTGCCCCGATCTCCTGTGCGACAACGATGGCCATCCCACTCTGGAGTATAATTCACAATGATGGGTCAAGTTTTTACAGTTCGTAATAAATCTCAGAGAGGCATGATAAACAGTGTCAATCTTATGCAGACATTGTGCTGAAACAGTCCTATACACCAGGTCTCCATAATCTTAAACAGATAAAATGTTGCAATGACTAGCTGCTTTTTTGCTTTAAAAGAAAAACAAAATTTATTTCGAAAGAAAAAAGAACAATTTAAGTTTCAGTTTCTTCACGAGATTGTCTATATGGGGCTTAAAAGTAAGAGCATAATCAAGCCAGATTCCAAGGTACTTATAAGAATGAACCACCTCTATGACACTTCGAGCCAGCGTGAACACTGGAGGAGGAGCTTGAGAAACCTTTTATGGAGTTAGTAAACAGCATCATTTTGGTCTATTGGCATTGAGAACCAGTTTAAGCTGCAGAAGCGTACGTTGAACCACATCAAAAGCTTTCTGCAAGGACTCGACCGCTTTAGTCGGGGATGATCCAAAACTACAAATAATCGTGTCATCAGCATAGAAATGCATATTTGCATCCGACACATTGTGACCTAATTCGTTGATATATATAATAAACAAGAGATGACCTAATATTGAGCCCTGTGGCACCCTGTTGTGGACCTCCACAAATGCAGAGCATAAACCATCACATGTAATGCACTGAGTCCTGTCACTCAGATATTTCATGAACCAGGAGACTACACAATCAGGCAATCCCAGACAAAGAAGCCTATGCTGTAGAACAACATGGTCCACCGTGTCAAAAGCTTTGGACAGATCAAGAAAAAACCTGAAACCTGATTGTAGTTTAGAAAGGAGTTCATTTGAGTATAAAAACTCTTTTATTTGGTCAGAAACAAAGGATTCTAGAATTTTTGACAAAACACAAATTAGATATAGGGCGGTAGTTAGTTAAAACTGCTAGATCACCTCCTTTAAACAAGGGAGTGACAAAAGCTAACTTCCAAACTGATGGATTTTCATTTTCAATTGAAAGATTAAAAAGAATTGTAATGTGTTTTGCAACAAAAACACCATCTTCTTAAAGATTCAGGGAGAACTTTCTATTCAAACGGCTTTTACAACTTAAAAATTAAAACTTAGAAGGAGTAAAATACTATGAAATCCATTTAAATAAATTCAGTCAAGAGAGAAACACTGAGCGGACCTTAGAGTAGCTGCCATCTTGGATTCAACAAGATGAAAACTGTTGATGATGCTCAAAGTGACCAAGCATCCTTCATACTGTCTCTTCTCTGTCTTCTCAGACCCCCAGACGGTCGTGGCAGATGACCGCTCGTACTGAGCCAGGTTCTGCCAGAGGTTTCTTCCTGTTAAAGGGGAGTTTTTCCTCTCCACTGTCGCTACATGCTTGCTTAGTGTAATGGATTGCTGAGGATTTGCTGTGGTTGGAGTCTGCATGATCCAGGCACAACCTCACGCCGATGACCCATCGCAATCTGCTGGGATTCCTTACATAGAAAACTTAACTGATTGGAATGTTTGTGTGATTTTATTGAAATTACTTTTGTTGTAAAGTGCCTTAAGATGACATTTGTTGTGAATTAGCACCATATGAATAAAAAGTTATTTGAATTGCTCTATAGTTGATGTAATTAGGATGCATCCTATGCTGAAGCAAAACAGACCAGCTCTGCATTTCCGTCCGAATCTACCTATTCCCTCAGTTCTAACTGCAAATCCCTGCTATGTTCAGTCCTGATTATCTGCTAACACCTCATCATTTGACCCGCTTCTCAAATTCAGAATAAGGTAAGTATAAAGCTGGTATAGGTACTAAGCCCTTAATAATCAAGCAATATTCTTAATCTAATCTGATTGTTCCTAACAGAGCTGTCATTGCAACTTCTGGCCTTGTTTCTCTCAGCGTTCTTCTTTTCATAGAAGCTCCAACCGCTTGTTTGTTAGCATCTGCTCAGATGATTCTCAAAGCGACTGAGCATCCTCCATGGTCGCTTCTGTCTTCTCAGACCCCCAGACGGTTGCGGCAGATGACCGCTTGTACTGTGCCAGGGTCTGCCAGAGGTTTCTTCCCGTTAAAGGGAAGTTTTTCCTCTCCACAGTCGCTCCATGCTTGCTCAGTGTGAGAGATTGCTGAATGGATTGTCGTGATTGCAGGTCTGCTTCAATGCGACCAGACCCCATGTCAACAGTTTCATGCAATCTGCTGCGGTAACCTTTCATAGAAAACTTTGTGAATCGGTGCTATACAGAAAGGTGAATCAAATAGCCCTGTTATTAGGTTCTGATTCACTAGTCGCTCTCGCCAGATTCTCTGCTAGTCCAGTATCTCACCAGAGTTCTTTTCCATTAATTCTGTCTGCATTGGCACCTCAGCCATCTGATCAGGGATCGCAAACCTCATCCAATTTAAGGCCATTGGTCCCCTTCCGTGCATTGAACCTACATCCGCAATAATCTATACAATCTGTCTTGCCCATTCCCTACTGGGCTAATCTCTCCAGACCTTTTGGGGTTCTGATCTCAGTCCCTATAAGCCATCCCGTTATGTTCACTCCTGGTTATCAGCTAACGCCTCACAATTTAAGCTGCGGTTCATCACCGAATCGGAAGCCCAGCTACACGGTTCTGGTTCTTGAATCCCTGTCATCAGATTCTCCACCGGTCTGGCATCTCCCCCTAATTCTACTCCGTTCATTCCATCCACATAGCCGCAGCTACCTCAGTCACCCGTTCAGGGATCTCTGACATTAATCCAGATTCTAGCCTGCTGGCGTTCTTCAGCTTATCGATCAGAAATAATCTGATCTACACCATGTGCATTCGCTTCCCAGTTAATCACATTATCAAGACCTTTTTGGGGGTTCTAAGCAGGCTCGGAAAGACGATTTTCCTGAAGACTGCGCCCCCACACGGAGTCTTCATCCGGGTCTCTGATATGTCTCCCCAGACCTTTCGATTCTCCACGCCTTCAATAAACTGTTCAAATTCAGAATCAGTAGCATTGTTCTTTGCTTTTAAATAGTTTATTCCATCCGTAGCGTGGTCCTGGCTAGTGAATTAGCTTCTAAACGTTGGAAAGGTGGACAGGGAAAAAATTACAGATTATTTTTGGTTCATGTCTGCCACTTTTGCAGATAGACGACACTTAAAAAACGACTTTATAAAAAACCTGTTTGAGACTGGAATTTCTTTTTTGCTAGTGCTAAGTAATGTTCAAATAGCTTTTTTTTATTAGTATTTCCCAGTTAACCTTGGTCCTCAAGGCACACTGCTCTGCATATTTTAGGTGTTTCACTGTTTCATCACCCCTGATTTCAACTGATGGCTAATTATCAAGCTTTTAATGAACTGCAGTTATCAGAATCAGATATTAAAGCCTTGCAATATAAACCATCTAGTGTCCAAAATTAAATCAACTATAAAGCACCGCTCTCGTGAAGTAATCTGGCGCTTTCATGAGTGACAAACATAATCTCCTTGCTTGCCTTATGAAGTTTGTTGTGTGAACAGCCAATGTCTTTGGTGCTTGTCAGTTGTGCCATACTTATTGGCCTTGGATATTATTTAATAACTTAATGCTCACCTTCAGATTGCTGTAATTTTCTCCAACAAACCTTTGAACCCCCCACAGGTTGCACCACATACCTTAAAATAAACTATGCACAGGCAGAATATTTACTGATTAGGTGACATCTGAAAGCAACTATGCACAAGAGTTTTACTTACACCTAACAGATGAAATGGAGCTTTATTAGTGTTGCTCACCATTTGTTCCAGATTTTTATTCATGAAAAGTTAAAGGTGTCTCTTTTTTAACAAGTTATAATAGGTGGTCTGTACATAAACCTCTCATATAGGAGGGAGTTCAAGAGCTCAATTCTAGACTTTCACTCCCTTTCAGAATGAATTCTTTAAAGGCCTCCATCACTTTTATGCAAATTCGCGGTTGCAGACTGTGCCCAACCATCTTGTTGCTAGACTGTGGGGGTGAGACAGGTGAGGGATGGTAATATGCTTATTCTGCTGATTGTGATGTCACGATAAGGCACTTTTTCAAACGGGTTATAGAAGCACAACATTTCTGACGGCGAAAAAAAAGGATGGCTTTTGTTCATGTTTGGATTGTTTATAAAGGCAATAGAGACACAAACTGCAACACAAAGTTAAAGCTGTAAAATATCCATCCATTATTTATACCGTCTGTCCTATTAAAGGTTGTGGGTTCTAATATGTCCCCTTTAAATAAATTAACATGTATTGCTTAGTGCTTATTGATCAAACACATTTTAAAACCAAATGTATTGAGTTTTCTATCTTGTTAAAGTGGGAAGCAAGACTGTGATAAAAAGTCATCATACATTCAAGGTCTTAATGACGGTACAGAGCCAAAAGAAGCAACTGTTTGCAATCCCAGGACAGATGCTGATGATCCTGATCTGATAACGAAGAGGCTCTAACTGGAACCTCCATGGTAAGAAAAAGAGTCAAACACAATGCTGGGGCCAGCTCTGTGCTAGGATACGGCCTTGACCCGGCGCAGGTGGTGGCAGACATAACTCTGGCAAAAATCTCGACTATTGGACATCGTCTCCCACCCAATGCATGAAGCTGTTGCTGAGCTGGAGATTTCGCCCAGCAACAGACTGCTCCCTCCAAGGTGCACGAAGCAGCGTTGCTTTTTTAAAATATGCATACTTTATACTGTTAATACTTTTTTTCCTGCTTTGATGATGCATGCATTTTGGATCTGAGTGTCCCAGTTGCACTTTTAATAAGTGCCCTGTGTTTTTAAATGTTACAATTGTGTCCTTACTGTACCGGATTATTCCTAATTCAGTTTTTTATATTTCCCTTCTGTGAATCTATATGCTTGAGTTACCCGTCACTTTCCTGCTGTTACACCTGAACTTCCATGGGACAATAAAGTATTTCTATTCAATTCTATGATTTGATTCCATATACAAATTCATTTACCCCTCACTGATTCAGACTTTTTTCATATTATAAGGCAGCACAGTAAAAAAAAAAAAGACCAGACCAGCCAGTTGGTTACTTGGAAAATACATTTAATCCCTTTAAATCCAGGCAAAACAAAGTCTACCAGGGATAAAAGAGGGCCAGACTTGTGGCAGTGGATCCTGAGTGTCGTTTGTGAACATCAACGTGGAGAAACACAGTCTCCTCATCAAGAGCCTAATAATGTTGTATTTGTTTTTCTTTTTAGTTTCTTTTTTAATTTGGGGATAAAGTTTGAACTCCCCCCTCAGCTGATCTTGCCACTAAATCCCTCCCGCCCCCCAACCAGACTTTGTTTGACGTACCAGACAGAGACGTTGCAATACAAAGAGAAAAAAGGCATACATTGTTCTCTACAACCTTCTCTTTAAGGATACATTAGAGGTGTGTACACACTTCCAGCGTTCCACAGTTTAGACAGAAGCTGATAAAAGGCAAGGCTTAAATAGGCTGACCACAGCTAAGGTTACATGGGAGGCTATAAGGATGCAGTGAAGGGATGGCCGATTTCTGATGTGTCGACAGGCAGGGCAGATGTGCAGCTGTGTGTGTGAGATCAACAGCTGCATCTTTTAGAGTAATTTGAATCCCAATAGTGAAACAGAAATAGATCTGCCTTCTCTGCCCTATTTGGCCCTCGACTAGCAAGCCGCACATGAACAGTGAATGGCAACACTCAGGAGGAGCAGAGTCACACGACATGGCCGTGTGAGAGAAGCTTTAATGATTAGTTGGTAGTCACAACGTATTACTCATATTTAATGATGAGTAATTTTAGTAGTGCATGAAATGGCAACAGGAAGCTTCATTTTAGAGGCTCTGACACTTTAAATTCACTATGGAAGCCGGTGAGGGGAAAAAAATAAAGGTCCATAAGTTGATGCATTTAAGTGCAAGAGAAGGTTAGTTTCTTAATAGATGAACCAATAGTTGCAGGGAACACTGGTCCTGGTGTTACCAGCAGCTTTTTGGATTCGCTAGATTCATGCAGACATACAATTTTAACATGGACGTGGAGCAACATGTGTTTCGTCTACCTGCTATGCTGCGTCTATAAGGCCAACCGCTGCAGTGTCACTAACTTACACTTAGTCTGAAGCAAGACAATTCAGCAGAGGTTAGTAAAGAGAAACTACTGGACACAGACCTGGTGTAGTACAATATACATGCTCAGGCAGACATGAAGCACTGTTAACATACATTTATATACAGTTTATACAGAAAACAGTCAAATAAAGCCATAAAACAGAGAATGTATAAGTATGTTCATATGCAGGACTAACGTAAAAACAAAAATCTTAGAACTACAGCACCTTGACCGGTGATTGTAACCAATGAGTGCTCAATAACACTACAGATCATAAAATGATAGGGCTGCTTGTATACATATGACAGCATCTGTGAATAAAAAATAAAAACATGGAACAGTGTAATAAAGTATTTTTTTAGGACAGCATTTTAAAGAGCTGATTAAATCCAGCAAGCATTATATGTGATAATTCCATGTAATAAAGAACAAAAAAAAATAAAGGCTATGACTGATGAGGTCATAATTCCATCCACTCAGATGGTTTAATACACAGGGCTGCTGCGGATCCCGCAGCACAACACCATGCTGAAGATCATCTCGAAGATCTGCCAGGAGAAACACAAACAAGAAATTATCTAGAAATCCCATGACTCAGGTTCATTTCATATGGTGTAATAGATCAGATAAATATCTGTTAAAATATCAGTAAAACAGTTTTTTTAAGTCACTGACATAAGAAGTCACTAATCTGCGCGGGAGGGGGCAATGGATGAGCCAGTCAGTAGAAGATAAGTGAGGTTTTGGACCTGATTAGTGAAAATTTGCTAGTTTCTGACTTTGCAGGAATTGACTAACTAGTTTCCATCCCCATGCTTCACAGTAGGTACTGTGTTCTTTGGATGAAACTCAGCATTCTTTCTCCTCCAACCACAAGTAGAGTTTTTACCAAAATGTTCTATTTTGGTTTCATCAGACCATGTTACATTGTCCCAATCCTCTTCTGGCTCATCCAGATAGTCACTAGCAAACTTCAGATGGGCCTGGACATGTACTGGCTTAAGCAGGGGGACACGTCTGGCGCTGCAGTGTGTTACTGATTGTAGCCTTTGTTACTTTGGTCCCAGCTCTCTGCAGGTCATTCACCAGGTCCCCCCATGTGGTTCTGGGATTGTTGCTCATCGTTCTTGGGGTCATTTTGACCCCACAGACTGAGATCTTGGTGTAGCCCCAGATAGAGGGAGATTATTAGTGATCTTGTATGTCTTTCATTTTCTAATAATTGCTCCCACAGTTGATTTCTTCACACCAAGCTGCTTAGCTATTGCAGATTCAGTCTTCCCAGCCTGGTGAAGGACTACAACTTTGTTCTGGTGTCCTTTGACAGCTATTTGGTCTCGGTTATAGTGAAGGTTGGAGTGTGACTGTTTGAGGTTGTGGACAGGCGTCTTTTATACTGATAACGAGTTTAAACAGGAGCCATTAATACAGATAATGATTGGAGGACAGATGAGCCTCTTACAGAAGACTTACTTGCCTATTTGTAGGTGACCAAATAGTTATTTTCTACCATAATTTGCAAATAAATTCTGTAAAAAACAGACCATGTTATTTTAAGGATTTGTTTCTCATTTTGTCTCTTATAAGCTATGTTTAGATGTGCAAAATATCCGTAAATCCATACATAGTTCGGTTTAGAATTTGAATGTGTACATGGGGCCTGAAGAAATCTATCCGATTATGACAAGCGTTTACATCCGCTACATGTCCGAACGGAATAAATCAGTTTGACATGCGCAGAATTATCCAAAACATTAAAAATGGCTGTAGAAGAAGAAATAGACATCCGTTGTAAACAAACATGTCTTCACTCATTTGAAATGGAGGACTACGATGTTCTTCAGGGTGTAATCGATTTTCTTAAACAAAGGGATGAGAGAGATTCTGTCTGATTTATGAAGTTTTAATTACGGACTTGTTTGATCAAACAAGGAGGTAAAGAGTTATAGAGTATATGCATACTGACCTGCCTCCCAAAATCTGACATGGATTGATATAGATTCAGTAATCCTGACAACTATCAACATCATATCAGGAAACATTTGTTCAGAATGAGAATATTAGACTTGAAGGCGTCTTCGGCTGGATAGAGTAAGCATAATCTTTGTAATAACAGAATGCTCTTTAGAAATCAGACGGTTACTATGCCAAACCAGGATGTAAGATTAATATTATTTGACCTGACTTAGAAATCATACAGTGTCGTATAATCAGATTGGCTACCTTATCATAAAGAAAAGGCACACAGTAACTATCAGTATTTAAAAATACACAGAGCAGATCATTCTTAATACAAAATTTCCCACAAGGGCGTGTTTGTTTTTTTTCATCCACAAGCCTTCATTCTTAAGTACACAATCGAATTACAAACCGAATTCCTTTATTTTTTTAGGCTTATGTATTGTACGTCTACACATGACTTAACAGACATGCGCAGGAATTACCTACATTGGGAATAAGAGTTTACACGCACTACGATCAGAGTAACTATCGGAATAAACCACCCCTCTCAATCGGAATGAAAGTCTGATCCGAATGAGTTTGATAGGGTCAGAGTAATCTGAATGGCGTGTTTACATCAGGCTTTTAATCGGATTACTTGTGTCCATGTAAATGTAGCCATTGTTTGCAAGAGTACGTTCCTGCAGTTACAATGACCAAAAAAGGGCCCCGCCATATATCGAATCCACACCGGAAGTCTCAAGCTGAAGTTAGTTAAACAACACTAATCACCGAGTTGTAATGTAATTTTTTTATGGACACAACTGCTCCTAAATGTTGAAATCTAAAGATGGATTACATTAGGTTTAGGCACTGGTCCTCGAATATTAGAATTAGTTAGAAATCAAACAGGCTAGCCAACCACAGACGAGAAAGGTGGCACCTTGCCTTTTAACAGGTACAATTCGGTGGACTAAAGAGGTAGATTTATAGATAGAATAACATCACACTCCTAACAAAAAAACTCTCAAAACAATCGATCTGTGTGAATCTTTGCATGTTTTTGTATCATTAACCCCCTGGCTGTTTTTTTTTTCTTCTAACTATGTTGTATACTTCATTTTTTCTTCTTCTTGTATACTTGCACTCTGTTGTTGGGGAAAAAACGATTGGGTAAACACATCGAATAAGCAATACATACATTAAATGAAGAAGAAACCTCTGCTTGGGACTTATCTTTATTCTATTTGTTTTACTTCAGTTTCCACTTGGGACTTCAGATGTGGAATGGATCTATGGAAGCGCCTTTGTCAGCCATTGCAACTGCAGTTGGGTCCCTCTCCATTGTTGAGGTATACCGATGATGAAAATTACGAGCCTCTCTCGTCTTTTTAAGTGGGAAAAGTTGCACAACTGGCGGCTGACTAAATACCTTTTTGCCCCATTAGTATGTAGGGATCTTTCAAAAAATAAATACATTTTTCACTCTGTGCTTTGTGTATCTTTCTGTAAGACAATGCTAGACCTGGATCTACATGACTTCCACACTGAGGCCTCATAGAATGTCTTCTAGACGTGCTCACCTACACTTCAGACCTAATCCTGATCTAAATGCACTTTTAAACATGTAATTTATTTCAATTTTTGGAAGTTGCTTAGGGGATAAAGTTTATATTAGACATGTTTTAGTCTTCTGAATTCAATGAAATCTGTAAATAACTACTGGAAAAATCTGTCATTGTATATTCGTTGTGTGTTTACATAAATTAACTATGTACAAACTGCAAAGACAGCTGTGTGCATTTTCATGCTCTTACCATTACGACAGCAACCACCAGTGCAAATATTCCCAGCAGGTAAATCTTATCTGAGAAGAGTTCATCAATTTTACTATGGCAATTCTGCAAAAGAAAACGACCAGGAGTTAGATTTCCTGCAATACGTTACAGACTCAGACTGAACTAAGCAGAAAACTTCTTTCCTTTTTTTTTTGCTCTTTCATTATAATAACAGTCAAATCAACAGTATGCCACTGAAAGATGTTATGTCACCAAAACTAACAAGGCAAAAATAATGAAAAAAAGGTCTGTTGACACTAAGCAGAAAGCAGGCGTTTGTGTTACATTTTATGCTACAGTTCTGCAGTCCGTCTGTATACTTTCTAATGGTGCGTTCAGGCCACACACTGTCTGCGTCAACCAACACATGTAGTTTGAAGCATGTACTTTTGGCTTCCAATGATTGCTTCTGAGCAAAAAAAGAGCGCATAGGCGGGGCTTCCTCTGTTGCCGGCCAGGCGTTCTGATCGTAACGAGAGAGTGGCTTGGCTTTATCAGCTAGATAAAGCTAGACAACATCGACATCGGGTGGATCGGCGCCCATTATTAAGATGCGTTCTGAGTTTAGGGAGTTTAACCATTTGCTCCAGGAGCTGCTAATGGATGAGGTTCGCTTTCAGCGCTACTTCCGTCTGTCCCACGCCCAATTATACGACCTCCTGGGCCGCATCGGAGCTTAAATCTCCTATCAGGAAACCAGCTACAGGTTCTCCGTTCCTCCTTAGGAGCGCCTGTCCGTCTGTCTTCGGTAAGTGTTATTTCTGATTTTTGAAATCTGTGTTTGTCAAAAATGTTTTCGCTGGACCCGCGCTTCATTCCAGATACGTGTATACTGACATCACTACAGTGAGACGCTCTGATTGGTTGACGCACTGCGTCAAGGCCAACAAAATTTCAGCTAGCTGAACTTTTGCGTTGCTTGCGTTTGCTACATTGCCGCTATCAACTCAAGTAACGGTTGAAAAGTTGACGGAGCCAACGCACGGCAGAGACTCTGACGGACCTCTGATGGACTCGACCGCAGACTTTACATGTAATCTTGCTGCAACTGACACGGGCATTTGGGGCGGTGTGAACGCAGCATAAGGCATTCACACAAGTGCCAGTAGGTTTACACATATGAAACCAGCCTCACGTTTCCCGCAGGAGCGCTGCTTGTTATGAGGTTCCTTTCAACCATCCTCTGATTAGCACCTACTGGTCGTTTTGGCTTCCAATGCTGTTGGTTTCAACCCAACCATGTTACGCATTACTCTGATGAAGTCCCAATTACACAAAAATGAAGTGCCAACTTGAAAAAATATTCTACCTCATAACTGGAGCAAACGAGTCATGGGTTAATCGTGAGCCGGTGGTGGCAATAAATTGGACAGTGGCGTTCGCTGCTGGAAAAAAACCCTGTTGAAGTAAAAAGCACGCAGCCTACCCTATTCTACTCTGGGCTGTGCGCTTCTTTTTACAAACACCATTGTAGCGCTCTCCCTGAGTTTATTCTTCTTAAGCCTCTGCACTTATATGACAGTTGGTTTGTGACAGTGGATTTTAAGATGGTGATGAAGTCGCTGTTGAGGATTAATTTTTACTGGTGTCACCCATTCTTCACAAAACCAACACGGATAATTTAATCTTTATGATGGCCTGCTTCAGTCTCATTGTTACTTTACTGCATATACGACTAAAAGGAGCTGCAGCTACGGCGATTTTTATATTTTTAAGGCAAAGAAAACATTTAACACATTATTTAATCTAACGCACCAGTTAATATACGAACTTAAGGAGTTACATTCATGCCATTTATTTGAACATATGTAAGTTTAAGCAAGGAAATATGCAAGTTATCAAAAACTTTTTACATGCTAAGTTTTCAACACAAAGCCCTGAGGCACACATTAGGCTTATGAAGGATGGGGGAAACACAGGTTTGTCATTGTTTACTTCACACTTCTACTTACCATTGACAACAAAAATGCTCAAGACTTTGTTCTTACACACCTCTGCTGCTTTCTCTCTACAACACGTAACGTAACAGGCTGAGCTGCTGCGTGTGTGTTGATGGGGGCTCCACCCAGAGGGACTGGAGCAACAAGACATGATTTGACAACCCTGACGCCACCTGCTGGATAAGTAGCACTGTTTTTTCTTCCTTTTTTTTTTTACTGATAGCCTATAATATCCATGAGCCCCATATCGGTCGGGCCCTACTTCCTGCCAGAGAGAGCAAAAGAAATGGCTAAAGACAAACATTGCTTACAACGCCGATCCAGTTGGTGGAGCAGACGTCCTGAAAGCCGACTTTTGTCGTAAGCACTGAGAAAACTCCGGTCAGAGCGTCCTTACCGCAGCACTGAAGCTGAAACATGAAAAAAAAGTATCACACAAAAAATGACAGGGTTAAAAAAATGCTTTGATCCAAGAGCTGCACAAGACATCATAGTTTGGATTCAGAGTAAGGTGTGCAGAGGAAAACAGCATATTGGTCTGTAGGGGTGACATCATCAATGGTTATTATCATACAGATGGCTCACAATAAAGATAACTTAGTCCTTACACTACAATAGCATTTCTATGAGTATCACACCATTAAAACAGCTCCTTGATTTCTTCTGAAAGCTCATTTTCAAAAAGCTAATTTCTATTGGACTACTTTAGAATAGGGAAGCAACAATACCACTCTTTTCAAACTGATAAGATACAGATACTTGGATCTGAGCACTGCATATTGCCAAGACCGAGTACCAATGCCGATACTTCTACCACTCACAAAAAAATGCAATGAATTGAAAGAAAGGTTTTATTTTATTTCCTGCTTGTTACAACAAACGATGGTGAATTAGATTAAAAATAAAATATCAATCAAAATGGCCACAAAACGAGCAATTTAAGTGAAAAATAAAAATTTTCTGTGAGATTGTTGCAGAGTTTCCACCTTGGTACTGGTTCATGGTATAAACTTTGACGAGTACAGTAGGTATATTACTGTTATGTCGGCCCGATACCCAATAACAGTTTCAGCTTCGGTGCATCCCTAGTTTTTCAACACAAAATGCTCGTACCGTCTCATGGAAGACCTTGAGCACACCTGCGACAGCCGACTTTTTATTCTGGTCCACTAAGTTATCTTTGAGGGCCTGGTCGTAGACAGTGTCATAGAAGGTCTTCATTTCCGTTGCAAGCTGAAAAAGAAAAAAAAGATGTTGCTAATAGCCGTTCCACCAATTCTAGTTTAGTAATTACCTACAATACCAAGGTAAAATCTAAAAACAAAAAAATTGTAAGGCTGAGATACATGTATGTTTTCATGACGTCATACCTCACTTTAAACCTTCCTGAAATGGCTTCTCATGTTGGATCATTACTGTGTTTCATTCTGGGGCCTTTTAAACATTCTAAGTTTCATTTCTTTAAATCAGCTGTTCTTCCAAGGATGGCCTTACAATAACATTAGCTCCTCATTATCATCATCTGCTCTAATGGCTGCTGCACTAGAGAATAGTTCCAGGCACGAGTCTCAAGTCAAGTCCCAAGTAGAGTCCCAATTGTTCAAAAATTATTTTGATAACCTTTTGGAGAAAGTAAGACAGTGCTGCCTTTTAAATTCATGTTTCCTAATCACTGAAATTCATTTCTTATTGATCACCTTGGAATTCGTGCAACTAAATCAATATAATCCTACTTCTATTGTGGAACATGAATGTTGTTAGATCTCCCTATTATGAGAATAAACTGTCTGAAAGTTTATAAAGTCAACTTTTATTATGTATGCAAGTAACATGGGGTGACTGTTGCTCAGTGGGTAGAGTACTTGTCTTGTAATCAGAAGGTTGTAGGTTGTGTTCCAACCTCCTCCTGTCACATTACGATGTGGCAAGTTGGCCACCGATTTGTGCATCGGTGTACAATTGTGATCGGGGGATTGTAGCTTCAGTGTAAGCGCTTTGAGTGGTCAGTATGACTACAAAAGTGCAAGAAAAGTTTAATCGCAACAAAAGAAAAAACTTTTTCAAGTAAAAAAGCTCAGGTCTAAGTGAAGTCTGACACTACAAATCATAAAATGATAGGGCTGCTTGTATACATATGACAGCATCTGTGATTTTTAACTGATTTGTGAAGAGCAAGTCACAAAAGAAAATTCTGTATTGGCAAAATAATTAGTGATTAGTCGATTATCGAAATAATCGTTTGTGGCAGCCCTAGTTTACTTAAACACTTTGATTTAAAAGTGTTCCTTTCCTCTGTGCTTCAAAAGAATAGTTAAATGACAAACTTCAGATAGGCTTTTACAAGTCAACTATGACGAAAATTACATTAAAATCTCTGGAAATAACTGTAAGAAATAATTACGCTTCTGTATTAGAAAATTAAAATGCAACAATAATAGCTACATTTTAAATTCATACAAGACAATAATTACACAAAAATCTGAAATCATATTCTAAAAAAGTATTTTATTTTCAGTGTAATAATAAAAATAAACAGCAGCAGTCTCACAGAGGCCAGTCTTTAGCCAGTCTATTGATAGGAGCACAGAAGAGAACCGCTGCTTGAGAAACATCAGGGCTTCACGTCCATCGTTGCATTAATAACCATAGTAAATGGTACTCTGGTCAGAGGAGACCAAAACTCAACTTTCTGGTCTACGGGTGAAAAGATTTGTAGAAAAACAGTAATATCATGAAGCACAATAGTGGCAGCATCATGGTTTGGGGTGTGCTTTTCTTTAGCAGGGAAAGGAAAGCTGGTCAGAGATGATGAAAAGCTGTTGGGGGCTGCAACGCCTAAAGACTGGCAGAGAGGTCAACCTTACAGTCGGTCAACTAACTAGTTTTAGATCAAAAAATGATCCTATGTTTAAGTGGCCCAGTTAAAGTCTGGAAGAAATTCTATTGGAAAAAATTTATTAGATATTTTACATCCAGTCTCTGGAAAAGGAATAAAAGACTTGAGCAAATTGGAGAAAACACTGGGCAAATTTCAGTGTCTATATGTGCATAGCTGGTAGAGGTGTCACGATCTCGATTTTGTATCGAAATCGATCAAAATTACGTTACATACAACCTTGGAACCTTGGGACCTTGGAACCTGGAGAATCGCAATCCCATACTGTGTGTTCCACTCGGACTCTGTAGCAACAGTTAGCAGGCAACTGTCTATTTATTTGGATTTCCTCATCACAAGGAGCAACACATTGCATTTTTCCTAACAAGTAACTCTCACTAGTTCTCATTCAACTCACAACAACAACTGGTAACATTATTAACTGCCTGTATCACATCCCCCGTGATCAGAGCGCATGTCTACAGAGCACATTAGCTGACGCTTACAAGTAGCTATTAGCTAAGCTACAGCTCGACCACGGTTAGGACACACAACGCTGCCGGAGCAGAGCTAAAACTGCTCCTTCTATTCTCAAATCACTGGTGGGGAAGTTTTTAGTTCCCGGTGAGTTAAGTCCACATTCACATTGTAAACAAGAGGACCGCTGTTAGCTGGATTTTGCTCGATCATATGAGCTATCTGTAGCACTGTGACTCCAGACATTATTTTGCAGCAACTAAAAAGAGTCACTAGATGGCAGCCATCCACTGTTCCTGATCATTTCTGTTATTTAAAGTGACACTGTGTAGTTTTTGCAGTACATCTTTGAAAATAGCCATTCAAATATTATGTAATAATAATTACGCAAAGCACATTAATTGCAAAATATTGGCGAAATTGTAAAATATGACTTTAAAAATCAGTTTTAAAATACATAGGCTTACAAAGGCGGGTCCTCTTTTCAGGGGAAAGCCATATTAGAAGACGTCTTTACTTCTACAAGAGCCCGGACGGACAAAGCGCACGGAACACGCCCGCTATTAAAACATTGATTTCCCCTCAAAATGCAAAAAAGTTTTGCCATAAATACATTTTTACCTCTTCGCTAGTTCCAAGCGATGAAAGAGAGACTGATGTGCTCGTCATGTTGCTGCAAATAGATAATTCTCAGGGAATTGAGCGTTTGAAAACAGCACTAGGTGGACCTCTGTAGTGGAGTTTCTTACTCGAACACACAGATACCACATGCTTGTGATAATTTAGGTATGCACTGCCCCCTAGTGGTCGAAAATTACACACTGTGCCTTTAAACAAAGCTGTTACACTTTTATTGTAAATAAATTATTTACATAATTAATTAATTAATTATTATTTGACCATTCATGACTAATGTGATACATTACACAATAATAAAAATGAGATCAATTTAGTCTTTTAAAATAAGTTTTAATGTACAAAATTTGATTAATAAAACAAATGATCGTAGACTAGTCTAAATTTGACATAGGGCTCTGTACTGTAAACAAAAAAATTAAAAATCGAAAATCAAATCGGATGGAAGATTTGGAGAATCGTGACACCCCTAATAGCTGGTAGAGTCATAACAGAAAACAAAGAGGGGCTACATATTGTTCATATGCAGTCAACACTTTTCCAATATTTTTGGTAAATAATCTGAAAAAAAGGGGGATCATTTTCCTTCCATGTCTCAGTTATGCTCAACTTTGTTTTAGTCTATTAAATAAATTCCTAATTAAACCCACTAAGCTCTGAGGTTTTAATGTAACAAAATCTGATAAACTTTTATGGGTATGAATAGTTTTGCATGACACCATAGTTTGGTCTTCGCTTGTTTCTACTTACAGTTTCTCTGTTCATGTAACCCCAGATCCCAGCAGCAATTTCACAGGCGAACAGGATGACCAGGCAGACAAAGAACTGGGAGGACGAAGGAAACAATTAGATTAGAGGATGCTATAAGAGGCTGGACGATATGCAACCACACAAACCACAGAGAGAAACTGGAACCCACAGTTCCCAACAAACACTGGGATTCCTGAATGGCACCGTAACAGCCGAGGAAACCGACCACCATAATCACAGCACCGACAGCGATCAGAATGTGGACATCTAGAGAGAAAACACAGACAGACAGACAGAATAAGATATCCAACACAGTCACATAAGCAGCTATAGCAGTGCTGCTGAGGCTGCAGCAACACAGCTCTGAACTAGAAGTTACAAACTTTCCTCCATTTCATCCAAGCAGTACTAGTGGATGTACAGCAGGGGGCAGCCCTTGGATTTTCCGCTAGTAGGAAAAAGTGAGTCATACCAACTATTTGCAACCATGTTGTTAGCTCTTTTATTCCTTTTCCATAGAGCTATGCAGTTCCTTTTATATGGATATTAAACAGGCTCTGGACTTAAGGTTTTTCCTCTCACAATGTCACTGCTGATGTTTGTGTCTTTGTTCTGTTCTGGGCTCTGAGTTTATTTGATATCCAATGATGGACGACTAGGAGAATGAAAAGAAAGAAAGTGTTAACTCTCTCCTTCCAATTTCATTCCAAAGTAGCGTGCTAGACTAAGCTGAAACAGTCAAAACCCCTGACCTTAATAATATAGAAAAAGAAAATCAAACCTTTTTAAAATGTGACATTTGAAAAGAAGTTTTTCTTTCGACATATTTGTAGAATTTCAAGAATGAATGACGCATTTAGGGTGAAACTCTTACTTTGTTTTGTGGCTACATGTGCACCATGAACTACTGCTGGATCATGGTGGCACTAAAATGTTCAGAATCTTGGTCTGATTAGCACCGTGTTCATAACTTGAGCAGTGGAACATTTTCACATCGGCCTATAAAGTCCAGACAAAACAGCAGGTTACATTCTAGAGCAGGGATCCCCAACCCTGGTCTTTGAGAGCTCCTTTTTTTTTTATAGGTTTTAGACACGCGTCCCTTCTCAAACAGCTGAATTAAAATTAATATGCTCGTTAGCAGGCCTTTGCCCAACATGCTGGCATGCTGCAGAAGTAATTCAAGTCAATTCAATGATTTGATTCAGCCGCCTGCGATAGACCGACTACCTGTCCAGGTTGTACGCCGTTTCTCGCCCAATGACTGCTAGAGATAGCGAATTCTGGGAGAACCTTCAAGGATAAGCACCATATATACTGGATGGATGGATGGATGATTCAGCTGTGTTGAAACAAGGGGGTATCTAAAACTTTCTGAACAGTAGCTCTCAGGACCAGAGTGGGAGAACCCTGTTCTAGAGTGATGATGATCCACTGGGTATGTGGCTGAAACATTACCAGCCTTTACCAATGATGATCCTTTCATTTGTTTGACTCCTAAGATGTCCTGTAGAGTAATGATAATACAAATAATTTAAAAAACTAAGGTGCTTCTCTGAAGTGCAATACAAATGACAAGGGATTCTGGAATATTTTAAAGATGAATTTCACATTTTATAAATATACTGAGCTTATATAGCACTTTTCTAGTAATATTGACCACTTAAAGCCATTTACACTGGAACCCTATTAACTTCTTCACGCTCACAAACTTGGATACATCTATGGCGTTTTTCCAGTAGTACCTACTCAGCCCGACTCAGCCCTGGTTCCATTTTTTTACACTTCCAGAAGTCGGGCTGAGTCGGGCCAAGCTGATCCCATTTTTCCTGCCGGCTTCGCCGCAGTTCCATCAGGACTAAGCAGGGACCGAACAGCGGCGTCACACGGCTGTCAGTCACTGATTGGTACTGGCTGGGCAACATGACAGCGTCTTTTAACAACAATCGGACCGGCATTTTGAAACCTCACTACAGCAGGTGGATGTGTTTATTTTTTGCTGAAGAACATTGACAGCACCAAAACCCGTGCCATGATCCAATGTGGAGGCGCGGCGTTTCTGAGCTAGTTGGCTGAAGAGAAGATTTTCAAGGAGGTGTTGGAGCTGATGGCTTCTCATGGCTACCAGCCAAAGCTATGCAGAGAGTAACTGAGAAAGCTGAAGTCCGAACACCAGGCCACAGAGGACCACAACGTTGAAGCGGGTCAAGCCGAAAAAGATTGAACTAGTGGCAGAAGAGGCCCTCCAAAGAAATGCTGCTGTGCTGGAGTCGACAATGGATGATGGTGAGTTTTTTTGTGTGGAACTTTAATCATAAATTACTCGTCCTATATGTTTTAAGCTCATTGTGAACAAAGAAAGAAAAGCTGACGCCATGGTTCCCTCAATGCTAACGCTATGGAGACCGTGCATGAAAAAACAGGGTGGTTCTCTCCTGAAATTTGTAAAAATCCTCCTCTATACCTTTAAGTGCCTTTGGATGACTTGTGCTGTGAATTGGTGCTATAAAAAAAAGCTGAATTGACCATATGAAGTCACGTTCAATAAGTTTGAATCTAATTTTAGTCTTAAAGTACTTTAGGGCTGCAGTGGTTCGTTGAGTAACTCGATTTACTCGATTCCAAAAAGAGCTTGAGGCAAAAAGTCTCCCTAAAAGCCTCGTTAAATTCCTAAGACGCGCACTGTACACACAGCGATGCGCAGAGATCAGGTTGTTCCACACGGGGCGTTGTTTTGGACGAACCTGTGCGAACCACAACAGCAGCGCGTGATACAGTTTGAAATTAATTTGTGCAATGGCGGGGAGTAAAGATGCCCATAAACGGCAGAAAATGTGTAAGGCAGACCCGGCGTCATGGGCGGGCCTGGGCGGGCCCGGCCCGCCCATCTGGAGGACGGGCCCGCCCAGGAAAGATTACACTTCATGTGAATATATTGGCTCAAAACGAACAATAGATGGCGCTCTAGATTACTAATTAGGAGTTTTAGTTTCGGTAAAAGAAGATCCTTTGGCAGTTTGGCACAGCAGCTTGCTAAAATGGACATTAGAGCTTGGTTTAGCAAACAGAAAAGCAATCCCAGCACAAGTAGGGATAATACATCAAGAGGGCAAGTGCAGCCAGAAATTGCTTCAACAAGCACTTCTGCTACGAGCGCTTCTGCACCTGAAGCAACAGTAATTCCGCCACCGGGTGGCAGCAGCACCAGCATAAATTACTGTTCAGACGACCTCGAAGTATATTTACTCAAAACTCAAAAAAAGATAATGCAAATGAATGCATGCAATGCATTTTCACCACAGAGAAGCTGAAAATCCCATATTTGAGTTCCATTATGTTTTATAAAGAGTTTTCCACAGAGCTTGTTTTCATTTATCTTTAAGGTTTGAGCAAAAAAGGTGTTGATGTGCTAAAATATTTAGTATTCTTTCCAAAACATTGTTTTTTCAGTAGACATTTGTGTAAAGCTGCTCTCGAGTTTCTAGAGTAAATTTGTTTTAAACACAATATTATATATTACATATAGTCCTATAGTTTAACACTGTTGATCTGCTTCTAAGATTTTTGTCGTTATTACTATTTTGTTAAACAACCAGGATATTTCATTTCAAAGGCCATATAAACAGTTATTTATTTGCTCGGATTTTAAAAAGTCCTACAATTTTTGATTAAAATGTTTTTAAAAAGCCTATTAAAATTAAAAATGTTTTTGAACCATTTTGAATACAGGTGTGGCTGCTGTGTTTTTGATTAAAATGTTTTAAAAAGCATATCAAGGTTGAAACTGTTTTTCAATAATCTTTTTGAAAAGAAAACGCTAGATTTTTCCCCCAATCTTCCGTTTAGAAAAAACGGTGGTGCATACTTCTTTCCAGCAGGTGGCGAGAATACATGAAGTCATTTTTTACCCGCAGTGATAAAGAAAAAGAAGCACACAGCTAATGCAGCAGCATGCTAACTAGTATTTTTGATGTAAAAATTAGGAGAAATGCGGCAAAAAGAAGAATTTACTAAAGTTTTAAGCGGCAGGGCAGGATACAGAGGAAGACTTATGGACTAAGTACTTTATTAAAGACCATTAACTGGACATAAGGATTGTTTTTGTTTGAGATGACTCGGTGATGTGCAGGTGCAGCTGAGAACGGTGAGTTGGACATAATTTTCTTAGAGACTCAGTAAAAATGGTTAGCCTACTGTGTCTTAATTTTTGTTTGCATCTTTAATTGGTATACATAATTTGAATCAAACAATGAATACTCTTAGCTTTCCAGTAAGGTATGTAGAACAAGTTAGTGACACAAAACGGTAGATTTGACGCGGAAGTATGTGTATGTAATGTCCACCAGATATATTTATAAACATGCAAAAGGGTTAATTAAAAGACAGTTTACTGAGCCCCCCCAGAAAAACCCACTGCCCCCCCAGGTAATGCCCTCTGGCGCCGGGTCTGGTGTAAGGTTTGGGATCGCTACATTCTAAAAAAAAAAGAAAAAAGAAGAGAACAAAGTACATTGTATTTACTGCAAAGTAGAGCTGGTGTACCACAGCAGTACCAGCTAAATGATCCAGCATCAGAAAACATCCACATGCTGTTTCACCAAGCGTCGCTCAAACAAGGTAACGTAACCTAAAGCCTCTATACATTTATGTTCGCTAATTTTAATACTGTATTTGTCATGATGCCGTTTGACTAGATATGATGTTTCATGTTTGATATTCAGGTTCAATTACAAGAGAGCCTTGTCCACACGTAGCCGGAGATATTTTTCTACGATTTGGCCAGTCATCCACATGTAAACGCAGATTTTCAAAAAACGAATCTTTTAAAAAACGTTCTCACTCTCTCCTGACACAGAGACTCCTGTGTGTTTTAGAATGATTAATAAGTGACCATTAGCAGCAGCGTTTCCAGGAGGTTAATATAGAGGGGCTAAAGGGTCCAAGGGTGGGTTTGGGACTGTAGCACCAAAATAAAAGCAGAGATGTTCTTCTAGTGGAGACCCAATCTGAGCTGGTCACATTTTAGAGTTTTAAACTGTTAAAAGGACATTTAAAGTTGTTTGTTTTGCTAAGGTTTATGTGACAATGTAGACTCAAACTCTGCTTGCTTTTCAAACAATTTAGGCGATTGGCGAAAATAAAAAATAAAAAAATCACTAAAACATTGGAACTTTTCACAAAAAAGTCGATGGACTGTTTAGTTTATTAACTTATATTATTGCAGTTGACTGTTATTTTGTCAAACAAATAAATAAATACTGTAAATGGGCTTAGTTTTGGAGCCAAATGTTGGAGTTGAAGTTCTCTGTTTATTTAAGAGATAAAAGGCAAATGCTTGATCATTTTACAGCCACAACATTTTTGTTATGCGTGATTCGTTTTGGTTGTTTAAAAACATTTTTAAAAAAATCAGATTAATCCAATCGATAAAGTGCTAAATTAATCAATTACAAAAAGAATCCATAGCTGAAGCCCTGAAGTACTTTTTGATTGAACTACCTTCAGAGAGATAATTAACAACAGATTTCTGTTTTAAAACAGTGTTTTATTGATCTGATGTCATATTCTAATCTTAAATGTAATACAACAACTCTTCAGTAGCTCATCCATGTTTGCAACGCTGCTCTGATCATCTAATGCATGTTTCAGGCTGTGAGGGCAGCAGCTCTCCTGCCCCATCATTCTCATCTATCAGCTCAGATGTAATTTCATTGCAGACCACTAACCAGTACCACACTTTGTATATATCGCCCATATCCTCCTCACTCACAGAGCTAGACAAGACACGTGCTTTCAAAATCAATGCGTTTGCAAGTGTTCCGTCCATCTTTTAAGAGTTACATGGCACTTCCTGTCTGGCAAACGCCACCTTCATTTGGCATTCAGCAATCCTTTCAGTGTAATGCATTCAGCCTCATTTATGGTCTTAAAAATCCCATCCATTGAAATGCTCTCCCCCCCAGATTGTCTTCTATAATGTTCTTTGGGTGCGGCCATTCATTAGGCATTCTGCATTATGATTAGAAGAACTGATCACCTCTCAATGTTACTGAACATTAGATGTATTAAGATTCTCTTAAATATATGAAAATAAATTACACGGAAGATATCAAATAAATGCTAAGGGAGACGTTCTAAATGTTGCCGCTCTAAATGGACAGTACGCCTCTACATGTTCAGTTAAAGACTGAAAAGCCAGTTTACTGAATGAATGTCGAAGTGTTCATAGGGCTGCAGTCCTCTTAGGAAGAATATAAACATAAACCTAATAAATATAAACACATGGAATTTTCTAGCCGGCTTGGGAGAATAAAATGTACTCACCCTGTTTCCTACTCTAACGCGTATTTTTACAACTGGAAGATTGAATATTTTGTTTAATATTTTGCTACGTTTTGTCAGTTACAAACAACCCATTTGACTGAACAACGAAACAATTATTTGTCCTGGTTAACTATAAATAGGACAGTTTTAGAGGCTTTCCTTCCCTGAATTCAACAGTAGATCAGCAGGTGACAGCCTCAGACTGGCCATCTGAAACCAACAAGCTATGGTCAATATCATCTACAATATTTACTGCTGGTTAAGGTGGAATTACATGGGGTAGAATCTAAATAACACTTCCTGCTTATACAGCTTGGAGTGGGAGAATATGCATTCAAAATTCTCACTTACCAAATAACTAGCTGGTCCTGCTAAGCTCCACCCCGCTTAGTCAGAGCAGAAGCTGTCGGAGCTTACTGCATGTTTATAATGGGATTGGTCAGTGCCAAAGGAACTCCTGAAGAAGCTCGTGACAACTTTTAAAGCCAACAACATTTAAAGGAAGAGTTCAGGGATTTTTTTTCAAACTGGACCTTATTTTTTAGGAAATACCATGTTCATTTAATCACCCGGACAAGTTTGGAGCTACTTGGAGCCGTTCAGCAGGAGTTTATATTGAGCCGCGATCATCGTATATCCACTTAATGGGAATTATTGGGGGCAGGAATTTGAGGCCTATAATAAGGCATTATCCGCCCCAAAACTCCTTCATTTAGCCATTTTTTTTGTTAATAAACGTTAGCACTACTCCCCTCCAAGTTCAGAAAGTCCCGGAAGTGTTTTTTTTTTTTTTGGTTCCGGGGTAATTTAGAGGCAAAAAAAACCCCTGCACTATCGCACGTTTACAATAACATCACTGCTGTTCTCCATCCCAGCTGAAGTCTCAGCAGGACTTTCACTCTGTGCTCTACGGCAGTCGGTTAGACAGAACTTGCAACTCAAATTGAGAGACGTCCTGAACTAACAGGGGAATATTGCAAACGATTCATGGCTAACCTTTGTTGTTCTGGTATTTTCTTTCTGCTGCTCCTGTTGTGCCATTTTGGAGATGGATATAAAGTAAACTCTATAAGTGGACCCTGGACTACAGCTTCTTAAAGTGCTTTACAGATTAAAATGACCCCACAGCCCACACCCACTTCCCAAACCCAAAATAAAACCATCATCGCAACTACAACCTCCTCCTAACCCAACCTATCTTCCATACACATAATTAAAAGCAACAGCAAACAAAAGCAAAAACGGGCTGAGTACAGATGAGCCGGGAAACGCCATCAGGGGAGCCATCTGCATCGGAAGCAGGAGATCAACAGCAGCAGCCAAAGCACTGACCCAGGGCGCTCAGAGGACGGAGGGATGCTACCCCCACCTCCACCAGAGCACCACCCGGGGGGCACCCAGGCAGCTACAGCCGACCATCGCTCCCAAGGCAAAGGGCTCCCATAGAGGAAACACTGGAAGGAAGATTGAAATAAGAAGTTAAAATATAAAATAAATAGTAGATAATGAGATTAGGTAGTAAAATATTGATAAAAAGACTATAAGATAAAAAGAGATGTTGAGACTGAAGGCATTTTAAAGTATAAAATGTAAAACAATAAGATATGATCAAAAAATAAAAGCAGATTAACAATAAATAAGTAAAAGTCAGTTTACAGCTAAACTAGGTAAAACATGCGGAACGATTAAACAGGTATTAATTAATAATTAATCAGTTAAAAGCCTGGCTAGAAGAACTTAACCCTGTTCTAACATAACCTATATTACCAACTGTACATATTGGTTTTATAAGTTTTATTTATGTTGACAAAAAAATATAAAGGTGTATAAAGGTGTTTTTTTCTGCCCGAATTTTGCATTTCGCAATTATTTGTTCACATACACAATTTCATTTTAGTCTTTAAAATACTGTACATAAAAAATGATGTTTCTCCTTTTAGTGTCATCAACAGTAGCTGAGCATTTAAGTACGTTTTTCAGGAAATATTTTTTACTCGAGTCATTTCTTGTATGACAACTTTTTGCTTTTACTTGAGGAAAAACAAAATGAAGTAGTGCTACTCTTGAGTAAAATTTCTAGATACTCTACTCACCTCTATTCCAGTGTTTCCCAACCCTGGTCCTTGATGCACACTGTCCTGAGTGTTTGAGAAGTTTCCCTGCTTAAACACACCCGATTCAGATGACTGCAGCTCAGCAAAAGCCGGTTAATGAGCCATCAACTGAAATCAGCTGTGATTCTTCTTCTTCTTCTTGTATATATCCGGCAGTCTAAACGCTACTAGGCGTATTGCTGCCTTTCCTCGCATCACATTACATGCATATCTTCAAATTAATTTTAGTAGTAAAAATAAAAATCGAATCAAAACATCAATGATTTCTTTCCCTTTCTCCCGAGGGGCCAAAATTGCCCTCAATTAATCCACTTCAGTTCCTATATTGAATAAATCCTTTATTAATTTACTTATCTCTTTTTTTATATAATTCACATTCCAAGATAAGATGCAATACTGTCTCTTCCCTCTTGCCACATCTACAGTGTCCATCAGATCTTTTCCCCATGATGGCGAAATCAGGAGCAAATCCACAGTGACCCATTCTTAAACGAGTAAGGATTACTTGTTCTAACCTAATTTTTCCCCATGTGATGTCACCCTCCTTAACATTACTCTGTAATGAATAAAATGTCTTCCCAATTTTCTCTGAATCCAAGATTTTTTGCCACTCATTGCAGATTATAATAAGCTGTGCTGAAGCAGGGCAAAACCTAAAACATGTAGGGCAGTGTGCCTTGAGGACCAGGGTTGGGAAACACTAGTCAAAAGTGGATAATGTAACAAAATAGAAAGTTAAAAACGCACATGAAAAAATACACGTTTAGTACGTAAGAAAATCTCATTCATGATAACAAAGTATGGGAAAACAATGTATTTTAAGACTAAGTTAATCAGTTTTAGGCCCCTGAATAAAGACCATTCTATAGACCAGGGAGGTGATGCGCTACCTGCTTGTGACACCACACTGAACGTACAAATGGCAATAACTATTTTACATAAATCTAAGGGTTTATCTTAAAATTAACAGTTTAATAACAAATGCTGCAGATTTATTTTTTAGTATTCCTCTGTTAGCTGGTCCATGAGTTAGACCCAGCACACCAACTGACTCATGTTGGGTTTTTTAGGAGCTTATGTTCGATACGGGAGGAAACCAAAATCTTAAGATAACTCGCGCGAATATTACAAATGCCTTTCTCAGTGAGTGACCGCGGGAGTGTGTCACGGGGAGTCAAGTCACAGAAACCATGCTGTTATTCATGATTATCAGTCAGTTAGTACTGACAAGAGCAGAACTATCAACATTTTCCATGATAAGGTGCAAAGTCAAATGTTATTTTACTTCTTCTCTTCTTTGCCTGGGCACAACTTCTGTTCTTAGGAGCTTTACATGCACAGTGGGACCTTCTCGGGTCTTGACATAATCATTTAAATTCCCAAAGTCTTTTAAAACAATTGTTTGTGGAACACTAAGATACTCTTTCCTCCTTTGATCAGTTCCTTATCCAAAGTACAAAAGACAAACTTAAACTGAAATATTCTTCAGTTAGTACAGATTACTTCAATCTAAGATTAAAGGTTCGTGATTAGAACCAAGTGGCCTTGCATAGTGTACAGAAACATCTGGAGGGATGGCTTCCGCAGATCCCTGAAAGAAGCTCAGACATCTGAGTCCAAGCAAAGAACAGCAAAGATACTGCATGGGTCCCTCGAGTTCCCGGGCCTCTGGTAGTGGACCCGAGCTTGGAATGGATGAGAAACTGGCCATGGAGGGTGAGAAGGGAATATATAGTAATTGCGCCAGACATTTTTTTATCTTGACCAGTGGAGTAAAAAAAAAACTGGTCACAATCTACTTTTATGAATCACATTTTAAATCCCGTGCGGCCGGGGTGTGGGGACATTTCTGTCTCCAGCAATCGTATGACGACTTAATACCTGTTCAATAGTATCTATTACGTAGTATTCAATCAAAAGTACCTGACCAGAGAACTACGAATAAAAATTAAATTAAACCCTTGCGCTTATTATTAGAATAGCTGGTGCGGTTCCTGCACGGCATGGAATGAAAATGTTCTAATCTAATACTCTAATAGTCGAATTGTTGCAGAAGTTGTTGTCATGAAGTTTTGGATTTCTGCCTCGGACAGAATAGATTACCCCTCATGGGGGTTTAGCTGTTGATCCGCAAGCAGAATCAGCGCTTCGTTCCCGCACCGCGGCCTGCAATTAACGTTAATCACTTCTGACAAAGCGTTTTAACATGAGGAAACATTTCTCCTATTGAAGCGACCAGAAGTCGAAGACTCTCAGAACAAACCTTTTCCTGACCCGTAAACTACCTGAGGGAAGCCTTTCAGTTAAAGCCGAAGCAGGCACTGCACAACACCTGTCTCTGGCACACATCAGGCTCAATGGAGCGCGTCTAACTGGGCGCACTGGGATGGATGGACTGGCGACCTGCGCAGGGTGTACCCCGCCTCTCGCCAGATAACGGCTAGAAAGATGCACCGCAACACTTTATGGAGAAACGGAATAAATAATGGATATAATTTATTTACCCAGACTCCGTGCATAGAGTTGAAGAAAAAAAAAAATCTGTGCATTACTTACAGCAGTTAGAGGGAGGTATGAATATTAATCTGTATAAATGACGGACAACCTTCGATTTTTCCGTCACCGTTCAAAAAAAAAAAAGGTCAAGAGGGGTGGGACTTTAACGCATTAATTGCAATGAATCAATTACACAAGAATTATCGTTTTTTTTTTAATTGAACGCATTTGATTACAGTTTTCATTCCAATCAATGCGGAACATTTGTCTGAGCATGATTCCCTAGGACGCGGATTACAATGATGCACACGTGAGGCTATTATTGAGGTTGTGCATGTAAAGGGTGACGATCCACTTTTAAAGCGCTCTCGGATTATTTTTCTCATCTGACATCCTCCACGAGCGGCCACTTAGTGTCTGGTTCTGATCCGTTCTGAACAGACCGCAGGTGGTGCTCCAGTTACGTCGATATGATTTCCTCTTGCGCCTTACTGTGTTCTGTTTACATTAAGTCAAAGAACAAGCTTTACGTTCGAATCGCATAAAGATAAACCGTCTAGCAACAAACGGGCAGAGAGCGTCATTAATATATCTGGCACCTGTTTCTAAGTGTAACAAAAAGCAGCAAAGAACCTACAGGTCACATGGACAGAAACTTTACCAACGCTTTGCAAAGTGAGAGTTCATCTATAAATCTACTGAGGAGGAGGATTTTGAAAATAAAACACTAAGTTTACACACTTTTTAAATCATATTTTTGAGAATGCTGCTTTATACTTTTATTATAGTGAATAGAAAATAATTAGATTATTATTTTAGGTTTACTGATGAAAAATTCTAATTCTAGGAGGGTAATTATTTTGATTGTTGTTCTTAAGTAATTTTTTGTAATCATTGAAACGCCCTTTGGAAGTTTATTTAACTGCTTTCCAACCACAGTGAAATGCATGCTTTAAAATCTATCCATCATAGGCAGGTAGAGTAATTCATTAAAACTTTGTTTTTTTTTTCTGCCCAGGCCTACCCTCATCCTGACCAAGTATGTAGCGACAGTGGAGAAGAAAAACTCCCCTTTGACAGGAAGAAACCTCCAGCAGAACCCGGCTCAGTACGAGCGGTCATCTGCCACGACCGTCTGGGGATTTGAGAAGACAGAGAAGAGACAGATAAAAAATAGGGATGCACCGAAAATTTGGTCACAGAAAATTTTCGGCCGAAAATGACCCAAAAGTGCATTTTCGGTTTTCGGCCGAAAGACCTAAATCACCGAAACAACACAGCCGAAACTTTATTAATTTGATTTATATTGTGCATTGTTGTTATGTCAGTGCTAAATAAACATCTTCATAGTTTTGTAACTGATTTATTGCAATACCTTGATTTTAGTGAGGTTAGTACACATCATAGCCATAAATTCTATGGTTCTAACAATTGACAATCATTTCTTTCGGTGTTTCGGTTTTCGGCCTTAGTTTTCTTCATTTTCGGTTTCGGCCAAGAGTTTTCATTCCGGTGCATCCCTAATAAAAAACAAAATGAACTGATGTCACGAGTAATTTCAATATCAAAGAGAGTAAAAAGTTGATAACAGGAAATGGAAGATGTTTAGTCACTGGGAGCATCATTTGAGTTGATGAGGGAGAAACACTGAGAAAATCAAAGGTGACAGACGAAATTATAGCAACAAAAAAAACCATCTGTAGAGTAGTAGAAGAGGAAAGTAGCTAAGTGAAGAAAAGTGGTCAGTCTGTCCTCCAACAGTCTAAGCCTATAGCAACATAACAACAAACCTAAGCCACTCCAACTATAAGCTTTATCAAAAAGGAAGGTTTTAAGCCTAGTCTTACAAACAGACAGAGTATCTGCCTCACGGACTAAAACTGGGAGCTGGTTCCACAGGAGAGGAGCCTGATAACTAAGAGATCTGCCTCCCATTCTACTTTTAGAAATCCTAGGACCTACCAGTAAACCTGCATTCTGAGAACAAAGTGCTCTGTTAGGAACATACGGAACAATCAGGTCTCTAACGTATGACAGAGCCTCATCATTAAAGGCTTTATATGTAAGAAGGCGTGTCTTAAATTCTATTCTGGATTTAACAAGAAGCCAATGAAGAGAAGCTAAAACAGGAGAAACGTGATCTCTCTTTTTAATATTCATGAGAATTCTTGTGAAAACATTTTGTGATGTCAATTTTTCACTGTTGATGTCATTAATAATGTCAACTAATTACTGCAGCCCTGGTACGATGTGGAGCAACAGAAGCTGTTTGCATGTCCCATGCACACTGGTCTCAGGTCTGAGCTCCAACCTACACATTGGAAACGTTTTCAACTGCATTTGATCAGAATTCTGGTGAAGCTGAATGAGAATCTGTTCATTTTTCCTTCACTAGAGGAAAGTAAGAAATGAACAGATTCCTATAACTGTAAACTGTCGAAACGACTTTCGTGACTGAGGTGGACTGAACAAATTCTTAGACAAAGGAGGATGAAACAAACAAAATCTTCCAATTTGTAACCTTGAATTTTTTTTTTTGATGGCTTATTTTAAAAAGTAGAATAACAATTAATAAAGACATTTGCAGGGGAGTGATTAGATTTCATTGGGCAAAGAAATGGTGGAACAAGAACAGAGGTTTGCACCCCCACTTGTAAAAACAGGGGAGTCGCTGCTTAATGTGCTCCATTTTTCAGGCGGCTATGATAATGCCACTTTTTGTACAATGCCATAACAAAATCGGAAAGTCTGCATTTAGTCGAAAGAATTAAAGGTTTCTTTAACCCTCGCAGGCATACTCTGGTAACAGGTACTGTGTGTTCCACAAAGCCTAGACGGATTATGCAACCTGTGGGAAACAAATGTAATTAGGCAGGAAAAGAAAATGTGAACATGAAAGCTGAACAACATCCAAAAGTTACACATCAATTCCAGTTATTAACACGTTGAGCAAACTTCTGGTTACGCAAGCGCTGCTTAGTGCAGTTCTGTGTTGCTCAGAAAGCAAAGTCCAAGTTCTAAACATGTTTTTTTTTTTTTTTTTTCAAACAGCGGAGGGGCTTCCTCTTCTACGGTTGGTGTTTAGCGCTTTTTTCTCACTGTGTGGGGGTTCTCAGAGACAAAAGGAGAAAAACAGATGGAGGAAAAAGTAGAGGTGGGAGGGCCAAAGGAGAAATGAAGTAAAATACGCTGACTTTAACACTAACCACAACCAGACGGGGAGGTGAGGGAGAGCTACAGCGTGAGGAAACAGGGCGGTGAACGGACAAGGGAACTCTCAGAAATGAGAAGGGGGGGAGGGGCAAAATGAGGAGTAGAAGAGAGGGTGAGTGAATATTTTTTTCCTACAGTGCCGTTTTTTTTTTTCTCTCATTATCCCAGGAAAGAGGGGGAGGCTTTATGTAATGGGCCGGATGCAATCACTGAGGGAAAAAAAAAAATCACAAAGTGGTTCTTATAAACAACCACAGCTATGCTGCCTTAAAGAACAACGAAAACACTTGAAACAAAAAAACAAAAAAACTCCCTTTCAGTGTGTTTCTACACAATCATAAATGTTCCTATCTTAATTTCATGGGTTTTTTTTCTCCCCCCCCCCATTTCCCATCTAGGCGGTGACTCCCAGATGTTGATGGAGATGGGAGGAAATGGCGGTGAGGCTAACTTGATTTGGGAGAGCCGAGTCACAGACGGATTCATGTGACGTGCAACATGTCCACTGTTAGTCCTGGTCACAAGTAGCTGATGATGTGGGCGAGGACGTGTCGTTCTCCCACCCACACCTTTCCCCTACATTCACCCAGCCCTCAGACCACCATCAGATCTCTAACGCCTCAACTCCACGTACACGTTCCTTCAAAAATCACGCTTCATGTTCATCCCGGTAGCTTTTACAATCTCTCATTGGTCTACTGCCGACCACATTACTGTTCCGACCTCCTGGCCACACCTTAAGCAAAGAAGTCAGATCTAGTGAGAGGGGAAAGCCACTCAGCTCCGAGCCTCATGGTTGAGAAATTAGTTTAACATGCATTTCACTTTGTAATAGAGTGCTTGGAAGTAAGATGATCATCTAAAGCCACAAAATGGAGGGATGGTGTTCCAACAGAAAGGAAAAGAGGCGGCGACATTAAAACCACAATTGACGGGTCGTGATGGGTAAGAGAGGCCAGGAAAAAAAATATTCTCCACCACACTTCGCCCCAATTTTTAATCAGGGTTTTGTTCTGGGTCACACAGGAGAAAATGCATAAATGTTTCCAGTGTTTCAGCCTCAGCAAAATGTTCTATTCTTGGTTTGGATGCTTGTGTAGTGTGTGACCGTAAATCAGAGTAGACACCCAGAAACCCTTTTACACATTCAGAATGCGTTTTCAAAATGTTTCAGAGACACAGCAGCATTTATCATGTTCACATTCGTCACTGCATGGGAGGGTCCCGCTGCTGAACACCGCAATATATAACCCTCCTCTCGCGGGTCGCTTCCCTGAAGTTTTGTGTTACGGTAGTATGCTACCGGCTACCGAATGACATAAAAAAAACAGCAGTTTTTGAGACTTGAGCCATGGCAGATCCACCAACGAAGATGGTATCAGAAGAAGCGAGGAAAACGGAAAGAGAAAGTGATCGAGCTGCCGCTGTGATCCGGATGTACTGCGGATGCTGAACTAGCTAGCTAACCAGCTGAACCGCTCCTGGATTTGTTGGTAATAAATACTTGTGCTGGGGTTCTTTGGCCAATTTGATGCAATACAGTGCAGGTAAAATTGTTTGCCAGTTTACCAACTGACATGCCATTAATTTGACGTTTTGTTGATTTGGCTGGTGAGCTTGTAAACCGTCAGTACACCTCTTCAGATGCGCTCCATAGAAATGTGTTTTTACAACAGTGACGTTACACCACAAGCCTTGAGAGGGCGACAGAGGGCAAATATCCGAAAGTTACGGAGTATGTGTTTAATGTGTCTATGAGTGTGGCTTATGCTATGCTAATGCTTTAGCCAATCGCTAAATGTTTTCTATATTTAGTTCTCATAATCTAACATAAAGTTTCTTTTATGCTCCAATTACTAAATGTTTTATTGCTAAATGTTATACTGCTAATTGTTTTAATTGGATCAGTTTTTAGTTTTCATAATTGTAACAAAATTTCCTTTTATATTTTTTCTTTTATGCTTTCTTTTAGTGATTCTGTTTTAATTTTCACATTCTTGCAATCATCATGTAAAGTATCTCAAATAGCCTTGTGTTGAAAGTGTGCTATATAAATAAAATTGCCTTGGCTCTAGTGTAAAGCACTCTGAGTGGTCGGTATGACTGGAAAGGTGCTATATAAATTCAGTCCTTTCACCATTTTTTCTCCTAGTAAGGATTATGCTCTCTTAGTAGGAGAGCGGAAGTAACCGACAGCCTGAGATGGTTGGGGGAAACACAGAATGAGACATAAAAGAGGTAGAGCCATGGAAAACTTTCTGTCCAGACTAACAGGCTTGGTTATCCTGAGCTAGCTCTGTGGTTATGCTGTTATAGGTTTAGAATTTTGGAGGACAGACTGACTACTTTTGGCTTGACGATTTGGTCTCAAATCAATATTTCAATATCATTTGAAGCAGGGGTACCCAAATCAAGTTCTTAAAAGCAGGATGCTGCATCTTTTAGATGCATTCCTTCTCCAACACACTTGAAACAAACAAATGGCTCGTTACCATGCCTCTGCAGAGCTGGCTGACTGTTGAGGGAATTCAGCTATTTGATTCAGGTCTGTTGAAGCAGGGAAGCATCTAAAGCCAGGATCACACGGTGCAATTACGGCCGCCCTAGACATTTACTTTTTTATGAAACACATCCCCACATTAAACGTTCTGGAAGTTGTCTGAGCTCTTCACCGGTATAACGGTATATTAAAAATTCATCGAATGAAAACACCGGTTTTCGGTATGAACTGGTATACCGCTTAGGCCTAGAATGAGTCATTTAGGTTGAAAATATGAAATATGAATTCCGCCTGAAAAGAAATACACAGCAGCTTGTTTTCATTATAAAGAAGCAAATAAACACCATTAATAGTAACTACTCACTCTTATTGACTTTAGACCAAATGTTACTGTCTGTAATAACCAATAATTTAAATTTGAAAGTGAAATGTTACTCAAGGAGGCGCGCCCCCAAAAATGGGGGCTAGTGGGCTTAAGGGGTTAAATGTATACCTTTATTCAAGCAGAAGCTTCTGGTGTTTTTAGAGCTAGGATGACATGTTAACACCTCTGGTACTGGTAGGGGTGCAGTGCTGAGAAATAGACCGACTCCCGGGCCATTTAATGCATAATAAATAATCTAACAATGGAAATGGAAAATAATTTATGTTAGACTGACAATTATATTGTTTAATTTAGGGCGAATTAATTAGTTGATTATAGTGTACTGCGATTTAAAGTAGAGCTAATCATTGTTGCAATTATTATTGGGTAACAAGTGGATTTCAGAGCCATTTCTTCTGGTATGAATGTCAACGTTCCTCAATTGTGGCACCATCATGTCAAAAGCCAGATAAACTTTCTATGGAAGAAATTATGCTGATAATAAACCTACGACTAAATAAAGCTGGTCTTTAGACTGGTTAGTATGTTAATGATTTGGATGTCGAATCTGTCCTTAAACCTCTACTGCAACCAAATCTTGACTAGGTTTTGATAAATGTGGCCTACTGTGAGGAGAGCAAGAGGAACAGAACAGAACAGAAATAAGATGGGATACGTACAGATGTAGAAGGAGTTGGGGGGATATTTTCCTTCCAGTTCGAGGTTCATCAGGCTGCTGATCTTCTGGTCATGTCTCAACCAAAGCGCCACACCCAGAATCACACCTCCAAAAAGCTACAACATACAACAAGAGTAGTTCAGGAACATTGAGTGAGTGGGGACTGCAGGTTCTGAACATTTCTCTGAAGAGAAAATCTTAACATTATTGAAATGTACAGAATCTAACAAAAAAAAGGACACGGATCCTTAGGTAAAATAAAAATGTTTTCCAAAAGGTTCTTCTGGGGCTGGGCGATTTGTCTTAGAAATTACATCAGATTTTTTTTTTTTTTTTCTCTTCCCTCCTCTGCCCCTGCCCACATAGACACATTGAAAATCCCTGTTTTACAGTTAATTCCATTAATAACATAAAGAAATTGACCTTAACTTAAAAAAACACCAACAACAAAAAAAATGTGTGGTTAATTTGTAAAAATTAAATTAATAAAAAAATCTTTGAGAAACAGAAGAGACGCTGCGAAACATCTCGGAACAGTAGCCTTACAGTAAAAGTGAACAAATGCAGACGGGGATGAGTTTCGTCTGTCAGGAAGGATGATAAAACCCATGGAGCGGAATCTCTACTTTTCTCTGGCAAGCCAACCGCTGTTTCTGAGAATAGAGTGGAACCAAAACTGAATTCCCCTCCCCGTCCTCCGTCTCCATTACAAAGGTTCATTCCGCGGCTCTTGCAACTGACTGCCTAGCAACCAAATAAACAGCATTACTGCGAAAGTTCAGCACACACACACACACACTCAGAGAAACAGCCACCACAGTTTGACTCACGATCTTTTAATGCTCCGTTTGAGCCGGGCCTTTGGAAGTCGAGGCATTTGCTTTCATTCCTCCGCTCCACACAGTGCAAGGAACCAGCTGAATATTTTACTGGTGTTATAGATTATTGCAAAAATCACCCCGTTTACATGCTGTGCTTATGTGTGAAAGGATGTCGTGATGATTATCAAAGAAATAAGAAAAACAATATCAAAACAAATCTACAGTACGTAAGAGAATGCAAAGCAGTAATCAGAGCAAAGGGTGGCTACTTTGAGGAATCTAAAATATAACGCATGTATTCAGTTATTTCATACATCATGTGTTCTTTCTTAGTTTTGATGCCCTTAATTGAGAATCTACAACGTAGTCATGAGAATAAAGACAAAGCATTGAATGAAAAGGTGTGTCCAAACTTTTGGCCTGTACTGTGCATCTGCAATGTGAAGGAGCCCAAGTTAGCTGAGCTGAAACACTTTCCACACAAGTTCGGGAGAAGTTGAGGTCCCAAATTAGCTCTACCGTTCAGTCAGTACAAGTCATTCAGATTCCTCTGCTATCCAATTAGAAAAGTACTGACAACGTTATTTACAATTCAGAACCCTGAACACCTTAATTTGGTTTCTTGGGTACCACTGGTAAAAGTAATGATTCAGATACAGGATCATAAACATTCAAGTTAAAAAAACATTATCTAGACTCTTTGTTAGGGCTGCCACAAACGATTATTTTGATAATCGACTAATCACTAATATATAATCGAATCATGTTTAAAATGCATGTTATTGCAGGAGCAGCTGCTCTAATGTTTGCATGTTAGCACGCAGGGTAATGTAGTATGTAAAATAGTAATAGACATTTTCATCAATCTATAAATACCCCTGGATACCGAAGAGAGAAGGTAAAAAGCCGACATGTCGGGGTTAAAAGAGAAAATCACTCTACTGTTGATGCTAACGTTAGCAGCTAACTAGCTAACAGAGGCTACTGCCAGTGTTTGTCATAAGCCACAGCGGGCTTCCGTTTAAGAAGCTTAAACAACACTGCTGTACTGCTGTAAGCAGCTTCTACTTTGTGAATTTTGCATTACAAAAGCTTCTCTTTTTATCTAAGAAAACTCTCCAGAATTTTAGAGCTACGTTGTCGGCTAGCTGCTGCTCCCTCACACCACACTGCTTTTTACTGTAGGTCACCGAAAATTCAAAAAGCAGTTTGATTTGTCTACCCTGAGGATGTTCTTTCTTTCTTTGAATTATTTTTCAAATTTACCTGGACTTCACCTGGGTTTACAAGATCTGACAATGAACCAAAAAAAACAGAAACAGAAACCGTACAGCTTTTGTCAGACGTGTGTGCGTCTGGATGTAACTTCCATGGGAGAAAATACCCAGACATGTTGAAAAAGTTGTTATTTTTGTGCGTCTGAATTCAGCCCCATTTCGTACGCACTCAGTACCGTTTTGCCCCTTCCAACTCTATGTGACACCTCAAAACTTAAGTTCAGTTCAGGGCAGAGTATGTTATGGACCTTATTGCTGTTGAAAGATGCGTTCACTGATAAAGTTCTGGTTCGGTCCATCTTTGTTTTTCCGTAGCTGCATGAGAAATCATTATTGTCCCCAAACAGCAGAGTGTAGTGGTCCTGTTTTGGTATAACTTTTTAAAGTTCCACTGCAATTTCAGGTATAAAATAACTGGATTTGCAAAACCGACACGTAGCGTTACAGCCCTCCCTATCTTAGGAGTACTGGACGTGGTTAACTCACATTTGGCTTTTTGCCTTTAATATTAATTTGGGGCAGTAAAAACTTCTTCCCGACATATTTCTCAACAGATCTATGTTGTTCAGCCTGCACCGTTCTGGACTTTGACACAAACAGGTGTGAGGGTCACCAGGAAGTCATGGGACAGCATTTATGAGATTGCCTGAATCTGCTGAAGGGTCCAGTACCAGACCAACTGTCACTGGGTTTCTAAACTTGTACTGAGCTAAATAGATGAATGTAATTACATCTGACTGGAGAATAATTTCACAGTCAACTGGCACAGCTAACACTGGAGACATTCTAACAGTTATAATTGGTTTCACCTAAAGAAGGAAGGAAGGAAGGAAGTTGTAAGACAAATCTTAATGATCTGAACGTGTAAAAAAAAATACATTTGCTAAACTGCAGTAGCCCCATCCGCTAACCGTAACCTTTTCTTTCTCTGCCACGCCCTTTATCATGCTGGGAACTGCTCAGCACCAGAAAACGAATCAACTCTTAGGGAAGATAAAGGCAACATATTTTTCTACAGAATCTGATTGGTAAGAGCAAGTGGTGCTTTTCTGTGTTCTCACACATTAGAAATAAAATTAGGTTTCCACACAAACCCCCTCACTAGAGTCTATTTCTGCCAGCTGCAGAAGTAGGATCTAGAATGTTGAGCATGCTGGGGGTTGGGGTCCTGTTTACCCTTCCCGTAAGTCTCTTACCAGACCACACAACCTCCAACGCCACCACAACACTATATAAAAATGTCCTTATCAATTCATTTTTTGTTTGAAATGATTACATAAATGTTATGCTCCGTCTGATTAAGGAAAAAAAACAGACTGTTTTAATGTATTACTTTAAAAGAATTTTAAAATGAAAGACATTCCGATGACGTCTGTTCTCTATCTAAGGATCTGGTGCTTTCGGGGTTTTATTACGTTTCCCATCTACGAAGCATACTGTGAAGAGGGATTATAACAGCACGTTGCCTTCAGGTTGACCTAAATAGGGCAGACAGAACACTGACTCCAGGTGTTCGGGTTCACGGCTCTGTGGGGATCCGTCCATTTGTTATAAGACTGACTTTTTCCTGCATCTGCCGAGATTCCTTTGTTACTTGGTTGCATGTATGGTCCTGTCGTCATGCTGAAAATCTTCATTTTGCACTTGAAATGTTAGATTTGTGGTCGTTTTTTGTAATATTTTATTTCTTTATATAATTCACTATCATTTGTTGTAGCAAGCAGAGAAAAAAATAAAACCTGACTTCCAAATCATTGCAATTTTTTTGGTGCATAGCAGAAGTGTCGTCATTGGTACTCTTTATTGGCAAGTACTCAGATCAGACGAGTGTCTATTGGCAAGAATCTGCCGATACAAAGCGGATTATACAAAATATATTGCAATATATCACGATACTATGAGTAAGACTATATCTTGTGATTTTTTTTTAATGAATTTAATTGTAGAAAATCTGTCACCGCTTTCTAAACGCTGTAAAAACTCTTTCATTTATAACAAATGTAGTTTCATTACTAGATCTAGTAAGGGCTGCCACAAATTATTATTTTGATAATCGATTAATAATTAATTATTTTAGCAACAACACTGTTGTACTGATGTAGAAAACAGCCTCTACTTTGTGGATTTTGCGCTACACATGCTTCTCTTTTTATCTAATAAAACTCTTCAGAACTTTAGAGCTACATGGCAGCCCTTATGTAGTTGATCCACTGGAAGCAAGAGGGTAAAAACAGTTGCTAAATAGCTGTCGTACTATTAATTTTTTGACAAAATTCCATTCCAATTCATAAAATAAAAACCCTGATAGTTTGATTTTGAACATCAATACAATATTGTGGCTTAAAATATCGAGATATATTGGCATATCAATATTTTCTTACATCCTCAGATCAAAGTATTGGCTTAGTAAGGTATGGAAAAAATTTTTGGGATTGTTGCATATTTATGTAAAAATTACAAAATTGTAATTTAAGGTTAAAAATGTATATTAAAAAAAAAAATCACTAAATTGTGATTCATTTTTTTATTTCTAATTCTATATTATAACTTTAATATATAAAAAAATGAAGTAAACATTTTCAGCAAACAATTTTTGTATATTAACTAAACTAATGGAAATGTTGAATTCGGAATATTTCACAATATTGCTTTCATCGTTGGAAACAAACAGAGTCAACAAGAAATAGCCAAAAATAAATGAAAATAGTAAAACCTGCATTGAAAAGTATTTCAAATTTAAAGCAGGAAATACAATTAGCTTTAATTCACCTCCTTTTGTTTATCAACTGTTTTATACAATGTAATGGGTAAACAATCAAAAATCCAATGAAGTTGGTAGTCCACTATTAACATTTGTCCAATAATTTTAGCTTTTAGGAGTAGTCATCAAATGCAGATAGCTATTTATTAATAGTTTTTTTTATGAGTTGCTTTATCAATGCAGTCTGCTACAAAAGGCCCTTTGAGGACATTTCTGATCTTGACGTGGCCCAAAATGAAAAGGAGTTCGACACCTACATTCTAGACGTTTGGTACAGGCAGAGTGGTAGAACTCACCTCCTCATCAATGCGGGAGCTACAGCCTACTTAGAGGCTGGATTAGTGTTATCTTCTATTTTTTGGATCATGTTAGATGACTAACTGCTATTATCGCCATTGAACGGTGGTAAGCTGTCTCATAGCTCAGCCGTTCCAGAATTGCTTTCGCCTCCCGTTGGAGTAAATGGGTGTGTTCTCCCATTTTACTTCTGATATATAAACTGTTGCATAGAGTTTTAACATAACAGAGTTTTGACATATTAACATAAATTTATGTTGACCTCCAATTAAATCAACTTTTTTATATACTTGACGGTTTCGATTGTGGACAAAGTGAAAAGGGCTAAGAAAAAAAGAAACTCCTCTGAGTAACCTTATTTGAAATAATAACCTAACATGGACTGCACCCCCAGAAGTATTTACAGTGTCTAGATCAAGGTGGGAGGTATCATTTGGCTATGCAAATCTCTACAAAGCCTAGCTTTCCTCCCTGTAATTACCATATTAAACACACAAAAGTCTCTGTATTGGAAACGCGTAGTGTTTGAACTTAGGCTATGACAAGCTCTCTTTAGCAGCAAACAGATGGCTCCACTCGCCATGCACCAGCTACCCATAGCAAGGAATACAGAAATGTTAGACAGTTCCATCATAACATTCATAAGTGTCATATTCATCTTAATAAAGTATTAAAGAATGCACAGGGGGAGCTCTTTCAGGGTGAATAGAGTATGCCCTGTTGTGCAGCCCTTCCCCCACCTGTTGCTGTGCAACACTGGTAAGATTGAGAAAGCTCAAATATTTTCTCTTATAGCATATCTCTCTCTCTCTATATATATATATATATATATATATATATATATATATATAGGGCTGGGTGGTATGGCTAAAATTCATATCACAGTATATAAAAAAAATCATATCAGTATCACAGTATTTAACTGTATTTTTTTTTTCATACAAGACCACACATATCAACATTATCTTATAAGATTGAATAATATGAAAATGTGCTTTACATAGACCATTTTACTGTCATACGGACTGCATCATGTTTTTTCCAGACACAAGTGAATGATATGAAAACAATTTAAATGATTATAATTCTAGTAGACATTCTTGATGTTTTAAGGCTGAAAAGTATACATGTTTTTTAACCTCACATTGACGCAAGCAGCAAACTGCATCTTGTTCTGGCTTTGCATGTAGCACTGAAGAATCCCGCTAGGGGGCAGAGTAGAGAGTCAGACCTGATAGTGCCAAAGAAGAAGTAAAATAAACATGGTGACCATAGGAGATTATTAGCTGGTTAATATTCAGATCTTGGAGGTACAGTCATTCCAGGGGTCGCGTTAACGGAATACTTTCCGTATTTCATCGTTTTCTTTAGAACAGTGATGGAAAAAATCTGAAGGCTGTCCATCATTTTTACAGATTAATATACAACCCCCCCCTCGACCGTTTGATGTAAATGCGCAGAATGTTTTTCAACTCTATGCATGGTATCCATGTGAATAAACTCCACCCATTATTTATTCGACGGGGGTCTGGGGCATGTCTCCAGTGGTCAACGGGAGAGAGGCGGGGTACACCCTGAACAGGTCGCCAGCTTATCGCATCTAGATACACTACCTAAAGAAACGATTCCTGTACATTGTATTTAATTCATCCCGCTGACCGGGAGCTGACTGCAAGTCGGAAAGTTACAGAGGCTCTTGAGTGCGACTTTGGGCGGTACAGCTGGTTAGACGTGCGCCACAGAACCCAATGTGTGGCACAGGTAGTTTACCTGTCAGGAAACGGTTCGTTCTGAGTCGCTACAATAGGAGAAACGTTTCCTCATGTTAATACGTTTTGTCTGAAGTGAGTTACTTAATTCCAGTCTTTGGTGCGGCAGCAAAGCGCATCAACAGCTAAACCCCTCATGAGGGGTAATCTATTCTGTCCGAGGCAAAAATACAAAACGTGACAATAACTTCTGCAACAATCCGACTATTAGATTGCAAAAAAAGTAGGTTACAACAAAAAGTTGAGCATTTGCAGGAACAACACCAGGTATTCTTATAATAAGCAAAAGCCTTTCATTTAATTTTAATGTGTAGGTAGCTCTCTGGTCAGGTTGTTTGACTGAACACTACTTAAAATTATTATTTTTTGAAGAAATATATACTATTGAATAGGTATGAACTCGACGGATGATTTTTGGGACCATGCCAGTCAGAATGGCACAAAAAAAAAAAAAATGTCTAGCACAACATCTGATTCAGTCAACTCCAGCTGCTTGGCGAACCACATATAAAGATGGTTATGCCACGCAGTCCTGTATGAAAAACGGTAAACACATCAAGCAGCTGACGTTAGCCTACCCCTACCTTTAAGGCTATACCTTTTTTAACGCCTAAAACATTAACTCGGTTGGTAAAGTTAAGTCATGAAAAATGAATCATTTTATTTGCCTTTAGACGATGACATGAAGACTTTGTCCTGGTAAATATGAATGCAGTAATTCTTCTGTGTACTGTTTGCATAGATATGCTAGATTAACCTGAACTGAAAAACGAACAATGCTTGTATCTCTGGTGTGTGCTTTAAAAGTGCGTCGACCTAGAGCCAGAAAAGGCCTTCACGGATAATGAGTCATTGTCTCGAAAACAAAAGTTATCCTCACAATCAGGCGTCCTTCTTTAAGGCTGAGTCACAAGAATGAAGCGACAGCAAAGTACACTGGGAAAAAAAAAGTTCTTTCAATTTACATGAAAAAAAATTGTGTACAATTCCACATAATCAGAATAATTACATCTGACATGATGTACCCACTTTCTCCAAAATGAAATGTACATGTTGAATTAACATAATTTTTTGTGTTGCCGTAACATGAATTCATTACATAATTTAGTCACATTTTTTTTAAGCCATTAAAACAAAATATTTTATTTCAACACCAACTTGCTTGGGCTTGTTACTCTTAAATTAATACCGTTGTGTAATGTGAATACAAGTAGATGTTGCCCAGGCCATATATTGATCTTAGGTCTTCTGGTAGGAAGGTATCACACCACCCACAACACCACTGCAGCCACATGTCATTTAGCTGAGCTAAACACTGACTAAATAATGAAAGATGACTCTTTTTTCATAGAAAAAATTTTTAAATAAACAAAATGGTTTAAATCTCAATATTTCTCGTCATGTGGTTCAGAGGTTTTAACTGTGATAACAGTCTTTTTATATTACTTTCAAAAATATATTTTTAGTCAACTAACAGGTAATAGTTAATAGAAAAACCTTTTATTTTAATCTTTATATAAAAAGAGTCAATGTTTTCCTGTCTGTTTTTTTTTTTTTTTTTTTTTTTTAGTTTATAGAAAGTTGGGAATACTTCATAATATTTTCACCGTGGGGCTGGAAGAAATGGCCAAAATGAGAATAGTGAAACCTCAAAATTCTTGTATTTCTTTAAGGTGTTAAGGTGAGTACATGATTGGCTGAACGTTAGAATGTGTTGTGCATTCTTTTAATAACTTTATTAAACAAATGGCAAGTATACAACACAAGAATGAATCAATAGGAATTCAATACAGACAGCCAGGGGTGTTATATAAATACAGTTCACGCAAAATCTACGTATATTAAACCTTTTGACAGCCTTTTTCTTGATAGCCTGATATTGATTTGATGTATGGTTTAACATATCACATTTTTGGGGTTCTCTAAAAAACGAAACAGAAGACAACGTTTTTTACATCATAGGAAAATCCGTCAAAAACACGGTAAATAACAACCTGCCAAAATCGGTCCAAAAGCCCCTGCGTGAAAGAGCAGTACCAGAGAAATGTCGTAATATCTTAATCTCCCCACAGGAGCTGTTTTTAACATTTATGTCTCTTTTAAATTTAACCACACAGCACTTGCAAGGTAGTTGATCCAAGTTAAGTTAAGTGTGACGTTTTTGGCAAGCGCAGGCCCCCCGAGCCGATCTGGTAACCCGAGCAGATCTGGTACCTACACCGGCACGAACCACCTTGCTTCACAATGATTTGAAATTCTTCTCGTCATATAAGAAATAAGACTTCCTTTTAAGTGTTAACTAAACATGACTAAAATGATTTCAGTAACAATTCCTTCACCTTCCACCAACGCAAGAAAATTGTGCAAATAGTTGATGATTACTTAAATTGTAGGCTACTTAATTAAATCAGGTAAAGAAGAGAAACGTGTATAGATTGTGTGGCATTTACTAGATTTGTTTTGGTAAATTCAAAGACCTGCCAGTTCCCTTTTTACAGTGCATGAAAGTTTAAGCACAAACCCAGAGGGAGTTAAGATGGGAAAAAAAAAGCACAAATCTCAGATGTTTCCATGATTCATCTGAGGGTACCAGCACAGGGGTTTGACTCACCAAATGGAAACCACCATGTCGTACCCCATCACACACACACACACACACACACAAGCTGGGTGGAGGATGGAATCCAAACAAAGCTTTTCTCCAAGTCCAGCATAGACCACCCCCCCCCCCCCCCCTCATAAAAACGACATTCTTATACGTAAGCAACTGGGCCACACTGGGATTCTATGCTTTCACGAGGGAGAAAATGAAACAATCTGGGGACTTGGGTTGGTGACTGCGGGCTTAGAAACCTTATTTACTGAAGTTAAGGTAACGCCCTTCTCATGAGGGATAAAACCCGAGAAGAAGCCCTGATTACGTTCACACAACCAACACACGGCTCTTTTACTGGAATAATTGGATTTGATGAGCATTGCTGGCCTACATTAAAAACACAGATAAATCAAGAAACGTGTAAAACACGATGGCTTAGCTTTGGATTTATTTATTTTTTTATGAAGAGGCATTTGGATGGACGCTAGATCTGGAGCAGCGTATTTATTTCTAACGGACTCGCAGCCTAAACAAACCGCGACGGCCCTGCGCAAAGAAAACGTCGGTTAATCAGGTTACCTACCCAGAAGACGAAATTTAAGACGAAAAGCAGGTATTTGATTCCTCTGGTGCAGCCTTCGACTCCCATGGTGGTCCGGTTATAGAGATAATTGGCGAATGAGTAGCAGAGACGTGAAGGTGCGGACAAATAACGGTCTAGAGCTCAACTGGAAAGCCCAGACTTTGGTTTTCGTGGAGGGAGGCGAGGCGACACCCAGCTCCTCCTCCTTCTCATGCCTCCCTGTAATCTGTTTACCGTGGCGGGTTGGACCAACGAACAAGTTGCCAATCACGGCAAAGGACGCTGAGAGGAAGGGAATCCATTCTAAAAGAGCAGGGTTCTGTTCCAGAAAGCAGGTTATGTGACATAACCGGATAAATTTGAGGGTAAGTTTGTGGATAACCTCAACTTTTGGTTCCAGAAACGGAGGTATCTTTCAATTTATGTTAGTAACCATAGCAACTTAATCTCTGAACATAACCTGCTCCGGACCAGGTTATGTTCTGGGTAAGTTTGTTCCAGAGAGGTTCTGAGCGTGGCGTGAACTTTCAAATGATGATCCTTTGGATATATATTTTGTCAAAATAACTTTAATTTTGTCAACCAGAAACAGCAGCACAAAGCCTATTACATATTACAATCCATCAAAAACTATTTCACAAACATTAGTAACATGTAAGAGTATTTCAAATAAGATTACAGGAAACATTTTATGCAGCTAAATAAAATGGGGAGCATAAGTCTCCTCCCCTTCCGGTCGACCCATGGGTCCCCAAACGGAATTAAATAATGAATGGAAGTCAAGGGAGCGATAAAAATTATTTTCTTGTCCGCTTTGTCTTACATCATGAATCATACATATTGTGACAGTGTGGAGGTCCTGTCACTATGGCTCCGTTTGATCATGTGCCCTGGCTGATTAGCGCGCATGACTCTCACCCGGGAGTCGTGGGATCGAATCCCGCCGGGCCCTTGCTGTGTACCTTGCCACAACGTGTTGTACTTCGATCTAAACGATAACTAATGATGTACACTACCGTTAAAAAGTTTGGGATCACCCAGACAATTTTGTGTTTTCCATGAAAAGTCACACTTATTCACCACCATACGTTGTGAAATGAATAAAAAATAGAGTCAAGACATTGACAAGGTTAGAAATAATGATTTTTATTTGAAATAAGATTGTTTTTACATCAAACTTTGCTTTCATCAAAGAATCCTCCATTTGCAGCAATTACAGCATTGCAGACCTTTGGCATTCTAGCTGTTAATTTGTTGAGGTAATCTGGAGAAATTGCACCCCACGCTTCTAGAAGCAGCTCCCACAATTTGGATTGGTTGGATGGGCACTTCTTGCGTACCATACGGTCAAGCTGCTCCCACAACAGCTCAACGGGGTTCAAATCTGGTGACTGCGCTGGCCACTCCATTACCGATAGAATACCAGCTGCCTGCTTCTTCTCTAAATAGTTCTTGCACAATTTCGAGGTGTGTTTTGGGTCATTGTCCTGTTGTAGGATGAAATTGGCTCCAATCAAGCGCTGTCCACTGGGTATGGCATGGCGTTGCAAAATGGAGTGATAGCCTTCCTTATTCAGAATCCCTTTTACCCTGTACAAATCTCCCACCTTACCAGCACCAAAGCAACCCCAGACCATCACATTACCTCCACCATGCTTAACAGATGGCGTCAGGCATTCTTCCAGCATCTTTTCAGTTGTTCTGCGTCTCACAAACGTTCTTCTTTGTGATCCAAACACCTCAAACTTGGATTCATCCGTCCACAGCACTTTTTTCCAGTCTTCCTCTGTCCAATGTCTGTGTTCTTTTGCCCATCTTAATCTTTTTCTTTTATTGGCCAGTCTCAGATATGGCTTTTTCTTTGCCACTCTGCCCTGAAGCCCAGAATCCCGCAGCCGCCTCTTCACTGTAGATGTTGACACTGGTGTTTTGCGGGTACTATTTAATGAAGATGCCAGTTGGGGACCTGTGAGGCGTCTGTTTCTCAAACTAGAGACTCTAATGTACTTATCTTCTTGCTCAGTTGTGCAACGCGGCCTCCCACTTCTTTTTCTACTCTGGTTAGAGCCTGTTTGTGCTGTCCTCTGAAGGGAGTAGTACACACCGTTGTAGGAAATCTTCAATTTCTTAGCAATTTCTCGCATGGAATAGCCTTCATTTCTAAGAACAAGAATAGACTGTCGAGTTTCAGATGAAAGTTCTCTTTTTCTGGCCATTTTGAGCGTTTAATTGACCCCACAAATGTGATGCTCCAGAAACTCAATCTGCTCAAAGGAAGGTCAGTTTTGTAGCTTCTGTACCGAGCTAAACTGTTTTCAGATGTGTGAACATGATTGCACAAGGGTTTTCTAATCATCAATTAGCCTTCTGAGCCAATGAGCAAACACATTGTACCATTAGAACACTGGAGTGATAGTTGCTGGAAATGGGCCTCTATACACCTATGTAGATATTGCACCAAAAACCAGACATTTGCAGCTAGAATAGTCATTTACCACATTAGCAATGTATAGCGTGTGTTTCTTTAAAGTTAAGACTAGTTTAAAGTTATCTTCATTGAAAAGTACAGTGCTTTTCCTTCAAAAATAAGGACATTTCAATGTGACCCCAAACTTTTGAACGGTAGTGTACATTTGGAATGTGTTCGTCCAGTGATTTGGGATTTGTTTGATTGTAAAAATTCAGATTTTAAATACCTACAAGTCAGAAGTCGCATATATGACGCCATTTGGCTAACAGGAACTAGCACTAGCCAATCGCACGTAAAACACTCACCTAGAGCTTGTAGAGCTTCTCCTCCATACTGGCTCTCACTCCACCGACTTTTTCCCCCCGACATAGCTGCTACTTTCCACATGATCAGATTTAACGAGGTTTTCTCCGTGTTTAATGCTGCTTTCTTCGTCCTGGAGGCTACGACCCTCGCTCTCCTTCTTCTTCTGCAGTTGTAGTCCGCTAAACGTTTTTACACAAAATCTAAAGTAACTTTTGCCTCCGGTCGAAAAAAGAAGTAGAAGGGCGGAGCTTAGGCTCCCCATAATCCTGCATTGTGAAACGACTACTGCTAAGTGCATTAAAACGCCACGAACCAGCAGCAATGATAGTTGTTTAATTGGAATATATTAGTATGTGTTGTAAACTTCCATTTAACAAAGCCGCTGGAAGAAAGATGATGATGTACCCTCAGGAACGCCAATCAACCACTGGTCGGCCTTTACAGAGCCAACTCCTCAGCTGGGTGAGGGGAGACGGTGGATGTCCCCCACCAGTTAGACGGGCCTCAGCCTTCTTCTGATTAGCTACATGATAGGAAGAATGCACAAAAATACTTCATAGACCTACATTTCTCCAATAATTATTTGATTTCAATCTTACCTTTTTGGAAGATCTTTCATTTTGACTTAAGAAATGGTTCTTTTGGATCAAGAAGGATTGCATCTAAATAAGTTAGAGGTCAATATATGTCTAAGTCAATGTACAATATTATTACACCCTCAACAAATTGGTGGCAAAAGAAAGTACATTTTGAATAATGATCCAGCCTACAGGAACATATTTTAAATTGTACAGGTTAGGAAGAAGAAATTATGTGTTGCAGGCTGAATTAGAAACAGGGCGCTGTTCTGTGTATGCGTTCAATGCATAAAAAAAAATTAAAAAAACGGTTAATTCTAGGAATTAATCCACCCGTGTTGGTACATTAATTTCGACAGCCCTTACTTTTAGAAGGTTTTCTTTGCACAAAGATAGCCATGTTTACCTTTCCTGCTGATATAGGGAATCGCTCTTATAATCTATAGTTCTTGACATCTCCAGGGGGAAAAAGGACCGAAATAAAGCACAGAAATGTGTGCTGCTTTTCGGTCTGGTTACTACCATTTATGTCAGAACCAGTGCCATGATGGCACCGGATATCTGTACCCATCCCTACTGGTGGGCGGTGGGCGTCTGCTGCAGAGAGCTGCATGTTCAGCAAACCAGCATTAAGGAAGAAACGTTGCTGTTTTTTACAAACCAAACTGTGTAAGTTTGAGTTGTCCTGTTGCATGCAGGAAATTATTGATTAATACATGCCAATATATCGTGTTAAGCTAGTTCCGGTCACCTGGTGCTTCCTACTGGAGCATACTGCAAAAAAAGGAATACTTTTTTTCACATTTTTTACTCGTAAAAATACTTTTTTACTGAATTAAGCAGATACATTTTTACACAAAAGAAAAACCATGTACATAGTTTAAAAATGTAGAGATGAATATTTCTCAGCATCTAGATCCCAAACAAAGTAAAAGTGAATGTAAGTAAACAAACAGGACATGTTTCAGTTCCTGTTTCTGCCAGAGCCACCCTCAGAGTTGAAGTATATCCGCTTGGACTGCCACTGGGTATTCTTGGTCGCTTATACCTTATAACGTATAGCATACCTCATACCAACAGAACATCTCGTAAAAACACATACTTATATGTATTTTTTCTATTAGTAAATCCACAATTCTGAAAAAACACTCCTATATTACACTGCAAAAATGACACACTTGTTAATTTTTAACAAATTTCCTGAGTGTTATCTGGGACTAAACGTGTTGAGTTAATTTTGACACATCATATGTGAGATATTGTAACACACTAATTGTGCCACCTTACTAAACAACAGTGTTACCAACTGTCTCTGACAGAAAGTAGCTGAAGTTGACCCAGAAAGTTACTAGATGTCGCCAGATGCCAACACTTGCTAATTTGTAATCTGGTGGTCTTCATTTTCTCCTCTACGGCCAATACAAATACGACCAGTTTGCAATAAAAACTGTTTTCAAAAAGTGTGTGTTCAGTTATATCAAAATAAGAAAAAGACTAGAACGGTGTTACCATTGAGTGGCTGTTTGCTGGGTTCCTGGGTGTATTTGTTTTTCTCACCTCTTTCTGCAAGGTGTGATTGGCAGCAGCAGCCACATGTGCTCCTGATCAGACCTCATTATCCTGCTGCATAAAAAACGAGAAGGGATTCAGGAGGCTGACTCCATGGTTCTCCCTCCCTGCGAGGTACCAAGGCCAACCTGTTTCCAAGCCTGATCCTTGTGACTAATTTCCCGAATTGTTTGAAGTCGAAAGACTCAACTTGCTGTTCACCAAAATGTTACATGAATATTTTTAATGACTTTAGATTATTTATTTTTTCCACCCAAAAAAAACGGTACCTGCAACATTGTAGGACTCTGCTGTGAATGTATCTGGAGCGGACTTGGAGACTTTTTTTTTTCTTTAAAGCAGCATCTGTGCTGAAATAAAACATGATTGTACAAGGACGTGGAATGGAGTGATTTAAATAAAAGTCCGTTGATATAGGCTATGTGAAAATTGTGTTGGTAGCACAAGTGGCTCTTAGTTCAGTTCTGATAAAGAATTACATCCTGGTTCACACCGACAGCTCTCAAGGAAATCAAATCTGTATCCGCGGCTTCAACTTTTGACACCAGATGCGTATTTCTACTCGGGGGTCGAGTAGCGCTTCTGCTCAGCTGTTTATTCAGAGCTATTTTTTCACAATTGGTAAGCAAATAACCTGATAAAATAATTATGCCATGTTTCTGTGAAGAGGAAGTTGTACACTTCTTTAAATTATCCTTTGTCAAGACATACACACACAGCCAGAGAGCATGAGGGTGGTAGTGGAGAGTCTAAGGTTAATATATTGTTGAAATACACATATTTGTTTATCTGCAAGATTTATAACTATATATTCTAATAATAAAAATCTCTGACTATAGGACACATTTTGTGATTTTTTTTTTTTACCTCCACAGAGAGGTAATGTTTTTGTGCCGATCTATCTGTCTGCTTGTCTGTCTGTTAGCAACATAACTCAAAAAGTTAGGGACGGATTTGGATGACATTTTAAAGAACAATTGGGGGGGTGACCAGTGGTCCTGTCATGGACTTTTCTCCCGTCTCAACGAGCTCACAGACGGCTGACTTTGTGCAGCAGCCCCGCAGTTGGAGCATATGAACAGGAAAGTAATCGAGCATGTATGGATCTCCCCTCTCTGCAGGAAAAGCACAGCATCGGAAGGAACACAGCCATGTGTCTCATTAACAGACACTTTTTTGGGAAAAGTACCGAAAGTTAGAATTAGATAACACCATGAGAATGGAGGTGGGGATGACTTGCCCTGGCAGTAGCCTCTGCTTTCTTGATTGATTTGTATTTTTTTTTCTGTAAATAAGATCCAAACAAGCTAAAAAATCATTGGTTACATTTATATTCTGATTTATTAAAACAGAAAGCTGCTGTTAATAGAGTTAAAACTTGGCTACGTGGCTATATGTATGTTTCTTATTGTAAACATCTGTAACATTAAATGTAGTTAACAAAGTTAACTTAAGTTCAGGAGCAAGGCCACGCTTTAAACTCGCTTTGTTCGTCCTAATCAGCCCTAAACTTGTCACACCTGGCATCACTGGCCTCCCTTTTGCTTGTAGTCACGCTGCGATACACATATAAACCCTGCCTACCTCTCATTTCTTTTTTGTCTCGTTCGTTGCCGCCCCTCCCTTCCCATCCCTATAGGTCGCCTGGTCCTGCCGACCTGCCTTCTCTTTTGCTCTCTGGGTCCTGCCGACCCGCCTTCTCTTTCGCTCTCTGGGTCCTGCCGACCCGCCTTCTCTTTCTCTCTCTGGGTCCTGCCGACCCGCCTTCTCCTTCTCTCTCTGGTTCCTGCAGACCCGCCTTGTCTTTCTCTATCTGGGTCCTGCCGACCCGCCTTCTCCTTCTCTCTCTGGGTCCTGCCGACCCGCCTTCTCTTTCTCTCTCTGGGTCCTGCCGACCCGCCTTCTCTTTCTCTCTCTGGGTCCTGCCGACCCGCCCCTCTTAACCCCTCCCCCTTTCTTTTGCAGCATCCACCATTCGCAGTATCCCTGTTCCGCGCTCTCGTTTACTCCTGTAACATCCTTCTAACATCTCTAGGTCCTGTCTGGGGGGGTACTGAGCAGGCTTCTTGAAGACTTCGCCCCCATACTGAGTCTTCCTCCGGGTCTCCGACAATATTTCTCCCCAGACCTTTTGATCATTCACGCCTTCAATAAACTTAAAATTCAGAATCTGTAGCATTGTTCTTGCTAGTTAATTCCATCCGTAGCTGGTCCTGGCTAGTGAACTGCCTACAGTGTAAAGTATGGAGTTATCCTACTAACTGAGTCCAGCATTTAGACAAAATCTTAATAACATGGATTCATATCATGGATGGAAAAAGTAACTTGCAGCATTAGACAATAACTCATTCATTCTAATTTATGTCATCAAAGTAAATGTATTATTATTATCTGTAACTTTAATTTCTATCACACAAAATCAATATGCACAACATTCAGATTCCATTTCCTCTTTTGACTTATACATGAATACACAGGATCAAAATAAATAAATAAAGGGAACATTAAACAATACAATGCAACTCCAAGTCAATCACTTTTCTGGCTAAGGAGCAGCTCATTCAGGATGGCACATCAATGCAAGCTGTGGAAAGGTTTGCTGTCTCTGTCAGTGTAGTTTCCAGAGGAGGAAGGCACTACCAGGAGACAGGCCAGTACATCAAGATACGTGGAGAAGACTGTAAGAAGGCAACAACCAAGCAGAAGGGACTGCTACCTCCACCTATTTGGAAGGAGGAATAGAAGGAGCACTGCTAGAGCCCTGCAAAATGACCTCCAGCAGGCCACAAATGTGCATGTGTCTGCTCAAATGATCACAAACAGACTCCATGAGGGTGGTATGGGGGGCTGATGTCGTCAGGTGGAGGTTGTGCTATCAGCCAAACACCATGCAGGACGTTTGGCATGACCGATTTGGCAGTGGGTCAGTAATAGTGTTGGCTGGCATTTCTTTGGAGCGGCCACACAGCCCTCCATGTGCTCACCAAAGGTTGCCTGATTTCTGTGCGAGACTGTAAGAGGAAGGCATTGATGCTATAAATCGGCCTGCGCATTCCCCAGACCTGAATCCAGTTTAGCACAATCGGGACATCATGTCTCACTCCATCCACCGCCACGTTAAACCAAAGACTGACCCGGAGATGGCGGATGCTTTAGTCCAGGTCTGGGAGCATCCGTCACCTTATGAGAAGCATGCCCAGGTGTTGTAGGGAGGTCATCCAGGCACGTGGAGGCCACACACTTTACTGATCCTCATTTTGACTTGTTTTAACAACATTACATTGAAGTAGGATCAGCCTGTAGTATGTTTTCCACTTTCATTAGGAGTGTTACTCCAAATCCAGACCTCCTTGGGTTGATAAATTGGATTTCCATTGATAATTTTTTGTCGGATTGTGTTGTCAGCACATTCAACTATATAAAGAACTAACAATCCACGTTCTATTTTCTAATAAAAAATTTTTTTAAGTAATGCTGTGATGCTGCTTACTTCCCCAGTACATGCTTGACAGGCGTTTCCTAACTGAGACCCAGGAACTCTACTCTTGGTGGAGAATACAGGCATTTTTGCTTTTACAAAAGCAACAACATCAAAAGCCAATATATTGACCAAATTATGTTATCAATTCTGGTCCTGTTTTTTAAAATCTTTTATTCCATTTAGAAAATGCAGATGATGCTTTCTCGTTGGTTTTAGTTGGCTTAGTTCGGCTTTAGTTTTGTTAAATTTCTCAATATTTCAAGACCCCAAGTTAGCGTCCTGACCTCAACTTTGGGAACTACTAAGCAAGACTGATATAACAATGCTTTGAACAACGACTGACTGGCCATCTTAAACTGCAGCAGTTGTTTTTTGTTGTTCATAAAAAATGACATCCAAGCTATGTCTGAAAAACTAAGTGAAATTAGTAAGCTAATAGTTCATTTTCCTTAACCCAAAGAGTCCAGATAATTAGGTGTGGTAGAACTTAAAGTGAGTCATTACTTTTTTTTGGTCCCCGTTTTATTTTTTAATGCCAACCAAAGAATTTAATAGTTGAGATAACTGATTTTCAAGCCAGTATGGAAAGATGTGATCTACATTTCATCATCCTATCCAAACTGCGAAAAAAAGGAGGAAAGTCATAGCGCAAAAAACAACGTTTCAAAAGCAGTGAGTTCTTAATCATAGAGTCAACTTAGTATAAGTGGTCGTACATCCGTTTACCAGGAACATGTTCTAGGTATGGAACCTTTAAGTCAGAGCTTTAATCTGTCAATGACAAGAAACCCAACTTAACGCTGTTCAGAGTTTCAAGGAATTTCCTGCGATTTTGTTTTTTAAACACTGCAGCAACATGTTCACTAAAGATGGTTGTATAGTCCCGCATGCAAAATAAAGACATTTCTTACATAAAACTTATCCTAAGTAGAGAAACAATATTTTTATCAGCGGGTCTCAAGGCTGACATATTAGGGTTTTAAATTTGGAAACCTCCTGCTTTCCAATGGAATTATGTTAAAGGTCCATTCTGTAATGTTTTTCCTTCTTGAGAATTATGTGTAAAAAGGAATGAATAATTGGCCTACACAGCCCCTTAAACTAATCAGCCACTCAGTTGGATCAGGTACAAAACACATTTTTTAAAACAACAAACTGATTTCATGTTCTTGCACTGTATCAAACTTTCTTTCCTTCGGGTGGTACGTGGAAAGCCCTCAAATAAACTGTGTCCCTTGTATTGTCAAACTACAGACATAATCACCGGTTACATCTTATATTAAAATTTAACAAAATACCAAATAACTATTTTAGCATCATGTCCACGAGCAAAATAAAGAAGAAACAATGAAAAGCACAGAGAGCACAACAAATGATCACATTTAAACAGTTTTACATATTTTCATTTTGCCATTTTGACTCTTTAGTCTCTCTGGAGTTTGCCGAGACGACGTAGAGCATCTTCAACAATGTCCAACTCATGCCGGATGTCTTTCACCATGTTGTTGATGTTGGAGGTGTCCCTCAGAACGTCCACACTCTGGGTATAGGGGTTGTAGTTCACTGTGAATGGACGCTTAAGGGTTTTGGCAAACTCCCTGCAGGCAAAGCACAGTTTGGGGTTTTTTGTTAGCCAGGTCAAGATTCAATATACGCGAAAAAAATTTTTTTGTAATATCCTCTGATATAGATTTTTTTTTAATCCACCTCTAGTTTTAGAATATATTTTATTTTTAATACGTTTATGATTATTGAATAAGACCGTTTGTTTTTATTTGGTTACTTTTTGGGTATGCTAAAACTACTCCAGTCTCAGAAATACCATAGCAGTTCATGAAAATGCTATTTTAGAAATCTTTAAACTTCAAGCAATGTTTGGATCAGACTGTACTTACATTGAAACTTCTTTTTGGTTTTTACTGCTAAGACCAAGTTTTTTCAGAGTGTGCAACAATACATGGACTTGGCAGTAATTACTTCACAGCCAGAACTTTTAATGTGTTTTTCTTCACCTGGAAGCTAAAGATCCCTCCCCAGTTGAGCTGTACAGATCAATTACTTAAATAGACCCTTCAGGTTATTAAAGAGAAATGTGTTAAAGAAACATCAAAACTGTGCCATAGAATCTTAATAACTGAACACTATAGATCGCAGACTAATTTGAAAGCATGATCTTTTAACATCAATAATGATGTAAGGTTGTATCCAATATCAGGTTTTCTCTGATGGCTCTGTTGGCTAAACCACCTGGTCTAGCACCCTGCTTAACTGCAGTACCCTGTTAGATTGGGGGGCATTGACTGGAATGATGCTCCTAGTAACTGAACATCCTCTGTGTCCTGTTATCAACTTTTTACTTTAGTTCACATAGAAAGTACTCATAAATCAGTTCTTTTTGTTAGGTGTCTCTTCTCTGTCTTCTCAGACCCTCAAACAGTCGTGGCCGATGGTCGCTCGTATTGAGCCAGGTTCTGGTTCTGCCGGAGGTTTCTTCCTGTTAAAGTGGAGTTTTTCCTCTCCACTATCACTACATGCTTGCTCAGTATGAGTGACTGCTGTGGGACTACTGTGGTTGGAGTCTGCATGAACAGGGCAAAACCTCAAGTCAACGACTTGATGCAATAAGAGTTAAACTTTTAATTGAAAATAGAAAAAGTAACTGATTTAAATGTTTGTATAATTGTATTGAAATTACTTTTCTTGTAAAGTGCCTTGAGATTACATTTTTTGTGAATTGGTGCTATATAAAAAAAACAGAATTTAATTTAATGTTATGTTCAGAGTTGCTGGCTCTAAAAGTAACATTGATTTTAGACACTCTTGCAAAGTGTTTTGTAAAATAAACACATTTCCATTAGGGATGCACCAATACCGATACTGTTATTGGGTATCAGGGCCGATACTGCTCTAATGTACTCGTATCAGTATCGGTTAGTTAACTGATACCATGGGCTGATACTTAGTAGGGGGTACCATGACGCCTTACCAATCCACTTACCGATCTTCCACTCCATTTCTTAAAATGTAGAAACTCTGCAATTAATTCACAGAGAATGTTTATTTTTCGCTAGAAATGTTAGTTTTTTTTTGTCATTTTTATCTAATTCACCATCATTTGTGTAGCAAGAAGAGGAGAAAACAAAAATTGTCTTCCAATTCATTGCATTTTTTTGTGTGATAGAAGTATCGGTATTGGTACTCAGTATCAGCAAGTACTCAGATCCAAGTATTGGTATTGTAACGGTTTGAAAAAAGTAATATTGTTGCATCCCTAGTTTCCAACGCAGCTTACTGTTGTGGACACAGTGAGTTGACGTATTGAAAGTCAAAGTGGGAGCAACAAAAATGGTGCAATCCATTTGTAGTCAGAACTCAGAAATTCCAACTTTCCAGTGGACAAGAAAAATCTTCTGGAATTTCCCCCCGAAGGGGGAATTCCCTCTCGGAAAGTCTGAGATTTGAAGTATGTTGTATTTACATCGGATGTCAGAACTTAGAAACAGGGTTGAAGTCACGCCCAAGTAAAGAGTGACAATGTTAACTGGTATAACATCCATCCATCCATCCATCCCCCAAGTTGTTCCCAAGCCAGCCGAGACACATAATCCCTCTAGAATGTCCTGGGTCTTCCTCTGAGTCGCCTCCCAGTGGGACGTGCGCGGAACACCTCACCAGGGAGGCCTCCAGGAGGCATCCTGACCAGATGCCCGAGCCACCTCACTGGCTCC
>JAPXFQ010001755.1:600000-819616 GCA_028564705.1 Apricaphanius iberus
ATTAGGATTTTATATGATTGATATGCACAAAGAATAACAATACATGATTTTTCATGTATTCAATTCAATTAAATTCACTTTTATTTATATAGCTCCAATTCACAGCAAATGTCATCTCAAGGCACTTTACAACAAAAGTCATTTCAGTATAATTATACAAACATTCCAGTCAGTTAAAGGTTTTCCATGTAAGGAATCCAGATTGCGATAAATAAAAGCATGTAAAATTATGTGTGCGTTCCTATTAAATATATATATATTTTCTACATCTAAGTCTCTTTAGTCAGGAGAAATCAATCAAGTGTGTATTGTTAGACAACATTAGTGAAGAAACATAACTTTTAAGTCCAATAAACACAACAGAGAGGACAGGGGTAAAGTTGCAGAAAACTTTGAAATAGGATTAGAATATAAGGCAATATCCCAAGCTTTGAAGAGCACTCCTAACATTCACTATTCACCTCCTAAAGCAGAAAGAGTATAGCAAAAATTCAAACCGAACAAGATGTGGATGTCTATCTAAACTGGGAGGCTGGGCAAGGAGAGCATTCATCAGAGAAACAGACAAGGAATCCATAATAACTCTAGAGCAGCTGCTCAACTACTGCAGAGACAGCAGCTTAAGTAGGAGAAACTGTTGACACGACTACTATTCATTGTGCACTCCACAAATTTGAACATACTGGAAGAGTGGCACAAGGAGAGTCGTTAAAAATATATATCTTTATAAGTCCAGTTTGCAGCTTATGAGCAACCATGGGCCACAGCAAACATTTAGAAGAATACGCCAATGTACGAGACTTAAAAAGTAGTTGGGGTGCATATACTAGCTTAATGTCCTTATTAAAGGTAAGTTTTATAACCATCTTTACAGACAAAACAAGTAACAAGGATTTATAGAAATGCTATCTTTGTTGCTGTGTGCTGTTGTCGGTAAACGTGCCCCTCTTAGATCGCAGCTTTTTATGTAGCAGTATGAGTTTACCATTACCTACCAGACAGGAAGCATTTTTATTCAAACTCTCTTCACTGTCCAAAGCCAGAAAGATACTGTATTATAGTGAATATAGCTGTCTGGCTGTGTATATCATTTCACCCTTAACAACAATGTCAGCTGTTAAATTCACAATTTTGAGGCTGCACAAGCACTCACATATCTGACATTTTGTATTGTGAGTGAGTAAAAACTCTCTATTTTCTCATGAAACACAAACTGAAGATAAAACTACAGTTAGATGAATGTAAGTGACAGATGCGTCTCTGCAGGAGAAAACCACACAGGGAGGGCTCAGAGCAAAGACTGCAACTGCTGATGCTTATTGTTTTTCCTTCCTTCCTTCCTTCCTTCCTTCCTTCCTTCCTTCCTTCCTTCCTTCCTTCCTTCCTTCCTTCCTTCCTTCCTTCCTTCCTTCCTTCCTTCCTTCCTTCCCTTCCTTCCTTCCTTCCTTCCTTCCTTCCTTCCTTCCTTCCTTCCTTCCTTCCTTCCTTCCTTCCTTCCTTCCTTCCTTCCTTCCTTCCTTCCTTCCTTCTTATCCCAAGGCAACCAGCATCCAAAAGTGTGTTTCATAAGTGTAATAATGAAATCTAAAACTCTACATTTAGTACTGCTCCACTGGGTGCCTGCCTAAATATCTGATCTTAGCTTCATGTTGTCCCATCCCATTTGAAAAGACATAAAAAAAGCATAATATACAAATAAAAATAAATTAAAAAAAAGCTAACAGTGGGCAATTCTTAGAAGGCTAAGAAACAGCCTGTAGAGTAAAGAGAAAAAGAGACATATTTGGTTGCCGACTAAGAGATTAAGGTCAAGATATTCTATGAAGATCTTTTAAATTGTAGGAAAGTAGCTTGTTTTGTTTTTTAGAAATGCACCTTTTGGAGACACATGAATACAATCAAGCATACATTTATGCTGTCAGGTCAACATGCACATGATTTCATTTTTTAAGACCGCTGAGAGAAAGGTTTTCAAGCATTCCTGTTTTTATCTTTTAAAGCAAATTTGATCCCAAATACAATAAAGGTGTGGATATAGCTCCCTCGTCAGGTCAGAGTTAGCAACTGAAAAACGAAAAACGTTTTACTAATTTTGAATTTCAAAAAGTGCTAATTTCATCAACAAACATCGAATTTTTGGATAACAAAACAATTTAAATAACAGATTAACATAGATTGTTTTTACTATGTATTATTTAGCAAATGGATTTGATCTTAAATAAAAGATTTACAGTGATCATTTCTTGTCGCTTTCTTTATCTTTATGTTCTCTCTGCCAATTTAAAGGGACAACAGTGCTGACAATCTCAGATTTTCTATGTGAGTAGGCCAAATGGTAAGGATCCAGCTCACACAGTCATGTGCTCTGATGGCTCGTTAGAGAGATTGGGACAAAGGGAGGCTCTGTAGCTGTTGAAACAAGCCAGCTTGGTACACTGGATCACATGTTCAAAACCTTTTCCTGTTGGAGCAGTAACCGGCCAATAAAAAAAACAACCTCTGTCAGGCCAAAAGATGGCACTATCACATCGTATTATGAAATAACACAAAAGGAAGAAACTGTATATATAAACAGATTCTTGATCTGAATATATGTATATAAAAATTGGGATATACGTACAGTGCCTTGCAAAAAATTAAAGCAAAAAACACATTCATTATGGAAATCCTTTATTGGAAATGTATGTGGTAGGTCAACTAAAACTGCCATGTAGTTGTGACATGGATGGAAAATTATTAAATGCTTTTTATTATTTTACTGTATTAAATACTGGAGTCCCATAAATACCTCAGAGATTTGTTATATAAAACATTGGTGAACAAACAGCACAGGTAAAGACCAAGAAATATGTGGGAGGTAAAGAATAAGATTGTGGAGAAGTTCAAAGCAGGGTTAGGTTACAAAACAGTATCTAAATATTTGGAAAAAAAACCCAAAACACTAGATTATGGTTCAACTGCAAACTTTTTAAAACATGCCCCTCCACTTGAACTGACAAGATAGACAAGGAGAGCATTAATCAGAGAAGAATAGCCAAGATGTAACTATGGAGGAGCTGTATAGATTCATAGCATAAACAGGATATTCTGTCAGTAAGATGACAAATGACTATAAGATGTATGAATCAGGCCTTTATAAAAAAAGTACTGTTCAGATTTTCCTCAAGCCTTATAGGAACACAACAAGCAGTAGAGGAAGGTGCTTGATCCGTCAGATAAGACTAAAATGGCCCCTCTTGTCCTACATGTACTATTTTGGGTGAAAAAGTCATTACTTACTTTCTGGTCTGATTCTAGTATTTTAGCCAGAAGCTGATTTCTCAGGTTCCGGTTCTAAGACTAAAGCAAAATAGGCTGCAAAATGCATTAAAATTGGGGCAGAGGTTTATCTTCTAGCAAGTAAAACAATACGAGGCATACAGCTGAAATTTTACCATGCTTTTTAAGATTTTGATTAGTAAAAATGTTTATAAGTTAGATGTCAATTACTCTGTCAATAGGTTGTATCATGATGACGCTGATAGGACTGAAAATTGTTCATTAACAGAGGATGAGATGCAATAAAGCTTATATGTTACACAGCAAAAATACATTTGAAACCATTATTGATCTAATACAGACTTCATTAACATTAAGCAACCCCTAATAAAACATGCAATCCACATTCCTGGTTCTTTTGTCCTCTTGTTTCCCTAACAATGTGAAATAAAGGACAGACATTACGACCTTTTTGTTTGACTCCTAATGTTATAAAATTTCCTCTTGCCTGCTCAATGCAGCAGTAAATAACAGCTAATTGTGCAAAAGCTTAATTAAAGGACATAAATTCTGTTTACGACATTTGGCTTTCAGAGAGCAGTTGAATCGTAGCACAAAGAACGCATCCAGCTTGTACGTTTCTCTCACTCTCTGTGTAGACAGGAAATAGAGCTTTAGTGTGGCTCTTATTAATGTCCCTTTATGTGAAACTTTGGGAACTTGGGGTAATAATTCAAGTCATTTATTATAACTTGGTCGGATTTCTATGTGTGTATGAGGCAACCAAGCAGCCTTGGTATTCCACACCACAGATAACTCAGAGGGCTCAGTCAAGCGTCCATCTCCCTGCAACCCAATTAGAAGATATTTAATCAGTAAAGGCAGTGGTTCATATACACAGACAGAGTCAAGGATCTACCCATGTCTGAAAATATGCAAGTACTGTATATTTATGAGGTAAGGTTCAGTCTGAAGTTTTGATGGGAATGTTAAAATGCAAAGACAGGCTTTGTTAAGTTCCTTTGTCGATTCATATATGCATTGTGTCTACACTGAACCTAACAAAACCTGTTTCCATCTATTTGTCTCAGCAAGTTTCATCCCGTGAGCACAATCTCCTCTGACTGATCGATATTAGGCTGAGCTGGCTGAATGTTGTTTCAGCACCGTTGACTTTGGCAAGAGTTACAGCTGGAGATTACGACACTGATTGCACTTCAATTTTTAATGGAAAGTGCCAGAATATCCAACGTTCCTACCGGTGAGTTCAATCAGTGTTTTACGCCATTAACAACTCTCACAAAGACAAATTGGTCACATTAGCAGCTGCCTAATGTTCATTCATTCATTATTTGCATTAATAAATTGGCACATATTTGCTCGCCTGAAATCTGAAATTGCAAGGCGCTCCTTCAGGGAGGATGACACTTTTTCAGAACCCCAGAAGTCAATTTAGTGTGCATGGAGGTTATTTGTCTCTCTGTGGGACTAAGGGTGCTTCTTTTGGATTTTGTAGAACGTATTACAACTACTGTGTCGTAATACATTTTCTTATTTATTTAGAAGGAGATAAACAATGTTTGCATTCAGTACAAACAGAGAGAAAAGTGATAGTGTTTGACACAAATGGATGGATTTTAAAGTTATTTTATGATATGGGTGATATAGCTCACTGCCCAAGGATGCCATTGTGAACAGCATGGGCAGTGGTAAAAAAAAAGTAGATATTCTTTTTGGGGCCTGCCAAAGCAATACAGGGAAGAGCAGTACATTGCATGGGGGACACCTATTATTCTACACCTCTAAACTTGACTTTACTGCGATGTATACATTTGAGCTATTATTTTTATTGGCAATTGGACTTACAATGGCAGCGTAATTAGCCATATACCAGGCCCAAGAAAACCAGATGGCAATAAATTGTGTCAAAGCAATAATCAAAAATAAATAATCTTTAAAGATTTGGTCATTATATGCTCACTTAAAAACTCTAATTAAACCAATCATGCGATATTTGTTACAGTTCTTCAACAATTGACCTCTAAGCAACCATTAATTTACCCTCAACGTCCATTCTTACAGTGGTAACGTCATCAAAACAGTGTGAGGTTGTCTCAAGTTTTTAAGCCAGATGATTTTCTATCTCTCCTTCAGGGTCACAAATTTCACTCTACTGAATGTTTTTCAGTCTTATAGCCACATCCATTGATATTCACATGATCTTTTCGAAATATCTCTAGGTGTCAGGATTTACTGTGGACAAATGACTGGACCCAAGCGCAGATGATCATTAAAGGTGCCAAAAGGGGTTTTAATGATACAACAGAACTTAAATTGCAGTCTAACCACAACACAACAATAACAATCCGGCCAGGAGTCAAGCACCTACCAGATCTTAAATAGCTCAATACCAGAGGAGCAACAGGTGAGACCAATCATGATGTGTACAGGTGCAGTCAATGATCAGGGGAAGAGCCTTGAAGGCTCTGACACTAGGTCTCACAGTTTTCTGTCAAAACTCTTCAACACAAAGAGGCAGACAAATTCTAACCAGATTCTATAAAATTATCCTAAACTTTAAGATTTAGGTTTTTGAGTTTTTCATGGGCTGAGACCAGCAGGCAACATCAAAGCACCTCCGAGATGCACTGAACTCACAGTGGCATAGTGCTAGCAATTCATTTTAAAACATTGGTGAAATAAAGAATTTTTTGTGGCAAATAATGCCTTATTTATTTGCTGCAGTTTGGTTGCCCCATTAAAGGAGAGGTGGCATGTTCTTCTCCGGCATACAGAGCAATTCTGTGGTACAGTACAACTATAATATTACCCTAAATCGATCTGTACATTCAATAAATGATATATACTACCTATTTGAAATATAGCACTCATAACATGTCCTAACTGAATGCCTTGAAATTAGCTGCATGTCCCTTTAAGAGCCTTTGACATTCCCCCTTCCACACACTGTCTTCAACTTCATCACAACATTCTCTGGAGTGGCAGCTCCAACAAGCTCAGCATGTGGAGCGGGGCTGCAGGTGGGCTCTAGTTTCCGAGTTGATTGCATCACGAGTTCTGCCTGGCCTCAGGCGGAGCTGGGATCGCTACAGTGGGGAATCCGTAAACACCGGCCCCTTGCTGAGTGTGCAAGCCCAGTTTTAGGAGCCCGTTTCCCTCGTCAGTCCAAGCTTCGCCCGCCGAGTCACCAACCACAATACTGAGCGGCTGTCCATCTGTCTGCGGTTAGTAAAACTGTATAATATGTGAGCGGCGTGGTGTGGTGGAGCCATTACCAGGCCGGGGTTGTGTTTACTCCTCCAGCCTCTCTGGAGGCTGTCCGGGTGAGGAAGCCGTTCATGGCTCACTTCTTGGTGGAGAGAGAGGTGCCTGTTGCGGCCACAAAGGCTCTTTTAAGAGCCACCAAAAAAAACTCTCAAGAGCTTTCCTGTGTAAATTGTTTAACCTCTTCATAATTATTTTTTTAATCATGTGTGTATAGAAAACAGCTGGTGTCATGTAGCTCAGGGTGATTAGCCACAGTGTTTTTCTGTATTTCCTCCATGTTGTGCTGATGCCACGACTTTGTGTCTGTCACAGCTACAGTACTGTTGCATCTTCAGTATCCCGGACTTTTTCTTTCCGAAGAGGGTATTGCGCAATTGGGAAAAATAACTAGGTATTTACTGGTTTCCACAGGTGATAGCTGATTGCTGTTGACAATGTTCTGTTTTTGTGCTCGTGAAGCGAGGGAAGGAGGGCTTTGGAGAGACAGGGGCGGTAATCAAAATGTAGGAGCATTGCTGGGAGGAATCAGGCATTCAGAGCTCAACATGGCGGCCGCGAGAGTTTTAAAAGATTACTCAAGCATACATAAAGTAATCTAAGAAACACTTTAGGCATTATTTTAAGGAGGGAATGACATAAGAATGTGATGCAAATCTGTAAAACGGCAAAGGCAGAGGCTCAGCAGATACATAACATTAATAGGCTAAGCTTGTGTACGAACAATAGGTCTCACTTCAACATAAACAGTAGATGTGTTTCTCATGCATTTTTGCTTGTTCTTCGTTCAGATACCCAGAGTAGGTAAAGTAGTCAGAAAGTCAAGTAAGAGTAGAGACACTTCATAAAAAATTCCCTCAAAAGTAAGAAGTAGGATCTAATAAAAATCATGCAAATTTTTTTTTCTACAAAAAGTTACTGAAATGAACGTAACTGAGTAAATTTAACTAGTTACTACCCACCTCTGATTATTGATGTTAGATGAGATAAGGTCATTAGTAGTCTACTTTCTGACTCATCCTATATATGTTCTGTTAGGTTGAGGCCAGTATTCTGTGCAGATCCAGTCAAGTTCTTCAACAGTAAACTGATCCATAACTTTTTGGGCCATGCTTTGTAAAAATATGGGGAGTTTTGTCGGTACTAAAAGAGGGCACCACAAAACGGTTCCCACTGATTTGACAGCATGAAATACTCCAAAATTGTTTGGTATGCTGAACCATTCTGAGTTCCTTTAGTGGAACAAAGGGGCCAAGCTCAATGCCTGGAAAACAGACATAATCCCCTCTGCAGCAACTTGACCCTTTTGTTCTCATCTGCCAAACTCAGATTTGTCGACTGGATTGTCAGACAGAGAAGCTTGATTCATCACAACAGAGAACAAATCAATATGGTCCAGTGGTGGGTCTCTTTGAATCATTGCACTCAATGGTTTGCTTCACGTGTTTACTTAAGGCTCGGTACAGCAGCTTGGCAATGGAAACCCACTCTGCACTGTTCTTTAGCTAATCTAAAGGTCACAAGAACTATGAAGGTTTGCAGCCGTTGACCCTATAGAAAGTGCCTTACCTCTGTGTATTATGTGCCTCAGCATCTGCCAAATTGTTCAGTTTCATCCACTTTGTTATAGTGCCACTAACAGCGGAATACTTTCCATAAAGGAAATTACCCATCTGGACTTACTGCACTGATCAATCAAAATCATGCTGTAGTTCAATGAACTACTAAGAGTGGTCCATTTTGTTTCACAAATGTTTTTAGAAACATCTTGCATGCAATGGTTCTGAATTTTATGCATCTGTGGCCATGGAAGTGACTAGAAAATCTGATTGCAATGGTTTGGATGGGTTAACAAACACTTTTGGCAAGGTAGTGTATGTCAAAACTGGACTGAATTATTTTAACCTAATTAGAGATTCTTTATAACTCTTGAATTTCTGAAATGTATTTGCAAAAAACAAACAAAACAAAAAAACTAGCAGATTCTGAGTTTGTCTTAGAAATATAATTAAATTGCCTCCTAAGCTTGCTTTTGGAATGCTAATATTTTATGTTTTACATCAGGGACAGAAGGAGAGGCTCACCGAGAGTGGCATTTAAACTAGAATCACTTTTGATTCATTCATCTTCCATTTGAAAAAATTAAAATTGGAAAATTGATTCTGTTTTTAAAAATGTCTTTATAAGACTATGCTTTTTGGTGGGTCACAAAGGAAAAAGCATTTTTTTTCTCAAAAAGCATACAAAAAGCAGAGAGCTAAAATCTTGGAACTTCCAACAGAATCAAGCAAACCATTGAAAGATCTAAATCATCTCTGTAGTAATGTGCAAGATGAATAATTCACCAGCACAAATGGTACTGTTCTCACTAATACATCTTCAGCTTTCTGTCTGGCACACTATACTGTCGTGAAGCAGCCCATAATTGCTCAGGGCATGAAATAGTACTTAAAGCCCAGAACGATGTAGATCGGGGTGCAGTGCACACCGCAAAATGACAGGCACAACCAGCGACTAGTCCATCATGCTAACCTCTTTACAGTGGCAGATGAAAAAGTTAAAGGCCCATAATACTGCGATACTGCTTGCACTTCACTACGGGTTATATTCCACATTCACTGTTGAGAAAAAAAAAAAATTTGCAAGGAAGAAAGAAGCTTTTGAGTCTCGGGGAATAGAATTATAGCTTTAGTTAGAATTTAATGAAGGCACATAAAGTGGAAATCTCAGTGTTGGAGGCCTCAATGAACTCCTAGCTGGGAGGAAGGAATTGCAGCCAACAGCACCGCAAGGAAGGCTTTGATCTGGCTGGAGCAAATCTTTTAACTGATTTGAGCATTCACGGTGCAGAAATGGCATTGTGGTTCATTTTTTAACAGTCAGATAAATGATTTCTCACATAATAACCTGAGCTTTAGAACTCGGAGATCACATATAAGCGGAAAACTCTACAGGAATGCTCAAGTTGCCTTCTTTATGGTCTTATCTTCTTCAGTGGTGTGGCAGGGAAGCACTTTTCAGCAGCAACTGTGAAAAACCCCTGAAATTATGTCCAGTTCTCAAATCACCAGCTAGCCTTCAGCCCCACCACTATGTCTCAGTGGATTATTATTATATGAAGCTATTCTTTGAAAGGTCAAGAGAAGTGATTTGTTTCTGCACTGTTACAATCTTTCCTTTGCTTTAAATCCCACTGGTGTCTGGGTGGAGTTGATAGAACAGACCATTCAGTCTCTCTCAAACTCCTGTCACCCTCCTTCCCTTACTTATCTGGCTGTTGCTCACTCCACCGCTCAATTACATTTAAATTAATGTGAGGATGCACATTTTTTTTTTGAGTTTCAAAATTTAGAGGCCACATGCATGGCCATAGCTCACAGTGCTGTTTCATTCTGCTTATTGCGTTTCTCTCATGGTAATCATGGTCCTGGCCACGCTCATGTATTTTTTATGAATATGCTTTGCCTTGTGGGTAAAGGACAAGCATAGTGGGGGGAAAGTTAACCGAACATACAGTCACCTCTTTTCTTAGCACACTAACAGTCAGGAACGATTTCCTCCTTCTATTGAGGGGCAGCTCTTCTTTTTTTCTGCTCTTCTCTTCCTTTTAACTCCCAGGATGGTGCATTTTCTGCTCCTGCAGCTGGTAGGGGATATTTGATTCAGCATTTCCAGAGTTCCAAAATTCCCCTCTGCTTGTTCTCTCAGCGCTGCTCGCAGATAACAACTGAAGAGACTTCAGGGACATTGCGCTTTTGAAGGACCAGCTGGCTGGACGCTTGGCTATTGTGTGGGATTACAAAACCCAACCGACTCCAATTTGTTTTGGTTTATTTGTCAAGTTTATTCCGAGTTTGAGTATTTTTGAGTATTCAGAATTCAGTGCCTTATACAAATATATACAACTTTAAAACATAAAACTTAAATGTGATGTATTGATATTTTTTAGATAGAAAACAATGAAATTCATGACTGTGACCTAAAAGAGGGCAAAAAAGGTTATGATCTGTTTCTTACTAATGAGAATCATAGAATTGTGGTATACATTCGCATTCAGCCCCTTTTAAACTTTTATGCCTAAATAAAAGTACAATCAATTATATTTAAAAGCTCCATAATTTGTAAAAAGAGTCAACTTGTATCTCAGAATAAAGAACTTTTGGGGATATTCATCATCATAATGTTGATTTATCCATCATGAAGGATAAAGGTGTTAAAGTTTAAAATAGTGTTAGGTTGAAAAACAGTTTGAATTTCTTCAAAGAGCATTTTTCAGTTCATCGAAATATAGAAAAATATAGAAAGAATAAGGCACAACCATAAACCTATCAAGACATTGCTGTCCACTAAAATTCTTAAGCTGGGCAGGTAAAGCATTCAGTAGCCAAGATATTCTAGCAAGTCTGGAGAAGTTGCAGAGATCATTCAGCTCATAAGGGAGAATCTGTTGGCAGAAGACGACCACCTCCAAGACACTGAGGCACGCAGGTTGGATCACCGCTGACGCTTCTCACCATGTACACAGACTTTTTGACCTACTCCCTACAGACAGGAAGCTTCTGACTAGTTTCTTCCCCTCTACTGTTAGACTAATGAACAATAATCCTAAGACTGATCCCACCACTTGCTCTGTTTCAGTCATATGACCCTGTGCTGTGTTTTCTAAACCTGTCTGATTTTGCACTGATGTATATATCAATCTTTTTATCCCATTTTTTTCATTTATTGCATGCTTAGACGTTTTTGTCTTTTCGTATGTTTGTAGCAATTCCCTAATGTTGTAAATCTGTTCTCACATTTGGCAATAAAACCTTTCTGAACAACTGTTAGTTGGTAGAAATTTTAGCTTACATAATTGACCACAAGAAGCGCATTGTGTGTGAAGAAAGTCATGAGAAGTGTTATGCTGTTTGCCACAAGTCATGTACATAGCAAACTTGTGAAAGCAGGTACTCTGACAAAATCTGAGTCATAGTACATGTGTGGCAGAAAACTAACACCCTAAAAGCACAGTGGCCATAGTGAAACACAATGAGGGCAGCATAATGCTATGGGGTTGTTTCCCTTCTGTAGGACAGCAAAGCTGTCCAGAAACAAGGAGGGTACCTTCTAGCACTAATAAGGAGGTGCCAGAGTAAAGGGATTTGAACACACACCTTACTATTTCTTTGATTTTCATTTGTATATTCAAAATCGTTTCCTTCCACTTCATAGTTATATGATAATTTGTACTGGTCTATCACAAAGAATTTGAATGAAAAAGATCCAGGATGGTTATTTCAACATTCAACAAAGTATCAAAACTTTCAAGGGGTATGAATACTTTTACAAGGCACTGTATGTGCAGAAAGGTTTGCCTTTGTATTTGCTGAAATTGATCTAATGGAATCCTCTAGATCTTAACATAACTATATAGTAATGATGTAAGTACTGTACAAATATTTAACTTCTCACTTTTACAGACTGTAAGTGGCTTAATGTGATAACCTCGGGTTAAAACTTTCAAAGCTTTTGTAAGAGACTCAGTTAATGTTTTTTTTTTCTTTCTCATTTATGTGCCCCTGAATAAATGGAATGTAAATTAGATTTATTCTGTATGAGTGAGTCATTAAAGAAAAAGCAGAGGTTAAATACAATGTTGGAGGGCAAAGTTTAATTACACCATCTTTTCTTGCTCCGTAAGGCAAATCTTTCACTTCCTTGCTACCTTTTTGGAATCTAAAAGATGCTGCAGAAAATTGCCTTGTTGAAAGGATGTCAAAACTAAAAATTACATTTAGACGTTTTCTTTCTAAATATCTGTGTTTTTTTCTGCTGTGACCCCTGATTGTTGAGTGAATTAAAAAAAGTTATTTATTTTCACCTTGTAATGAGGTGTTTGACAACAGGGCAGCCACTGACAAGCAAAGTGTAATAAAATGGCATTTTAAACAGCTTAACAACAACCTTCGAAAAATGCAATTAACTTCTTGGACTAGGAATCCAGGACGAGCACACTTCTGAATAAAAATCGCTTTTTAAGTTACACAGCAGAACTTAATTGTGTTAGCAGACTTTGAAGCTAGGTGAAATCCAATTTTCTTCTTTAAGAGACCATAGCTGCATCTAATTAAGCCTGCATACTGTGCTCAACCTATTGCAATGAAAATTACACCGAAGTAATGAAATATTATGCCATGGCCAACGGGGGGAGCTTTTCAAGGATAGATGAAAACATTTATACAGAACAAGAGAACTCTCTAATATGATGACACTGCATCAAGATAACGTTGCTGAGAATGGGTTCGTTAACAGCTTACAGCGTTGGGCTAGATTGCCACTGCAAATGATGAAACAGCTGTGAAATTCATGAAATGTGTGGCTAAAGTTCTGTGAGAGGTTATGACTCACATTAAACCCACTATTCCAAGCTTTTAGTAATACATTTACAACCTGCTGATGTGGGGTTATTGTTACTTGTGTTCCTGTAAATTGTTTTTTTACCCTGATCTGCTTCACTTTTCCGGTGTTGTATGTTATTATTCCAATGTTCATATTTCAGCCCTCATAAGGGCTCTGCAGTCTCTGTGTTTGTTTCGCTCTTAAAGCCTCCAGGAGAAAGTGGAATAAATCCTTTTTTCACAGTCTCAAAGTTGGGAAGGAGCTCTCCCTTTAACTACATTGTATTAAACTAGATCATAAATGACGCCATGGGCATACAATGCCATGGAAAGCCCTTCTAAATTTCTAAATAGAGTTAATAGAGAAGCTAAAACCAGGGTTAGGTTATAGAATAATATTTTAAGCTTTGAACAGCTCATAAAATCACTGTCCAATCCATCACCAACAAATGGAATGAGTATGGGACAATTGCAAATCTACCAAGACAAGGCACTCTATCTAAACTTAACAGACTGGGTAACATTAATAGGAGAAGCAGCCAAGAGGCCTATGGTAACTCTGGATGAGCTGTTGTTGAAAGAGAGTCAAAAATTCTGTTGAAGGTTTGTCACAAGTCATGGACAGGACACAGCAAATGTGGAAGATAGTTTAATAAGATTAGAACCAAACTGAAGTTGCCTGTTCAATTGCAAAATATTGTAGGTAGAGATAGCATCATTCTGTGAGATGTTTTTTGTTTTAGTTGGGACAAGTAATCTGATTAAAGATGATAGCAAAATTTGATGCTGGAAAAATTGAGCCACAAGTGGAGGTTTGCCTTGTTTTACTGCACTGGCAGATTAAGTATCTGTCAGTGCAGTAAGACAATTGCACTTGGCAAGAGTTCTCAAAATGAGACATGTATTCTCTAAATAAGATTAATAATCTAACACCATCTGCTCTTACTTAGTATATAGGACTCAAACAAGATCAAATATACTTTTTAGCTTGAAACAAGATTGTTGGACTTGGTTGGATGGACAGTTATTGCAGTGTTCCACTAGGATTTTAACCAGAGCAGTCAGGCTTTATCAACTCAAGAGCCACTTTTACTGTTGGTCCAGTGAAAACACAATATGTTCAGAGCCACAAAAACAATGCGACTCTGTGAAACAAAATTGTGTTTATAATTCCTTCTGAAGGAAATTTGTTTGGATTTTTATATAAATGAACAAGTGTGTTTTGTTTTTGAGCTTGAATTTAATACGTTTTCTTTTAGGACATAACATTTCTATGGTCAGTAATGTTGAAAAAGCAGGTAGTTTGCAACCTGTTAAAAAAACAAACAAAAAAACAACGAAAAAACAAAAATATAATATAAAATATAAATTATATTCTCTACAGTATCAGTGTAAGTTTTTGGTGATCTTACACAAAAATTTTGAGAAAACTTCAAGGTAAAACATTACTATCTGAGTTATTGTTATTATTTTTAAATAACTTCTACATTGCAAAACTTTGCTCAGTTCTTTGAACTTTTTGGAGATAGTTATAAAAAGTCTTAGTGGAGGGTTAAAAGAGCCACGTGTGTACGATCAAGACATGTGTTAGAATGGCATGATAAAAAAAATACAGACCTTAAACCAACTAAGAATTTGCAAAAATACATAAATAACGTATCTTCACAATAGTTACATAACCTTTTTTGATTTTAACTACTATAAAATAACTAAACTGTGGATCCTATATTTCCACTTCCACACAATTATGAGGTACTTTAGGTTGGTCATTCAAAAAAATTTGACAAAACGTTTGGAAACACATTTGCAGGTGGTTGAATAAAAAGAATATACAAAGGTTATAGCTGACTCCGTATCTTCAGTACTTTGCTAGTTATAAGTAATATGTATAAAGACTGTTCACTGTTTCTGTAAATGTTATGATAGTCTTTGCAACATGCAAAGCCAGTGGCTTCTTATAGAGTCAAGTAATGAACACATTTAAATTTGTAGTTGAGAACCCTGAAAAACAAACAGCAAAACACATCAGACCACTTTTTGGATCTTTCTTTAATGGCCTTAACAAAGTCCTGATCTAAAAGACAATGGATTAAAAATATTAATAAAGTAAATTCTGGGTGGAAAATCCAATGGCCTCGCTACTTTATTTGATCCTTATTGTTCTGAAAGAGTTCTGATTGATCCTATTACAGATTCAGCAACTGTTTTGTTATATCAGCTCCCGTACTTGCGATGCAAGCGGTGCTGACAGGAAACAGCAATCATTCTCTCAAATCTTTTCCCCAATGCATTCTTTAATTTATCTCCTCTCCTTTGTCCATCTTTTACCTATAAAACGGCCCCCATTCCCACCAACACTTTGATCTCCAAATTAATCTGGGGATATGTATTGTAATTAGCCTAAGCAGGAGGAATTCAATCTTCAACCTCCCTCCACAATTGAATACCTTGACCTTTTCTATCAGTCTTAAAAGGCTACAGACTTTTGTTTCCATAAACGTCCACATGCCTGGGCTAAAATCCGCAGGTGTGATTTCATCTCTGGAAGGCTTTTCTCTCTAAGTCTTAAAGATTCATAATTGCACAGAGGAAAAGGAAATGTAACCCTTGCTTGATAAGATGAAAGATTAAATGAGATGGAGTATTCAGAAGTGGTCTACATCCTAGTGAAAAGTGAAAGGCAATTAAAGTTGTATGACATAGAAATATTTTGCAGAAAGTAAAGTTTTGCTCTTCATAAAACTTTCAATAAATCTTTACTGAAATAACTTGTCAGTTTTTGGAAAGAATTTAGCCAACAGGGCAAATTAGTTTTGGCAGAACTCAAAAGATGGATATATTAGAGTGGGAAGTAATTCACTCCATCATGAACCACTTCTCATTCGCACTATATACTTAAGTCATAATTTACCAGGTAGCATATGGACAATGTCATCAAATATGTTCTATAATATTCCTCAAACTTGTTTTCTTCAATATTCCTCAAACTTGCTTTCTTCTTTCCTGCTTTTTTTGCTCAGATGAACTATATTTTGGAATAGCTGAATTTCAAACACAGCTATTCTTGCTTCAGAAAGCAAGATTATATCCAACTGAAGAGCTTTTTATACAAAAGATTGCAGTTAAAAGTGCTTTACTTAATTAAAATGACCCCACATAACTGCCAACTACCACTCCCGAGGCAGCGGGCTCACATAGAGCAAACACTGAAGGGAAGATTACAATAACAGGTTAAAATATAAAAATAAACAGAAAATAAATATGATGAGATTAAATAATAAATTACATGATAAAATTAAAGCAATTAAACAAAAAAATTATAAATATTAATCAGTTAAAAGCTAGGCTTAAAGGGTGAGTCTTGAGTCTACTCTTAAAAACATGAACTTTCTCTGTAGCCCTGAGGTCCTCCGGCAGCCTTTTCCAGAGGTTGGGGCCATAAAACTGAAAAGATGCCTCACATGAGTGTATGTCCTGACTTTAGGCATGATAAGGAGACAACTGCCAGAAGAGTGCAGAGACCGTGGAGATTCATGTCGTAAAAGCAGTTCTGAGAAAAGGCCCAAGACTATTAAGACAAGAATTTAAAATCAATCCTAAAAAATACAGGGAGCCAATGCAATTAATTTAACACAGTTTATTTAGAAAAAAGGCGTGTTTCTCAATGCTTACGAGGACACTGTCCTTCCTTGGTCAAAAAAACGGTTTGGAACAGACTTGCCTTACGTGACCGCGGCTGCCGGTTTACGTGCTCTGTTTACATCGTAATATCATTGTAGCGTAGTAATATTACTTCAACTATGGAACTGGAAATGTATAACGAGACTTTAACTTTTTTTAAATATATATGTCAGTTAAATCAAATGTGCAAACGAATTAGTACCTGGCAGCCACTGAAGCTGCAACTACTAGGCAACTAACCAATCATATATAACTGCTTTGAAACTGAAAAATATTAATAATAAAAATAAAACAAACATTTTAGATATAAGCCGGATGGTTGAAATTAGTTGACTTATATTTAAAATAGAAATTTACCCCCAAAGTAGCTGCTGCCGGCTCCTACCGCGCCGTATTCTGGGAAATGTTTGACGGAGAGAAGCAATCTAGGCACGTCTGATGTATCCTTGGTTAGTTAGCTAAACGGATAACAAACGGAGCACAGATTCCTCAGTAGAACATGAACATTGGAACACGCCTTGGCGGTCCCTGATGACGTATCTCTTAGGCAACCAGGGCGGGACCAAGGCATCAAGGCGAGGTTCCTTGGCATTGAGAAACACAGAAGGTTTTAACTGTGTCCCTTTTAAAAAAACCTGAATATGAATAAATACATTAACTGACATCTATTATTATATCTATATTTACACAGTGCTTTTAAACATGTATATGCTCCCTCTTGGCAGTGTCATCAGAAGACATGGAGTTAACTTTCACAGTTATGATGATGATACACAGGTGTACATCTCCATGTCTCCTGATGACACACGGCCAATGGATGCACTTTTTAACTGCATTTTAGACATTAAATCCTGGATGGCAGAAAACGTTCTCCAGCTCAACCAGGACAAAACTGATGTTTTAGTTATTGGTCCTGAGGCTCAGAGAGAGAAACTCAGAGAGAGTGAGAGAGAGAGAAAGTTTTACCAAAATTACAATCATTGTCTTTTAATCCTTCTTTAGTGAAAAATCTGGGTGTGATTTTTGACTCTGAGCTGACTTTTACACGCATGAAAAATATTACAAGAATAGGTTTTTATCACCTAAACATCGCCAGAGTCCGCCCAATTCTCTCTCGGGCCAATACGGAGATACTAATGCATGCTTTTATCACCAGTATAATCAATTACTGTAATGCCCTGCTTTCTGGTCTTCCAAAAAAAGACTATCTCAAATTTACACATTTTGCCAAATTCAGCAGCTCATGTCCTGACGAAGACCAGGAGGCGGGAGCACATTACACCAATCTTAGAATCACTGCATTGGCTCCCCATATGTTTTAGGATCGATTTTAAGGTTATTCTAATGGTTTTTAACGATCTTAATGGTCTTGGGCCTTCTTATCTTTCTGAAATGCTTTCACCATATGAACCCTCGTGGTCTCTACGGTCATCTGGTAGCCGTTTCCTTATCATTCCCAAAGTCAAGACACGGACTCATGGTGAGGCATGCTTCAATTACTATGGCCCTCACCTCTGGAACAGGCTGCCGGAGGACCTCAGGGCCGCAGAGAACGTTCATGTTTTTAGGTGCAGGCTCAAAACTTACCTTTTTAGCAAAACATTGGTTAGATGAAAGGATTCTTATTTAGAGGCAGCACTTTGGCTGCCCTCATGAGTTCCATGAAAAAAATTTTTAAGGCACCTGCTTTTATTAGTGATATTAAACATAATACAATATGATAGTATGTGGTAGAACAGTGGTTCCCAAACTTCCCAGTCTCTGACACAAAAATTAAAATCTAAGACGCCTGTGACCCCAACTCTGGATGGAAAACACAATGATTTTTTTTGGTCAGTTAAAAAGTGGTACAGTGGTAACACAACAAACATCGACAGCCAGTATATAGACCACCACATCTTGCTTTTATGAATTCAAGTCCTGTTTTTCATCTTTCATTTGATTCATAAAATGGAGATGCCTGCTCATTGCGTCTTCTAGTATAGTATTGACATTATTGTGTCAATGAATTTCAAGACCCCACACTTACCTGTTTGTGACCCCAAATGGGGTCCCAACCTCAACTTTGGGAACTGCTGTGGTAGAATGTAGAAAATGTAAGACAATTCAATACAATATGATGAAATTATGCATTTGTTTCTTACTGTGATTTTGTTTAGAAGCATGTGGTGTCACTGAGCGTCAGTTTATAAACAATTTTTAAGACAGTCTAGCCAACACGTGGCTCAGGACGGCTTTGAAAGGCACCATTCACTGACTGAATCCAGGCCAACCCTAATTGTGCATTTTTGTTTCATTCAAACATCTGCTGTGTCAAAGGAACATCCCAGAGGACATTGGTTCGCAGAAAAATAAACCATTCTAAATGCCTTGTGCCTTCCTCAGCCCGATGCCTCCCTCGCCTGCCTCTTTGGACAGACAAAGACATTTCATTCACATTTGCCCTGTACCACCAGTGTTGCCCTTGTCACTTCTATTGCCACTCTGTGATGCTCTGTTCCTCTGTTCTAAGGAAACAATCATACCCTGCCAGGTAAAAAACAAAAGAAAACTGGCACAAAAAGAAAAACTCATTTTTGTTTAGACTTCCATTTTTTATAACCATTAGTTTTATTTATTACATTTGTGAACATCTCAGTTGTCCTGAGTAACCTAATATTGATTAAAATATGTAACACCTTAAAGGAAAAATACATAACCAAAGAAAGTGCCGATTTCCATTGCAACAAAAGTGTTTTTTAATCCAAAGAGTTTATCTGTTTGTTTTTCTCCAGATGGGGGAGCTCTCAGGCTACCAAGGAGCACAATAGTGATGCCTAACTACATCCTGCTTCTGTAGCGCTATACCTCTGCATCTATGTCCTGGGAGACTACTGCAGAGCTACACAGTAAATCTTACAAAAAATGGTAAACAGAGCAGCAAAAACCATATACAAAGTGCTGACTCTCCGGGTTTGGGACAGTGTTTGTTTGCATGGGGAAACAGCTGTAAAATTTCAATTCCTCTACCTGTGTGTGTATGCAAACCTTTTTCTATAATATTTGTCTGTCAGCACCTTTTTGTAGTCTGCAATTCATCTGTCTGTATATGTAGCACGTTTGCTTTCTCCTCCTTATATGTCGGCTACCTAATGAGGACACAAATAAAATATTTGATATATAATATATGATATGATAAAATAGTACTTGGAAATCTGACTTTTCCTATCAGAGCGTGACGGGATTATTGAATTTGTGCATGTTTTTTTGTCAATATTTTGTTTACATGTTTAAGCTTAACCCCTTGAGATTTACTTGGACCACGTTTATGTGTCCCTTTAGGAGCTTCTATTCATGTAGACACGCATGTAAATATGCCAGTTTGTGGCAGATGCTTGTCAATGCAGGTTTAATCTCTTCTCCATGAGAGTAATAAGAGAGAAAAACCACTGTGAAGCAACAGACACAGTTTCTGGCTGAGAAAAAATTGAAAAATGTATTTCTCAGTCTGCGAAAGGCATTAAAAATAACCATAGTAGAGAAAATAACCCCAAATATTTAACACAAAAAAAAGCTTTTTTTCCCCTACGTGCAATTTTGTTTCACTTTTCTACTTCTGATAGTGTACATCATCCTCTGACTGCACTTCCTTCACAAAAAGGATGTTTCATTTGAATAATAATAAAAAATATTTGACAGTTAAATGTTTTATCTGTCTATGAGCCAAACATGAGACTCAAAAAATGCAATTTCTAGCAAAACTGAGATGCTCTCTGTAAATTAAAAGATTGTTCATGAACTCGTTCACATTCAGTTATATTTATTGGCACCTATGTAAATATACATAAAAAAATCAATAAAAAAACCTACATTTTTTTTATCATGACACAAAAAAAAACAAAAAAAACGTTAAATTGAGCTTATTTAATTATAACAGAACATTTTCCAAATGAAAACTATGTTTTTTTAAAATCAAATTAAATGTAACAGAATTATCGGAACTCTAAACAATCAATAAAAATAAATGTACCTGACCTGCTTTCTTATATTTAAAGTTTCACTTATTTAGACATTTCTGATCAGCAATGCTCTACTGTTTGTTTCCTTGTGGTATAAATATGAGATGAATTGTAGCACCTAACCACTAGTCTGGATGATGACCTATTTATTTTGCCACCACTCACACTGAAAAAGGTGGTCGGAGATAAGTAAAATCACGAAAGCTTCTTGTTTGAAAACTGTAGCCAATAAAACAAGAAGGCAGTGCCTGTATTTGAATAGATTTAACTTGAACGATTTGCTTTGGTAAGATTAAACCAAAATTGAGCTTTTTTACCAACAACAATTCTAGGTGAGCTTGGTGTGATACAAAGAATGTGTGGAATAAGTAAATTATGCCCTCTGTAAGGAATGGTAAAGAATCTGTGTTGTTGTGGTTCGGTGTCTCTCTCAATAGGCCATGGGAACCTTGTCAAAGTTCATGATCTCTTTGAAATGCAAAGATATTTTAAGGATTAATCTTTTGGCCTGTCTTGGAAGACAGAGAATCCATCTATCAACAGGTTACTGACACAAAACATGGCAAAATCATTACAAATTTGGTCTATTGATCACAAGCTAAGGCTCAGTCCACAGACCTAAATCCCCTAATAAAATAGGGGGGTTGAGAAGAGAGAATAAGAGAGGACGAAGACTCTGAATGAGAGACTGCGTAAAGATGAAATATTAAAGATCCCTGTCTCTGCATGATCCAACCTTGTAAAATCTTATTGGATTTGTACAATGTATTGTTTACGCTGCCAAAAATTGTGCCAATGATAATTTTGTTGAAAAAAATAGTTTGTTCTACCTTTGAATTTAATTTTATGCTATAAAATATTAATTTATTTGAAGGCTTTTTACATATCTTTACCAGGAGTACCAATACATTTGGCCAACTCTGTAAAAGCAATTACTTAATAACTAAAATAAGCTTATAGGATCAAGCTTTATGATGCATTTTTGGTATATATTATAAATCTTTTAGAGACCGATCTTGGGGTTAATAATTGTTCACTTTTCTTCATTTCCCTCATTCTCAACTTACCAGCAATATTCAGAAGGTTTCAAAAAATAAAACATATCCAGATCAAGCATTAACATATGGCTTGGAGCGGGAGACCATGACTCCGGTCGGCACGGTTATATTAAACTTAAATCTCTGTTCACCCCAAAACTGGCTAATAACTGTGGCAGTTTAGTGTTTCATTACTGAATGAAAATCTGTTATGGGATCTAAAGTCTTCAGGAAGGGGATGTAGAGATTATGCCAGTTTCTAAATCTTGGCAAGGATTGCTGCCAAGTCTCTGCAAGGCTTGTTTTTATTTTAGATTTTATATGCAAAAACTGTTCAAACATGGAATAGTTTTCTCCTTTGGCCTTTCAGGTTCTTTGTTATTTGCCCAAACAGGGATCTGCTTATATAGGAACATTAATGAATAAAGAAGGAGAAATATTCAGCAATACAAGCTCTTCTGGCTCGACTCCTTTTGAAGGAAGCAGTCAGGGATGCGACTGCCTACTTTCTGAGGGGTATGCAGCTACATAACAGTGGAATTAACCCCCCCCCCCGGGTACAGATTGTTTTTATTTATTTATTTTTACATAAATTACACATAGAAGTCTCATTCAATGGTTGAACGAAAAAACAACAACTTTAATCACTTATTTTATGTTACATATTACAGGAAGTGATCAGTTTAATCAAAAAAACAAACTATTGCCTCACTATTTTATATATTCCTACCCTCCCTTGCAGAGCTCCATGCTGAGGCCACAGCAGGTGAAATTTTCCTATTTAATACATGTAGCTTTTTAATGTGGTTAATGTGTGACAGCGCAAAGTGGATTCTCTGTTCAATTTGTTCAACTGAATATTAATTAGAATGAATGACAATTAAATAGTACTGAAAATGTAATTATCATTTAAAAAAAATGTACGGGTAAAAAAAGATTATGACTGGGTTCTTTTGACCTACTCACTCAAAATGACCTACAAAGAAAATATGTAGTACAACTGCTGAACTACATATAAATAACAGATTTGAACTACATTTTAATTTACATTTACATACACAAACAGCTGTTAAAAACAGAAAATATAGGCTAGAAAAAAATTCTCCCATCACTTGCGCCCCTTTTAGTGCAGTTCCGTTCTTACATCGGTATGTGTTCCCCCATTGAGGCGTGAATGTTAAACAGCTGGATCACATTAGGTTTAGGCACTGATTCCTGAATATCAGAATTGGGAAAACAGTCAAGTTAGGAGTTAGGTAATGCTCCTCCAATGTTAGGATTAGAAAATTATTAAGGGTTAGCCAATTATTCTCAAATGTTAGAATTAGTAATAAATCAACCGGTCAGTGAATCAGAAACGACAAAGGTGGGACCTTGCCTCACAACAGGCAAATTCTAGTTCTCTGGGTGGAAACAAAACACATCTTGATGGAGTAACACACCACATATAGCGCAAAACCACTTTTTGCACCACTGGGTATAGTAAAACTAGTTCACAAGGTTTCTCTATTTTCTACGTGCCATCTTAAGTTAAAATATTCCTCTTGTGTCTGTTTTCTTCAGGGACATGCAAAAACATGTACAAAGACACATGTGAGCTCACTGGGAGTCTTGTGGATATTCGTCTCCCAAAGAGCATCCTTCCTCTGGAGGTCCTGGACTAATTGTGTGGAATTCCTGGCTGAGGTGGTGGAGGCCCACTTTGACAAAGTGGGAGGTGTATGAACACTTCATCTTCCTGCGCTGACACTTCCTCGCTTCTCCTCAAGTCAGCATCTTTAAGGAAAAGCGTTGTAAACAGAGTTGGCTGGAAGAGGGAGCGAGCTGGAACAGAAGGACTTTATCTTGCCCTTGAAACTTTGTTGAATGACACCGTTGTTCAGCAATTGCAGACCGCTGCTCCTTCCTCTTTCTGTCATCATGCCCCATGTGATGGCATAGATAGGCACACCAAGTGAATTCCTCTATACTGGGACAGAGTGATTAGTGGTTTGATTAAATACCGCTCTGTAAGTTGTTTGTGCGGGTTGATTAGGACTCATGCAGTGCATCCAGAGGGGTTATTTAGCCTCTGGATTCCATGTCAGACATTTTACTCCTGTACAGATTAAGTAGGTATTTATATAGCCATCAATCAATGCTGAGTCTGTTCACACTAGCTAACACTTACAAACCAAAATTGTTTAACTACAGCTGAAGCAAAGTGTTACTGATATCAAAAAACCACTGGGTTTCTTTTCTGAGATGGCAGGGAAAGCTTTACACCAAGCCGAGGCTCCTATCTCGCACTCTGAAGTGTAAATGAGTCTATAATTAGATTCCACACATGAGATGCTCAACAGCCTACAGGGTTGGCAATCAATGGCCTAAAATACTGCAAATAACATGGAAAGCAGATTTGCAAGAACAGTAGACATTCTTTAGGGATAAAAGTTATCATCCAAATTTTACAAGGCATTGTAAATGTTATATGTTTCTGTTCCTTAAACCTTTGTAGATTTTACTGTGTAGCAACCTCACACTTCAATGTGTGTTATTGTAGTCAAACATTGAGAGGTGATAATAACATGATGAAAAGCTTCCAATTGTTTTTCACAAATAAAATAAGTTAAAAGCATGGTGTGCATTTGTCTTGAGCATCCCTAGTGAGGGCTATGCAGTTATAGCTGCAAATCCTTTTACAGTGTTTCTGTACCAGTTAAGCTCATCTGGAAACTGAAAACTCTCCCCATTCGTTCTTGCTAAACAGTTCACAATCAATCAGGTTGCATAGGAATTGTCTGAGAACATCAGTTTTTAAAGTAATTTTCACATCTAATGGCTGAAATGCAATTCTGATTATTATATGGGAACTTCCACTTATTGTCAAAAACATACTACATATTACAAGAAGTTTAACATACATCTATTTACGGGTGAGGGTTTTCTAAACACCTTTTCTCTTAGTAGCATTATTTTAGGATTGCTCTTTTTCTTTTTGTTCTTTTTTGTGTTTTTGTAATACTAACAAACCAGTGACACGAGAGATGAAAATCAAACATTTGTCTATAATCTCGTATATTTCCATGCTAATGTTCATTAATGTGTATCGTCCAATAAAAAAATAAAATATTGAACTAAAGTGAACTTGCAACAGACCCTTAGATGGATGTACATCGCGACTGTAACTGGCCAATGCCAACATTTTGATGTGCCATACACTGATCATGGGTAGGAAAAGGGTGTTAACTCAGCCAAACTACAGATGCCTCCCTCTTCCCTTTCCAATATGCTTATTTAATGAATTCAGTAACAAAACCTCCTGAAATAGACATAGCATTTGCTCATGTGTAGTTCTCCTGTAATGTCTTCTTTTTCCTGTCTGCCCCACTTTCATTCCTGTGACCACCGAGAGCGGCACTCTGCATAGAGAGCCCATTTAAAATTTGTGATGTGGACTGCTGTGAACAACCCCTCTGCTAAGCGTCTCGTGCCAGGACCCTTATGTACCTTTCATAAGATGCCAGGACTGCACTGCAGCTTGGTCCCCGTCCAGATAACACCACCGTGTGTAATTGGCCCTCGCTGCTGGACCCTGGCATCAACTAGGATCCCTAAAAGCTCCTGTTAGAGTACATAATGGCAGAGAACAGATCATTTATGCTGGATAATATAAGAACTGGCTGCTCAGGGCGTGCTTTTTTACTCTTGGATGCCTCGATAATGTGAAATTCCTGTATGACCCAGTGGCCCTGCTAGTCTATATTTGTACTCTCAGTGGAAGACGGCACACGTATTTAAACTGTTTGTCTTTTTCAGAGAGAGACTAAAAGATTGGGGAGTGGGGATGTTCCATAATTAGCACTGAGTGTTGCTGCACCAATTCGTAAAATCTTTAGTAGCTGTTAGATGTTTGATCAGTCCCATCAAAACTTTAGAGCACTAAAAGAAAGCTTTTAAATATTTAGTTTTATCAAAATGGAATCAAACATAATGGACAAAATTATATGCATTTCAAAGCTATTAAAGGTCCTAGGAAATTACTACAGCAGCTATACTGATTTGTCAATTTGGGAGACAAATGCTGACTTTTTACAGCCACCTTTCAAGCAAAGGGATGAGTGTTTGATATTCATAGATTGTTTTTTTTTTTTTGAATAAAGCATCACTTCAAAGAGGCTTATTTGTCTCTAATGGCGCTTGAAAGCTCATCGTGTTTCGGTGAACAACTACAGCGATCTTTGAGATCCACTCATAAAAAGGTACTTTGAAGTATGGTTCATGTCACAGGCTGAAGGATGTCAATTATCTCACACTTCATCATGAATTCTTGTAATTAATTGCTGAACAGAGGTCATCAGGGTATCACTGGGGAGGAGTAACAATGCAGTTTGTGTTGCACTGTCACCTCCAGGTATATTTAAACAACAGCCACCGATGTTGTTGGGAGGTTTAAACAGTCCAGGATCTGTATTACTTTTTCCAATGTCGTGTCATATTTTAATGTTCCCTGCTGAATTATACATCTATGAAATATCACACCTTTGTGTACACTGACCCTCCGTCGACCCCAGTATCTGTCTAATAACTTTATTACCACTTAGCAAAAGCAGCATGATCTAAATGCAATGTCTCTCTATAAACACCCACAGGCATAAACAGCATGTCATTAAAAATACCAGCATGTAGAACCACGACAGGTTTACAAGATGCCTTGAATTGTGTGTATGGAGTGTGAAGGTTATGCTGAAAATACAGGTGCCTCACAGTGTATTAAAATATCAAAAATGTTATCTATATCAGTAATTCAATTCAAAAATGAAGCTTATTTCTTATTTCTGTTAATTTTGATTATTAGGATTTAAAGCTAAAAAAAAAAAAAAAAGTATATTTGAATACAAAAGAAAATTCGTTCCAGCAATTTATTGCATAGAACTCTTAATGCCTTAATATGACCTACAACACAATTGTAAAGATTGTTGACAGTGATCCAGAGCAAAGTCATTAACGGATTTGACAAGAAGGCTGAGACAAAAGCAGTTGGCTCCTCAAAAAGGCAGAATCAAATGTTTTTATAGAAAAAAATCCTGTTAGAAGTCTGGGAAATATAAAAAGGGTGATGACTGTGTCTGGAGTCAGTGAATTGAGCCACCAAATGTTGAAGTATTCAGCGCACTGGCCAATTCTGCTGGACATCCTGCTTTAACTCACTCCCGAATCAGAGTCCTGCCAGAACTCAGAAGAGTCGAGAGGAACTACATCCAGGTCTTGAGGTATGGTGTGAAGTTTCCACCCTCAGTAAGGATTTCACAAGCCACGACATCTGTTGATAATGACCATGACATCTGGTTTAATGACCATGGTATCAGTCTGCTTGGTTTAGGGAAAGTCACCAGAACTAAAACTCAGTAAAATCTAGTTTGATCAAGAGAAAGGTCCGTTACCAAAGCCACTATTACATCAACCTGAGCTTCCTGAACACAAACGGTCATGGAGCGAATAGCCTACATACTACAAGCACTAAAGCAATATATTCAGTGCATATACCTTACACCCTATAGACTTTATTATATTCTTAAACTGACTTTAATGTTCTATTTTTCTAAAAGTAAAATTATTTTCATTAGCTGTGAGTTATAGTTAAATCTGATACTTTAAATGCATCAGTATGTAATGCATATTACAAAGTTATTTCCCTTTAATTCATCAACAGTATCAGTAGTATTCAAGTTTAAGATACATATGAACAATGTTTTATGTCCTTTACCTGATCACCATAAATCATACAAAAGCCAGGAAAGGATTTTCCTGGCTTTAATTGTCCTAGGATAATTATAGCAGGTAGAACAGGGTTAATTGAACTGAAAAAGGTTATCCAGCAGAGTTCAATATCAAGGATTATCTGCAGTGCAAGGAAATAATACCTGTCAAAAGAATTCTCAGACCTTCTCACATACGTCAGCCACACCGTCCTATTTAAATGGTCTAAGGTTTTGAGTGATGTTTAGATATTAAACTTTGATTACAAATCATATTCAGTCATCTGCAGCATGACTATTCTCCACGTAGGTCATAACGTACAACTCCAAATTACAGTTTACACAGTAGGCCATTTTGATTCTAAATGTAATCTTGTTTCAATAAAAATATTTATTTCTGCTTTGCTACATCTCACCCACAACAGATTTTAGTACGCTGATAATCTGTACATTAGCTTCAACAGTTTTAAGACCATTCAAAACTAGACTAAACCATTTCAAATGTATTAATCAGTTACAACCACTAAAATATCTATGTCTTATTGTGAGGAATAAAAAAGAGACGTTTATGTTTAAGGTAACTTTATTTACAAACAAAATTAAGTGATTCCCATTCTTCTGCAGATTGCTTGCGGATGGATAAATATGTTCCAGCTGACAACCTGCGGGAAAAACGAGAAGATAGGACAACAAAGTGATAAGATGACTTGCATATATCTTGATGTCAGAAAAGCAATTTCTCAGTAAACACCAGAGCAGATAAATGTGACAACACCTCAAAACGGATCCCTCCCGATACACTCTGACGTTAATAATAAACTGTCACATTAATTTGCCCGAGTGGGAACTGATCTACACAACATGGCTGCCACTTGACATCTGTTACTGTTGCGCTCAGGTATACGGTAATATATTTAAGAAATGCCATACAGGGAAAGGCTAAAGAGGTGCAGGGAAAGGCTGACTGCTTGGCCCACTTTACCAAGCAATATTGCAGCAAATGCCACATCATCCTGACATTTTAATAAAAGCAGATACGCTGGATCAAAATGGCAGGCATAATTACCTCAGAGGCTGAGTAACAACATCGGGTCGTTTCACTTCTTCAGGATCTGATGCCTGACGACGATGAAAGGGAATGCAAAGCCGCTGCCGAAGAACACCACCATCATGCCAAGAAGACGCCACTTGTTGTCCACAGAGAAGGGCAGGTTCTGTGAAAAAAAAGAACACAAAAAAAGCATGATGACAAGCTGCTTATTAACATAAAGTCACGTATATGGAAACGTTGAAAACTGTATAAGGTGGATTTTGGCCCAATCTTATGTAAAGATACTCTTTCAAGGACGCCTGCAATTTAGTTAAGAACCTCAGAAAAGTCTACGTTTTTTTCGTATGCCGTAAATGTACGTTTCCTATTCAGGCTCTTTTTCTTTCCATCTGTTTGCTTCTACCTTTGTGTGAATCTGCAGGATTCTGCTCGCTTGTCACCAGATGCGGTTAGAGTCCTCAAAAGCTGTACTCAAATAAGAGTAGCACTACTTCAAAATATTTCCACTAAAGTAAAAGGTAAAAGTAGCCACCTAAAATATATATTTATTTATAAGAGTGAAAAATAAAATTGTAAAAAAGGCTACTCGGGTACTAAGTATCATTTGATTTAAAGTTTTTCAAAATTATGTCAGACATTGAAAATACAAAGTTATGCTCAACTTTTGGTATTTCAAAGATAAAAAACGAAAAAAAGTTGTAAATAAATACTGTATGAATTGTAAGCAGAATCAACTATTATAGAGCTAAATATTTTTGTATATAATAACACATACAGTGGGAAATTTCTATATAGCTTAGAATAGGGTAAAGCAATTCTAGTAACAACTTATGGTGTTTCCTGTATTTGACTTCATAATGCAACAAAACAAAAAACAACAAAATAAGAATCACATTCAATTAAAGCTAGTGTAGCAACAGTTAGTCTCCTCAAAATAAACTTTTAGTCTTTTCTATTTCTACTTGAAACATATTTCTTCTTCATTTAGTGAATTTAGTCAGTGGGTAGAGTATCTAGAAATGTTAGGAGTAGCGATGCTTTACAATAATAGTACTCAAATAAAAAGTACAGTGTAGTAAAGTTATTCTGAAAAGTATGCCCCCCAAAAACGTTACTAATGTAAATGTAACTAGTTACTACCTGCCTTTTTGTCACTGCGCTGCTGGTTAACCTGCTCTTCTCTGTCAAAGTCAAAGTTAAAAAGTTAACATGTATATGCGAAACAAAAATGGCTATAGGTGGATTATAGGGGAGCCTTCCACACAAGGCACACGTTGTGAAGTATATATTTAAAATACGGCTGGTGGAAAGAAAAAAAGAACGGTATTTTGCAAATATCTACCGCTTTGACCTTAACTGCAATTTCCCGGAAGTGAAAAGTAACACGTTTAAACAGTCACATTTACAACGTTTAAACAACGTATAGGCCTCAAATTAACCCCACATTTTATATGAAAAATATAACAAATGAAGTAAGTATTATTAAATAAGAAGGCTATTTTAGAAGTTGCTTGCCAGCTGTTAGCTTGACAGTATTAGCCCGCTACAAAATAAAAATAATATTAGTGTTAAACATATGAATAACCTCTTTAAGTCTGCATCTGAAGTTAAATCTCGTTTAATAATGAAATGGTTAATTAAAAAACTATATGTTACAATCTCTAATTGCCTTATCCCCATGTTCGTGTCCATTAAACATGACCTCTATGTTAGCGCTACCTTTGCTAATGCCAGGCTAAAGATACCGGCAGGGCCAAGCATCAAGCATTTGAAACAGCGCTGCTTATTTCAGGAGAAAAACTCACCTTCCCTGGTCCTTCAGCATAGTGTGAAGAACGAATAGCAGACGTGGCGAATCGCCGCACAGCTTGTCCCAGCATAATTGTTGTCTGGTTTTACTCCGCGCCTAAGTACACAGCTACTGCTAAAGGCGACCTTCTTGCGTGTGTCCCAACGCAAAGGACTTTGGGAAATATAAGGAAGTGTACTGTGGGAAATGTAGTCCCAATACATCAAAGACTGGTACTTCATTTCTCGTTCATAAATACGATGGAGGCATCTAAAGGTAGTCTGATCTGTAGTATAGAGTTCTAATCATATGGCTTGTGTTATAAAACAGAGTTTTATTTGAATAATACATTTTAAACAATACCTGAAATCCCCCAGCCATGTTTCTCATGCATGATAATAGTCCTGCCTATGTTTTAAGAACATCGAATAAAAAAAAGTTACATTTCCACTGATATTAAAACAACAAAAGAATTATAAAAAAATATATTATTACTACAATTACTACTACTACTTCTACTACTACTAAGACTCCTACTCCTCCTCCTCCTACTACTACTACTAATAATAATAATAATAGTTACTCTGCATCTCAACAGTTTGCATGCAGAATCTCACCAGTGTCTAATCGGATTTGCGGTGAAAGTTAGAAAACCTAACCTGTTGATATGAAGGACTTTTATTTGTATTCATCACTTTTGCATTATGTGAACCCACGACTAAGAAAAAAAAATGCCTAGCTTTATTTTGAAACATTTTAATTTCAAACAGATACAGATACATTTTCTACCTTTGTCTATTTTGTGTTGGCTTCTTCCACTATACCATGTTTAAATATTATTATTTAATATATTTACTCATCACAACAGTTGTATCCCATTTTAAAGAGAACAATTTGATTGCACAATTATGTCTAAATACACAGGACCACTTACAATTCGACAACATTTGATTTTCTCTAGTGGGTGAACACGTTTTCTTGTATTTTATAAAGGACAAATAATTATATAGCAAATATTTACAAGATTCCCTTTGTTACTAATACAGAGAAACTCAAAACATTTATATTTAATGCCAAATTCATCCAACTCCTTTTATTTATAGGTGCGAATAACAGGTTATATTTTGTCAGGTTTAAAAAATTGGACACATAGTAGCAGATGGTCAACCTCTCTAATCATCAGTGGTCTGAGGATGTGGATGTCATTGAACCCTTTCTGAATGTCTACTGAGTCGTGTTTAATATATCTGGCATCTTTCCAGTTACTGTGGCGCTTGGTTCTCATCTGCTGTTAAGACCCACCTGATGGAAGAGGTAGGTTTAGTCTGAAGTTAGAGATCATAGGCTATAGGAAGTGAAAAGAAGAAAATTTAATACAGCTGAAATTTAGGGAAAGCAATAAATGTACTGTCACAGATTGGGTCAGTTTAATTAAAACATCAAGCTAATAAATGAATAGATAGATATATAGATAGATAGATATATAGACAGATAGATATCTATATATATACACTACCGTTCAAAAGTTTGGGGTCACCCAAACAATTTTGTGTTTTCCATGAAAAGTCACACTTATTCACCACCATACGTTGTGAAATGAAATGTTTTTACATCAAACTTTGCTTTCATCAAAGAATCCTCCATTTGCAGCAATTACAACATTGCAGACCTTTGGCATTCTAGCTGTTAATTTGTTGAGGTAATCTGGAGAAATTGCACCCCACGCTTCTAGAAGCAGCTCCCACAATTTGGATTGGTTGGATGGGCACTTCTTGCGTACCCTACGGTCAAGCTGCTCCCACAACAGCTCAACGGGGTTCAAATCTGGTGACTGCGCTGGCCACTCCATTACCGATAGAATACCAGCTGCCTGCTTCTTCTCTAAATAGTTCTTGCACAATTTCGAGGTGTGTTTTGGGTCATTGTCCTGTTGTAGGATGAAATTGGCTCCAATCAAGCGCTGTCCACTGGGTATGGCATGGCGTTGCAAAATGGAGTGATAGCCTTCCTTATTCAGAATCCCTTTTACCCTGTACAAATCTCCCACCTTACCAGCACCAAAGCAACCCCAGACCATCACATTACCTCCACCATGCTTAACAGATGGCGTCAGGCATTCTTCCAGCATCTTTTCAGTTGTTCTGCGTCTCACAAACGTTCTTCTTTGTGATCCAAACACCTCAAACTTGGATTCATCCGTCCACAGCACTTTTTTCCAGTCTTCCTCTGTCCAATGTCTGTGTTCTTTTGCCCATCTTAATCTTTTTCTTTTATTGGCCAGTCTCAGATATGGCTTTTTCTTTGCCACTCTGCCCTGAAGCCCAGAATCCCGCAGCCGCCTCTTCACTGTAGATGTTGACACTGGTGTTTTGCGGGTACTATTTAATGAAGATGCCAGTTGGGGACCTGTGAGGCGTCTGTTTCTCAAACTAGAGACTCTAATGTACTTATCTTCTTGCTCAGTTGTGCAACGCGGCCTCCCACTTCTTTTTCTACTCTGGTTAGAGCCTGTTTGTGCTGTCCTCTGAAGGGAGTAGTACACACCGTTGTAGGAAATCTTCAATTTCTTAGCAATTTCTCGCATGGAATAGCCTTCATTTCTAAGAACAAGAATAGACTGTCGAGTTTCAGATGAAAGTTCTCTTTTTCTGGCCATTTTGAGCGTTTAATTGACCCCACAAATGTGATGCTCCAGAAACTCAATCTGCTCAAAGGAAGGTCAGTTTTGTAGCTTCTGTACCGAGCTAAACTGTTTTCAGATGTGTGAACATGATTGCACAAGGGTTTTCTAATCATCAATTAGCCTTCTGAGCCAATGAGCAAACACATTGTACCATTAGAACACTGGAGTGATAGTTGCTGGAAATGGGCCTCTATACACCTATGTAGATATTGCACCAAAAACCAGACATTTGCAGCTAGAATAGTCATTTACCACATTAGCAATGTATAGCGTGTGTTTCTTTAAAGTTAAGACTAGTTTAAAGTTATCTTCATTGAAAAGTACAGTGCTTTTCCTTCAAAAATAAGGACATTTCAATGTGACCCCAAACTTTTGAACGGTAGTGTATATATATATATATAGATAGATGTGAAATTTATATCATAAACCTTCATTCCGATATCTCCGAATACAATACAGTGCAGTCCATTGCCCTCAAAAGTTACTTTAATTGAATGAAGTCACATTAGAGCCTCACTTGATTTAGCTTAACAGTTAATATCAGGGTAATTTGGTTCCTCGAACGAAGCTCAGGTGGGTCCAATCCCCGCTAATTCAGGCGAGGCTTAACAAGCAGGGCTCTAAAAGTGTCAAGATCTACAAGATCATTCAAGGCAAGGCAAGGCAATTTTATTTGTATAGCACACTTTAAACAGAAGGCAATTCAAGGTGCTTTACATGATAAAAATTGGAACACAGCAGAAATCAATTTGATGATCAAAATACAAGAAAGCAATTACAATAAGACAATGGTAAATACAATACAACATTGTAAGGAGAAGCAGGTAAAAACACAGTTTGTATTCACTAACCGATCTTGCTGGAAAAGATCACAGTTTTAATACACTAATTGATCTTGCTGAAAAGCTCACAGTTCTTCCTTCCACTAACTGATCTTGCTGAAAATGCTCACAGTTCTTTAAAAACAAAACAACAACAACAACAAAAAAACACAAAAAAGCATTTACTGTAATCAAGACTATAATTCTTGTAAAAACAAGCAAGTAAAAAAGGTTACTCATAGGTAAGTCTAAATAGGAACGTTTTAATTTTAGACTTAAAAGAGTTCAGTGTCTCTGCAGTTTTGCATTCTTCCGGTTGTTTGTTCCAGATATGTAATGAGTGCTCACAAAGCTAACTAAAACAAACTAAATTTATTGAGAAAATGTTCTTAGTTTTAATTTCATAACGTGTCTCATAATGCCTAGAATAATTATTTCTATGTCGCTCCCTGCCTTCTGCGCGCTGTCACCAGAAACATATGCAATCATCTGTGTTGTGCCTTTTTAGTTGAAGAAATCGCTTTAATAAAAACAACAGCATGAGAAAGATGGATACAATTCCATCAACTTGCACGCTTTTAAGGCAAATAATAGACGACTTTTGGATTACAAGCTATCAGGAGAAGCGATTGAAATGGTGATCTGCAGCAAAAATTTAATAACAGGTGAGCTATGGCTAACAGATAAGCTAAAATGCTAATTAACGCTGCGAATGCAAACTGTAAACAATAGCAATGGGAGGCGGCGTTACTTCAGAGCTGTAGGTTGTGTGCGTGTATCTGCTTTGTTGATAGACAAATCATCTCTCTCTAGTTTCTGGTTGTTGATTATTTTTACTGGCTGGAGGCCTACTGCATTATCCCAACATGTCAGTCAAGTCGTCTGTGTTGCTGTCGTCTGCCTAGTGTCATGTCAGCAAAGGTTGAGAGAAAGCGCAAATGTGCAAAATGATCATAGCATCATAGTACTTAAGATGGCTTGGCTTTTGTTTTGTTGTGTCGCCACAACACAAGTGCTGTTATTGTGTTTACAGAACTTTGAACGTTACTCTGAAATTAATATTTTATACCTGTGTAATTTGTATAGTTGTTAATCTGGTATGTGAATCCAAAAAAAAAAAGCATAATAATTTTCTGAGATTTTGCTATACATTTCTTCCTTTTTTTTGTCTTGCCCCGGTACACAACTTGTTTAATGAAAAGACAAAACTAAAACTGAAACTAATAAAAAATAACCTGAAACTAAGCATCAAAAAAACTAAAACTGAACTACCTTACAAATGGTAAAAACTACTTAAAACAAAAACAGATTTTAAAATATTAGATTAAAACTAAATAACCTGCTTCGTCCAATCATTTGATCAAGCTAAAGGAAGCTTCACAACTAGCCTGCCATGAAGCAGGCTTGTCCCACAGCATATGTTGCCATTGCGACTAAAGTGGGGCTTCAGGTTTGCCTAGTTCATAAAACCGAATTCTGGGAAATTGAATCGGGCTTGTCAGCATAAGCCTGGCTTTTAAGATGATCTTAGTGGAATAGCCTTCAGCTTTTCACAGTTTTGTCCTTCATTTAAAAATTAAAGAAAACATAAATACCCAACAATATAGAAAAAGAATGAACACAATGACAACAAAAGCAAGAGAATACAAAATATTTAAGTTAGGCACAGTTTTACATATTTATTGTTGAATTTACATCAACTTAATTTAGTTCTTAAACTAATCACTTACCATTTTTAGCTGTGTGAAACATTACAGATACAGTTTGAATGAAACAAAAAAATCTTTGAATCAGAGAATTACTTTTACTTGAACCCCATGTTAAAAATATATGGTTTTAAGTGAAACAGGCAAAGGTAAAATTTCCTGTAAAATGCAATGATAAACTAAAAAGCTGTCTCAATATTTGTGAGTTTAATCCATGGAAAATCTCTATTTGAAATATTTTTTTATGCCAGCATTGTCTGCTAATATCATTCTCCATGTTGGTTTTCTTGAAGCTCCAACAAATTATCTCTTGTGATGCTGGCAGCTGCGTCAGGCTGGTTACCCATCGTCCATTCCATCAGTGCAGGGTCATCACCTGGCCTGTTGCCTCTTGTTTGCCCTCACATTGCCACTGCAATCCAGCATTGAGGGATTTGTAATCATACTGTAGCCAGATGACAAACAATGCCATCAGACCCTGACTATAAATATTGATGCTATCTCGTGCTCCCTGCAAAAAGCTGGTTGTTCTGAAACACAGCCTTTATTACTATATTTGATCAGTTCTGGGGGTTCCTTCCTTAATGTTGTTGGCAGACATGAAGGAGGTCGGAGACATATACGTCCAGAGCCCCCCAGAGCGCAGGGGCAAAAAAAAGCGGACCAGTGCAGGGCCGACTACTCACCAATAGAGGAACAGATGGAAGCTCCAGGGGAAGACCCAGCATCCGCAATTCTGGGGCCCTGGAGGTCGCAGGGACGAGCCCACGGGCCCTGCCGGAAACCTGCTACACCAGGGCGGGCCGGGACCAGGACCCGGAGGACACAGGGATCAGGGGCACCCCGCCGCCGCGGCAAGGCAGGAGGGACCAGCAGCCGGCCGACGGACGACAGACGGCACCACGGGCCAATCCCCACCGCCAACAACCCAGCCCCCCCACACACCAGGGAGCCACAGTAAAAGCCGCAGAGGATGTACGCTCTCTCCAGGCTGCGTCCAGCCAGGACATGGACACCCAGAGCTAACAGGTTTTCTATCTCCATGACTGGGCTCATCTTCCAATATAACCGAGTCCAGATTGTCCCTACACATTAAAGGGCTCCCCACAGTAAGATGCTTCCACCCCCATGTGTTGCTGTGGTTATGTATGTTCAGAGCGACGTGCAGGCTTAGTTTTCTGACACATGCTGGGTTTGCATATATAAAAGGAACATTTTAGTCTTATCTGACCAGAGCACCTTTGACCACATATTTGCTGTATCCTCTACATGGCTTGAGGCAAAAACTTTGAGTTTCCTTTAACAATGGCTTTCATGAAGCATATCATTCATTAAGGACATATTTGTGGAATGAATAAATAAAATTTGTCCTCCCAACAGTCTCTTTCATCTAAGTTATGGAGCACTGCAGCTCCTGAATAGTTACAATGGGTGACATGGCTGCTTATCTGAATAATGTAATAAATATTAACCTTGTAAATAATCATTTTCAAGGTTTGAGGTTCTGCTTTACTCTTTCCATTTTCAGATTATGTGCTGAATTATGGTCTGTGAGATGTTCAAAGATTGGGATCATGGGTGTCAAACTCATTTACATTTCGGGCCTCATCAAGATCAAGAATGTCGTCAAAGGGGCTGGTTGTAGCAGACTGTACTGGTAAAAGAACCCACAAACAAAATGCACAATTATAAAAACCCAGCTATCTGCATTCAATGAGTACTTCCTCAAATCTAAAATTATCGAACATCTTTTCACATCGATGCGATTTGGAACTGTACACACTTATGTGATTGTTGAAATTGCATTTAAGCAAACAACAGTCTTGAAGGTTCTATAAATGAGGTCCACCATTACCTGTCTGCTGTGTTCCTTAGTCTTTCTGATGCTGGTTGTTCACAAATGTTCTCCTATTAATGTTTGAGGCCTTCACATCTATTCATCCATCTATCCATCCATGCTGGATTAACTATCCAGGGTAATTTTGGGGACTGGCACCTGTCTCCAATCGTCATTGAATGAGAATTGGGATACACCATTGAAAGATCGCCAGGAAAACACCAATAGACAAGGGATAAAAACCAACATACTCACTCCTTCATTAAACTGACTTCATGCATCTATCTATCTATCTATCTATCTATCTATCTATCTATCTATCTATCTATCTATCTATCTATCTATCTATCTATCTATCCATCCATCCATCCATCCATCCATCCATCCATCCATCCATCCATCCATCCATCCATCCATCCATCCATCCATCCATCTTTTTTATGTGGTAAGATTTTTGAAAACCATGTATATAGATTTTTTTATATATGAAGAAAAGACACAACTTTGCATTGCTTTAGTGCTAAATCCCAATAGATTATGTTGAAATGAATGATTGCGATATGAATTCTTTTGCGAGGCACAGTATTTACCAGCTTTCTACAGCATATGATGAATAGGAGGATATATTGCCAAGGTACACAACCCCTCTCTCCTTGTCTAGATTTGCTATAATATTCCACATAGAAGAGGAGGGGTAATAATGTGTAGCATTGATCAGCGATGACAGTTCAATTTGGCAACAGCTCTCTTGAGTTTAAACTGCCTTGTGATGTTAACATTAATGAAAGAAAATTTGTAGTTTGTTTTGTGGAAAACAAAGGACATCAGTCAGTTGTTGTTCAGATTGGTCAATTTAACTTTTAGTGGGTGACAAAATTGCACTTCACCAATTTACAATAAACCGTTTGTGGCCTCTGTTCACATCACTTTCATTCGGACTTCACTTATGTAAAAATCTTTCTCTCTCTGTGTTTTACCGCTACAGACCTTTCTATCAATAATTACGTGCCTCTTCCTTTTCATCTTAAGGGTCAGCTTTTGTCCTCAGAGTGTAAGGTGGGACCCTACATGTTTATACACACATGCATGCACCGTGTAAAGCAGAGACACAGTACTTGTCTGTGCCTGCAGCAAGGTCACACTGGTAGCTCATAGCGTGCAGGGTGGCATGATTTGACATTAATCTTTAAAGTGGATTAAGGGGAAATTGCTGGGACTTGGAGCTGACCTGGAGCCCCTTGGGATGACCACCCTGTAGCATTCTAAGTTCAGTGAAAGGCCTCTTAAACAACAAGCAACCTAACTGGGATTTGTGATTATGAAACATTGCTTTTCTCTTTTTAGTTACTGAGCTATTTTAATACTGTATGACAAACAAGCCCTCAGCCCCTCAATGCTCCTTTCAAAAGTGCTGTTCTTCAAAACTGAAATGGACACTGATGATTGGATTCTACAACAAACCTGCCAGGCTGGAAAGAGAATTAGAAAGAGAATTACTCTGCAGGCCTGAGGTAAACATGACTAATTTCTGTCATTTCATTTATTTTTGTTTTGTGTGAGCCCCAGGATACATTGCTTCATTCTATTTTTTATAGGGTCCTTTTGTGAAAGTTTCTTTGAATTGTGGAGAATGAAGTCTTGTTAATAAACAAAAAAACCTGTCAGTTGAATTTCTATGAAAACAATGCTGTTTGACTCGTATCATAACACTTTTTTTAGTCAGAGTCAAATGAAGGTAAGCTATTGCTGTTTTATAAGGCCTGAATATGAAGATGATTGAATACCTACTTTCTTTTTTGTGTTATGTATTTCTGACTTTTTGTCACATTTGGCATTGTTTAAATAATGTTGTTTTACTAGAACATGCAATGTCCATGAAGAAAGATCCCAGACTAGGATTCGAACCAAGGACCTTCATGCTGCAAGGCAACAGTGCTACCAACTGCACCACTGTTTAGAAACATACACAGTTCTTAAATCAAATCACTTCAAATATTTTGATTTCATATATTAGGTTTTTAGTCCAGTTCATGCTCCTCCATTTCTTCATCATAAAAACATAGGGTTATAAACTAAAAGCCAATATAAAGGCTTCATCCATTGTTTTAGTAATTTAATATTCTCTTTTTAAAAGCATTCAACTATATTTTTTTCACTTTGGGTACGCCTCGGTTGTCAATAATGCTTTTAACTAATCTTTGTAATAAAATGTATCTGTTTGTCTTGTAAAGTGCTTTGAGATGACTTGTGTCAAATTTGCCCTGTATACTGTATATGAAGGAACATTGGATTTGTAAAAAAAAGTTATTTTTACTGCATGTCTTCTTTTTAAAAAACTATGAGCTTTTTGAAACAACATTGTGCATGGCAAGAAAAAGAAAAGTTATATCTAATACACATTGTATAGAAATAAAAAGTGAATAAAGAAAGGGTTTTCTACATGGTCACTCTTTTGTATTCCTTAGACACTTTCATAGATTTGGTCCATCTGCTTTTCTTTTCAAACCCTTTGCGCGCACTGAGTATGACTTATAAACCCCATTCTCTTTCACCTTGAGGCATTGCTAAAACTTCAAAAGGTGTGCTCAGAAAATAATTTAACTTTTATTCGGCCACATAGAAGATATATGTTGGGTTTTTTTTAAAGCAGGGTTGGGAGGCAGAATAAGAACTGAACTTTTGAGGTATGTGTTGCAAAAAGTGAGAAAATCTCCACTGTGAAACAAAACCTGAACCCCTAAGAAAAACTAATGAAAAAAAATGTTTTTGATAGAGTTGTTACTCATTAAATACTTTTACATCTATATGTTTAAGTTTAAAAACGTCCCTTGAGTAAGGCCTTGTCTATAAAGAGATGGAACCAGGTGCAGCAGGAAAGTTATTTAATCGAATAGGTGTCTCATCCACAAGGAGCTAGCATTTCAGGACACCATAAACAATCAAAGGATGTTTGAAACCGGGTCCAAAAGTGGAGAAATCTCACAAGGCCAGCTCAGTTTTCTTAATGATTATGAGCTCTCTGGCATTTTTTCTGAGTGGATGATGTTGTCACCCCATTCCTATATTTAAAACGTATGCACAACTCTGTGATAGGGTAAACAAACATGGCACTGTACGGTGTTGCAGTCCTAATAAAGGAAATACTGACCTTATTATAGATCCTAGAATATCATTTACCTTCCCTCCTCTATAACCAACAGAAAAAAAATTGATCTGGAGAAGCATAGACATCTGTGATTTTGAGCAAAGCTCTCATTTGAAGCTAGATGTGTTGTGTTTACCACCGGGTTAACTGCGGCATTTGTATTACAGCAGTTATAGCAGTTTGTGTGGAATCGTGTGGACACAAATTTATTATTTATTTTTTTATTGTGTGGCCCTTGTACAGGCTCTGTTTTTGGAAATATACACATTTTGTTTCTGTGTCAACAGGCCAAAGTTTAGGTCTGTTCTTACAGACATTTGCCTCATGTCATTCCCCATTTCTATGCTATCCACTGGCAAATAAAGGCCACTATGGCTACAAAAAAGAAATAAAATACATTTTCTATATGTTAATAACCATTTATTATATTCAATGAGGTCAAAAATAGGTTGCATCTGACTACTGTGCAGAAATTTGTTCTAGAACACTGCTACAATGTTGTAAGGCAAGGCAAGGCAAGGAAAGAAAACATTATTTGTACAGCACACTTTCAATAACAAGGTAATTCAAGGTGCTTTTACATGATTCGGTGGTGAAGAAAAGCATGGAAAATGATAAAGTAACAACAGCAACTAAGACTAAAGCATGAAAAGCATAAACGAATAAAATTAGAGACAGTAAAAAAAAAACCATCAGAAACATCAATGAGGCATCATAATAATTGACTCAAGGGCAGGGGCAGACTGGGACAATAATTTAGGCCAGGATTTTGATATTATCCCAGGCCACCACACAATTAATGTAAAAGGCAAAGAGGGAGTTAAGTTAATTTAAAATTATAAAATAATAAAACAAAGAATGCCAATGTGCCTAAATATTTTTTTCTGTTTCTTTCCCCAACAAAATTAATATTTTTTTTTCTGAAATAACCTGCACTCAAATTGCATTATTCTAGTTCATCTACACAAATACTTGTAAATGTAAAGCCAGCACATATAACAAACTGATTATACAGACAAAACTGATTTTGGACTGGGAATGAGAGTAATTCTGAAGTATAGTAAAACCCTGTCCTGATTCCTGCCTGGTTTCTCCCGCCAATGGATCTTTTTTTCTCCCAGAAAGTTCTAATCTCTCCTTACCTTTGTCATTTTCCCTGCTGCTGGCCTCTAGTCTTAAGTCTCCTCCCCGGCTCTGATATTTCTATTCTAACAATAAAGATTTGAAAATGGGAAAAAAAAAAATTAAAATAAAATTAGAATAAGTAGCAGTAAAATTACTTTGATAATTAGCCGGACTCTGCCTACAGCTCTGTCTTCAAAAAAAATAAATATTTATTTTAAATATGTGGACAGCAATAATGAGCACAAGCATAAATGAAAGAGGGTTGGGATTATTCCCAGCCCAAACCTGGGATGTAAAACAGGCAACATTAGTACTTATCTTAACATGATGTATTTACATGTATTAACTCTTTAAGCAGCCTGTTCGCAATATTGCGACAGGCAATATTGCTGCCTTTAGCGAGCCACAGTGGCAGATATGACAGCTAATTTAATAATTAATTACATCAGGAGATGGTGGACATATGTACCTTTAATTTAAGTCACATTTTTGGGTGTGTTACCATGGAAAAGTTTGGAGTAAATCAGCTTTTTATGCAGCTCCACGAGTGGAGGAAATCACCTGCAGCTGCTGCAGTCACAGCTTAGAGAGCGCAAGATTTAGAAAGATAAAACTTATAATGCTGAGACATCTGAATTCCCCGACGTGAAGTACTGGCTGATTCAGATTCTAAAAAAGGAATATTTACCCTCTGATCAAGATGTTCAGTTGTCCAGGGAGAAAGAAATCGAAACTAAAACAGCGCACAGCAGAAACAGCTGGTCCTGTTCGCCATGACGCTCCACAGCAGCAACAGTTGTGATGCTGTTCGTCACGTCAAGGTATGTGATCGGGTAGCAGGAGTGGTCATAACAGCGCTTATCATGACAGAAGAATATAAAAATCAGTGGAAATAACAGCAGACGCAGTAGAAAACGTGAGAGAAATCAGACTGCTAATAAGCTGATAAACAGAAGCAAACTTTTATCGGTTCAATTGAGGAGTATGTCCACCTGCAGAAAATATATAGGCCTTTATAGAAAAATAAAACATAAATATTCAAAATAAAGTAAGTTTTAAACAATGTAAAAAAGATAAACATATGTAAAACCAAACCAATATTCTCAATGCCTGATGATGTCATAATATGCAAATGAGATGTGTGAATTTGCTCCCATAATAAACTATGGATCATGCTGAAGATTTTTCTAATCTATACTAGTCTTTTATCTATAACCGTATTAAAGTTACAACATTTAGAACTCGTGATGCCAATATTTAATATTTTATAGAAAAAAACCCTGGTGCATAAAGCGTTAACTATCGTTTATCTATATTATCCATGTGCAACAACATAACGTAACTTACAGCTTGTGTGGAGAAAGCTTTTAAATGCATTTGCCATTTGCTGAATCGGTTGTTGTACAATTCCGCTCTGCTAATAGGCAGCACCTGTCTGTGATTAATTGCTTACCACTAACATGTGTAGGCTTGAGGTAAGTTTAGAGACAGGTAAGAAAAATAAGTTACCACATAATAACTGATTAAACGGCTGAAAAAAAGTTCAGGGGACAGAGGACACAGACACAGAAACCAGGAAATGTCCTGCCTCTCTCAAAGTTCAATCTGTGTCTGCTCAAAAGAAAGCTCTTAACAGATGAGCTTTAAGTTTTTGATATAAAGCAGCTCAGAGTTTGAGCAGCTTTGCAGTTTTAAACGAAGTTGTTCCAGATAAGGGGAGTATAGAAATTAAAAGCTGCTTCTCCATGTTTGGTTCTGATTCTAGGGATGATTTGTAGAATAGTACTGTTCATGTCTGGCAACAAATCATGTGAAATGGGAGGTGGGACCTCATTGGATCCATTGATTTCCCTGTGAATTACAACCATCAGCATGATTTAATCACAGCTCCAGCCCAGCGACAATACCAGGCCATCTCAAGACTGGTACTCGGTTGTTTCCTGAAGTACGAGGACAGCCCAGGGAAGCAGAGACGCATAAATACTGTGAAGTTCCAGTCAATATTACCCTGAAGGAAACTCACCTAAAGTCACACAAGGAACCAGTGTGTTTGAAGTGTTGCCTTTGTATACATACACATGGATCCATTTAACTCAAATGTTGTAATTTAACCTGAATATACATTTTAAAACTCCTAAACCTCTTAATTACCAGTAATGTTGGACAGTGAAGGAAAAAGTTGATTCTCCTCTTTATATAGCGTATGTGCAGTTAATATCTGATTTTAATAATATTTCTAAACAATCGCAAATTTTTATGAAAGCTTCCACTGCGAGACATGTGAAAGACTGCGCTTTTATTTATAAAATGTTGCTTTCTCCTTTCCATATGCTTGTTACGTATTTACACAACACTTGCTTGCCCGTATTTGAGTCCGTTGAATATGTACTGTCCTTGGCAATCCAAGCAGCCCATTCAGAATGAACTGGTGCTTTGCCACCCTGTCAAACATGAGACAGAGTGCCACAAAGCCACCTGTCAGTGGTCCGTTAAGCAAAGCTCCAGGCTGACCAAGGACTAACCGGGAGCATCTGTGCCACTGTTCGCCTCTAATACGCTAATGAGAGCTGTCAAGCTGTCGAATGCTCTCTGGTTCCCCTCTGGCACTAACAATGGCACCTTCAATTTGGTTGTCTTGAGTGACATTAACAAACACAGCTGCATAGGGGAACAGACTTGTTCAACACCATGCTGCGCACTGACATGCTCACAAACAAATCAAACGACCTGAAAAGACAGCTGAAATAAAACCCTTAACACAAATAAAGAATGATAAACACAGGGGGAAAGTGAAAAATGATAGCTTTAATAATGTAGGCGAGTGCTTTTCCCTACGTCTTTACCACCACCTTTTTCTCTGTTTGTGCTACCAAGAGAGGACAGCGTTGCTCAGTTAGCTTGATGATAACTTGTTTTCAGTGTAACAGCATTAAACAAGCTCAGAAACAACACGTTTAGTCCAGAGCAAAGCCATTAGGAGAAAATAACTCATCTCCTCCTGTTTCACCAAATCCACATGAGGATTCTTGATTGATGCCATGCATCAAGGCAGTGTAACCCGCTATCACCTCATGAAAAGCGCAGCACGCGGCAGTCGCTCAAGTGCTTGCATGTGTGTGTGTGCAAGAGATCTTGGGGCACTTCACTATAAACCTGCCAAGCATCCATCAAGCTCACCCTGGCTCCTCTCAGCTCTCTTAACATGTTTCTCCCTGCAGAATTGCAAGGCTCTGACCTTGTTCCACAACAACAAAATCTTCCTGGCAAGACATAAAAAACACACACAAAAGCGAATAAATTGGGAAAGTTGGATTCCACTTTACAGTGAAGGCTGACATGCTGACTGCACTTTCCAGACGCTCAGTAAACAAGATGATCATGACTGAATGGCTGTATCTTAGAGCACCAAGATGCTGGCCCTACACCTGTTATTTTATTTGAAGTTATGTGTGTCAGGCTGGGCTTATTTCTGCTTTATTGCGTATGTTTTCTGGACTTATTTCTTGGTATACTTAGCCCTGCCTCACCACCACCTCCTGTTAAATCAACAAACTCTAGAAATGTATTCATCTTGTATGTAAGAATTCTGAGGTGCACTTAATCTTATTTTCCAATTTACCATTATCTTGTTTTGATAAATAAAGACATTATGGAATCAGCAGTTTGTGGTTTTGAACACACTAGATTAAATGTACATCTGTCAAAAACTGACAAAAAAATTGTGGGTGCAATTTTTACGGTGACAGAACACTTTTAGAATGTAATAGAGATTAATCTGTTTCTTGAGTTTAGCTGAAAAATCTAATTCGTCATCATTATTTAGAGTTTACCCAGGATGTAGAGTAATCTTTGTTTATGTAAGTATGTTTCTTCTTAATCAATTCAAAAGTTTAAAATAATCTAAAATAAATGCTTCCTCTCATTAATGTTGCATTTAGCAGATATAAAACTAAACTGACCTAAAAAAGAAAAATGGTTACTGTAATTTAATGTCAGACAGTAACGGAGACAAAAATACTTTGTATTATTTTACTTTGTATATTCATACCTGGATTCAGCTGTATTTTGTCAGCAGTACAAGAAGTTGTCATTGTCATTTTTTTGTTTGTTTAACCGTTTTTGTGGTAAAATAAAGATGACTCTGGTGACTTGACAAGAAGGGTAAGGCATCTTGGCATTTTGAATTCCAACAGTCCAAAGGACAGAACTGTTGCATCACCCACAACTAAATAAAAAGAGTATCAGGCGTATAGACCTTTTTGTGTAGCCAGTCTAATGAATGCATCTCTCAATTGTTATAACATTTACCATCTTAATAAATATTGCTTTCTAAGTACCTCTATACTGTCAAGATGTTTTGCAACATAGCTTTTTTGTTTGTTGTGTTTTGTTAGAAAGAGAGCTCATAGGACAAAGTAAACTTTCTGATTCAATTCCACTGCATGTTTGAAGTAAAAATCAGCAAATACCAATATAGAAAATTGAACTGATGGGATCCCTGAAGTCAGAGTTTCAAATACAGCAGTTATACAAGGTGGTAGCTGCAGTAGTAAACAGTTAATATTTACTTCTGGCAGTGTCGCGAAATGCTTACAACACATACTTATATGGTCTCTAATTGTGCACATGTTCCTTTAGTGTTTGTATATAGAGAAATACATTGAAATTCACTAGGCAAGGCAAGGCAATTTTATTTATATAGCACACTTTCAACAAAAGGCAATTCAAGGTGCTTTACATGACTCAGTGGAAAATGAAACCAAATACATGATAAAAATATGAAAATTAAAACAGTTAATTACTGAAAGAAATACATTTAGTAACTGTAGCATAAAAATAATTTATGTGAGAGTATGAAATTTATAAACAGATAAAACATAAGAATCCATCATTAAAAAGAGACGATTTAAAGAACAAATTTACACAAAATAACAAAGATTAAAAACAGATAAAACCCAATCCGTAAAAAAAAAAATCAAACCATGAGAATCAAAGAGTAATCAAAAAACACAACCTTTGACTCAAGGCAGTTCTCAATAGTAGAGTTTTAATCTTTGATTTAAAGGAGCCTAACGATTCAGCATTTTTGCATTCTTCTGGGAGTTTGTCCCAGATTTGTGGAGCATAGAAGCTGAAAGCTGCCTCTCCCTGTTTAGTTCTAATGCTATGAATGTTTAGTAAGCTAGAGTTGGAGGACCTGAGTGGTCTGCTGGGTTTGTATAGTGACAGCAGATCTCCAACATACTTTGGTGCTAAACCGTTCAGTGATTTATAAACTAGTAGGAGTATTTTAAAGTCTATTATCTGAAATACAGGGAGCCAGTGGAGGGACTTAAGAACTGGGTTGATGTGTTGTAGAGTTCACATCCATAAAACTTGAATTGTTTCTGAAAAGAAATATCTAGTAGCCCCTACAAGCATTTCATAATGAAAGGTTTTGTCAATTCTCCTATAACTGAGGAACTGTAACACAAGGAGAAAGAGTTCATATAGAATCAGCTGCTCTACTGAAGCGTGGTCAACATATTCAAAGTTATAACAGTTCCCTCTATATTTATTTCCTCAATACCTATAAGCTATAAAATCAAGCTAGAGTTGGATGACCTGAGTGGTCTGCTGCGTTGGTATAGTGACAGCAGATCTCCAACATACTTCGGTGCTAAACCATTCAGTGATTTATAAACTAGAAGGAGTATTTTAAAGTCTATTCTCTGAGCTACAGGGACCCAGTGTAAGGACTTTAGAACTGGGGTGATGTGTTTACTTTCCTAGTTCTAGTGAGAACACGAGCAGCAGCATTCTGGATCAGCTGCAGTTGTCTGATTGATTTTTTAGGTAGACTTGTGAGGACGCTGTTGTAGTAATCAATACGACTAAAGATGAACGCATTGATCATTTTTTCAAGGTCCTTCTCTGACATCAGTCCTTTAATCCTAGAGATGTTTTTCAGGCGATAGAAGGCTGACCTTATTATTGTCTTTATGTGACCCTGGAGGTTCAAGTCTGAGTCCATCACTACACCTAGATTATGTGCCTGATCAGTAGTTTTTTAGTTGCATTAGCTGAAGCTGTGTGCTGACTCTTGATCGTTCCTCCTTAGGTCAAAAAATAATTACTTCCGTTTTGTTTCTGTTTAGCTAAAGAAAGTTGTGGGACATCCAGTCATTGATTTGTTCAATGCATTCATTTAAGGTCTGGATAGAATCAAAGTTACCTATTGACAATGTAATGTATAGTCTGCATAGTTATGGTAACTAATCTTATTGGCTGCTATAATCTTTGCTAGTGGGAGCATATGAAGAGCTATTTTCCAAAACGCTATGAATCCATTTCAATAGTTTTCAGGAAAATTTAATTTTTTACCTAGACCCACACATTTTGTGAATATTCAATTAATCCTGGTAAAATGTTTTTATGCCTCAGTTAGAACATGTTGAACAATGGTTCTTAAATCAAACAACAATATTGTTGATGATAAATTCAAAGTTAATTTAATTTTTCCTCAAAACGGTATATATCTATCTATTTTTTTGAAGACGCTTTTCACAAACGAATTTCACCGACAGGTGATAGATTTAATGACTGAAATGAGGAAACTGTACCTCATAGCACCTTCCTTTGCAAAATAAAAATGTAACAGATTTTATTCTCCATCCCTCTCACATAAGAAACGGGGAATGTACATGAAATGGGAATCGGGAGAAATTCGGGAGAATGTTGGCTCTGGGAAATTTTCAGGAGGGGCACTGAAATTCGGGATTCTCCTGAGAAAATCGGAGGGGTTGGCAAGTAGTCCCCTGTTATAATGCATGATCATAAAAAGCCCTTGCAGCATCAGACACACCTATTGTACATCTCTCTTTTTTGCAGCCTTAACAGAGGTCTGCTTTGGAAGTACCTCAGGTTTCAGGTCAGCTCACCGCTTGCCCCTGCTTTGGAAACATAGCGTAGAGCGTTCACTGAATTCTGATTAGATGAGAAGATATATCATGTTTAAACAAAAAATAGGTTTGGCGCTTATAGCAGTTTTTAAAAAAACGGCATCTTGTACCTAAATTTTAACAAGGAAATATAGCGATATGGCAAGAAACGTTGATGGAGCAGTGAATAGGTTCCGTACACAGCAAAATTACAGGACAAACTATTTTTTTTAAATGCCGTTTATCGCGTTTTGGAAAAGAGCTCTTCATATAAATATTGAACAGGAGGGGTCCCAGGATGGAGCCCTGGGGGACCCCACATGGGATTTCTGCTTTATCTGATGAGAAATTTCCGATTGACACATATAACTTCCTATTCTTGAGGTAAGACTCAAACCATTGAAGTGTTGCTAACAATCATAATGTAAGGAAAATGGCAAAACCAATTTTTTTTTCCTGACAAAAAAAATGTCAAAAGCAAGGTCAGAAGGTCCTTACGTTCTTCACAGCACCAATCTTTTAAATAGCATCTGCTTAAAACACAAACCTGATGTTCCTAAACCACTCATCATGTTGGCAGTTTTGACTTATTAGGTCCATATAGCACTTAATTTGCTTCAAATGTATTTTTTTAACCATTAACAAAACAATTGCCTTGGGCTCTACAAGTAGCCTCAGCATCTTCTGCTACACTTTGCACCCCAGTTCTGAAAATTACTAGCCTATGCCATCACAATCATTCCAAAAAACACCACAAACGAAGCAAGCGGAACAAAGCCCACTGCTCTTTCAGGCTTTTGTACAGGTACATTACATCACTACTTAGAATGAGTCAAGCAAAATGATGCATTCACCTATTTTACAAAGGGCAATTATAAACAGAAACCAATCAATAGGATAAATGTGTGCTACATAAAAAGAGAGAGTGGTACATAAAAATGAGCAAGTATCAAGCTTTTTATTTGCTGTCTATTTAAAATAAAACTTGTGCAAAAACGTTCTTTGTCACTGCTGAACATGTATGCAGGGAATTTACTGCTTGTTAAATTCAACTCCTGTTGGTATTACAGATTCATTGGTATGATATCCTCTTCCAGATTATAGATGTTTGCGATAAGAAAGCATAGCGTAGTATGAAAGATTTTTTTACACTACCCCCTCTCAAAACTGCTCTACAAGAAAAAACAAAGATTAGGGTAAACCATGTGGATCATTCTAGATTCTGAAGTTTTTCAATTGAATTGAATAAAATACAAAAACCACTTTCAATAGAAAAAATGTGCACAAGTTTCTACCACATTAAGATTCTCAATTTGTATGTCATGCTTATTGCATTTCCACATCCAATATCTAAAAACATGATATAGGATGTTTTTTTTGGGAAATGCTTAATTAAATGATGTTGCTGTGTGATCTTCTCTACACAACCCAGTGTCATACTCACCTGGGGGGAGCAGGTGGCTGCCGTGGGAATCAAAGTCTTTGGAGAGATCAAGGCTGCCAGGGGCTGACAGATCGTTTTTATTTTGCCAAAGATCAGACTCTTTATCTGGGCATTAGGAAGAGAAGCAAATGTCGGCTGGTGAAACACAGGTGAAACTGTCTCAAAGCCACATTGGCAGTGATTTTGATCGATTTGCCTTGTTTAGGTCGATTTTTAAGTGGCTGAAGCTCCTGACATACGGTGGCGACAGGTGCATCAGAGACAGCACGAATGACAAGCATCTGTGCAGCGCTCCTCTTTGACCCCTCTAATGATGCTTGGTTGACATTCAGGTAATATATTGGCATCAAATGCACAGATAGCTCAGGAGCTTCTGAAGGCATAGTGCATCTAATTAAACAAGGTTCTTTATTCAGTTTAGCAGTGAAACTGAAACCTAAAGTTTGCCTATATTATTCATGTAAGCAAAACGGGCAATTAGTCTCCTTTTTTCTTTACTTTGTTCACAACAGTGCTGACAAATAAGGGGAAGATAATTCTCACCTGCATGTAAATTTTAATCGTTGATCCATGTTTATCTGTTAAGTGTAAAGGATTCAGACACAAGGCAAATGATTTCCAGCTGCACCGGGTACTTCAAAGAGTTCAGGACTGTTGTAATTAAAGTAGACCTAGTATTCATTATTATGCTCATAAATCTCCCCTTGATTTCCCCTTGCTCGACATAAACAGGCTCAGTTGTTGGTCTGCTCTCTCCATTGGAAAGTACCTCTGCCTTGCAGTTAAATTTCAAACACTGGAGTAAAAACAGTGCACATTTGATCTGCCTTCCATTTAAATATTGTAAAAACTTACCCTGTCCAAGTAATCATATTTGTTAATTTGTAGTTCTATTTCAGAGAGCGTTTAAGGAAAACAATTAAGGAACAAAATAAAATGTAGATGGAAACATCTACAGCAAGGAATGTGTACCTATTGAACCTTTTTAAATTTGGATATAAAGGAAACCTATATTTTATTATTGTTTTATATGCTTTTGACCAGGGCTCTGCAACTCCAGTCCTCGAATGGTGTTATCCCTTCCCCATCACATTTGAATCTAATGAATGGTTATTGACCAGGGGCCTCATTAATAAAGTTTATTAATGCACAGAACAAGGTCGGAAGATTAAACAAGTCACTTTGAGCACAATGTTTGTTCATGTGTATGTCTTCAGATCACATGGCAGTTGCACCTATTGGTGCTTTAATTGTGATGAGGTGTGTATGAATAGGTGTGATTACTAGAGTAGAAATACAAATACTGCTGTGACCCTCTTGCATAATGTTTCAGAATCAATACACTGGCACTCCCTGAATATCGCACCACGATAGCAAGAACAGACACCACAAAGATGTCTTGTCCTATGATGATGATTGGCTAATCAGCCTATCTAGATTCCCTAAAGCATTCCTATTAGATCTATGTGCGGAGCTTGGTCTGGTGTTAGATTAACCAGACCACCGTGCATCACTGCACCCCTGCAGCTGGATAATACTCAAGGGTTTCCCCACCTGTAGCCCACATTGTCTGGCCGTGGCATGCCATCCTCCTCTTTGCGACCACTGTCAAAGAAATTTGTATTATTAGTTATGCTGATGCATTTATAAAGTTTGATTCTGTTACTCAGCTCTTAGATAAAAATATTGCTTAGCTGTTCTGATTTGCTAAAGTACAAACAAGAAACAATAGTCTGTAAACATCTCATGTTGCCTTATGCAATATCTTGTTACGATCTGATGCTAACTTGTGACAGATCCTGTGACTGTCTTCTGACACATTATTCAAAGTGTTCCTTCTTCTCTTAATCTTCTGATTGACATGTGGCACATCCTGCTTGACTGTTGAAACTGAGTGTCCTTTCTCTCAGCGATTTTATATGCACAGTGATATATTTAAGTATATATAAGTCAGTTCTCTCAGAACTGAGTAATGAATCGGTCAGCAACAAATCCAATAAGGTGTGGTTAAATCAGTATATATATATATATATATATATATATATATATACATATATGTATACATCAGTGATTTGTGAAGTAGCTCAGAGCTCTCTGTGGACTGTTTATGTACATGAATAAACCCTTGTGAGAAGACCGCTGACACTTTGGTTTACCATCACCTGGAACCTCTCAGACATCCACAGTTCTTCTATTACATCACCTTCTTTGTAATGTTTGCTAAACTGATGCAACACCACTGTGCTACTTCCAGCTTTTTCATTTATTTGTGATGCCGCAACTGTGACCCCCAAATACTACTTTTCCCCCGATAATTATTTTTAAAAGTATACCTAAACACGCCTTTTCTGTCTGGCATTTAATACCTATGACAGCTGAAACTTATATAATTTCTGTTGTAGGATAATTTTGTTTATTGCTTGCGTGTTTATAAACAGAAACTTGCTTGCTTGAATGATTGATTGATTGATTTATTCTGTGAATAATTCTTTGCCTTTACCTCAACCACAAGCACCTTGATTTCAGTCTCAGTGAAATTGCGTTTTCTTGACCTCTCGGTTCCCATGATTACGCCTGAAACGCTGCTGATCAACCAGCTTATGTTTATACAGAAGAATCATCAGGTACATTGGATTGGACCTTTTATGGCAGAAGTAAGTGTATAAGGTGACGAGATATGATGCAAAATCACTACCATACATTTTAACGGAAGGGTGTTATATATAGATATATAGTGGAAATTGCTTGGAGCTCTTTGAGTATTATAAATTTGAATATTCCTTTGGTTAATCAAACTTCTGTTGCTGAGTTTGAGCAGACTTTTAGTAAAGATTCTATGCAAAGTTTTATGAATGAGGCCCCAGGCTTTTGTAAATGTAAATGGCCTTTGTCCTCAATTCTCCTCATTGAGCAAATTAACAGCTAGATGTTCCATAACTTCCTCCAACTAAACAAAACCTAATTAGAAGTAATTATCTTTGGACCCAAAAAAGATTGATTAAATATCAGTAAACAACTTAAACTTCTAAAGTCCTTGCACTGGCTCCCTGTAGCTCAGAGAATAGATTTCAAAGTGCTTTTATTAGTCTATAAATCATTGAATGGGTTAGCAACAGAGTACATTAGAGATCTGCTATCGCAATACAAACCATCCAGATCACTCAGGTCTTCAAGCTCTAGTCTACTGATCGTCCCTAGAACCAAAACCAAGTATGGGGAAGCAACCTTGAGTTTCTATGCTTCTCACATCTGGAACAACCTGCCAGACAAATGCAAAACTGCAGAGACACTGAACTCTTTTAAATCTAACATAAAAATGCACCTTTTTAGACAGCCACAGCTGCCCTGGGGCACACTGACAGGGGCGAGGCTGTCAGACACTGGCGCCACCAGGCCCTCTGACCACCACCAGTTGGCAATGGGTGAAGTGTCTTGACCAAGTCAAAACCAGGGCTTGAACCGGCAACCTTCCAATTACAAGGCAAAAACCCAACTCCTGAGCCACAGTCGCCCCGTGCATCTAAAAGCTGCGGACACAATGGTGGCATTCAAAGACTCGAGTTTCAGAGCCATGTATTCCACAGGGCTGCAATTTGCCATGCTTTCTCCATTTTTAGATGATGGATTAAATGGTGTTTCATTATAAATTCAACGTTTGCCACATTGTTTTACAGCCTAACTGATTTATAAACATATCAAATTTTACAGGGAGGCACAGTTTAGAGCAATACGCTATGGGGTAATCCTGGACTTTCTGCTTAGAGTTTGTTTGTTATACCCATGAATGCATGCTTTTTCTGGTCTCCTCTTACAGTTCAATGATCACAGGTGGAAATCCTCAATTTTATTTGGCAGAATCAGAATGGGACTGGGAGCATTTTTCATAACAGACATTTTAAATGTATAGTTACTTATATTAACAATTTTTAGTTCATGTGGGGTTTTTTCATGTGTTATTCATGGGGTAGTATTTGCCTCTCATTCAAGATTTTGCACTTGTGTCAAGCTATTATGACACTACTTGAAACCCAATAAAATACATTGAGGTTTTCCTTCTTAAAATAATAAGATGTAAACAAGCTTATACTTTTTAATTCATTTTAATAAATATTTTTGCAAGCCTCTGTAATGGTGTCACCTGCTGTACACAAGAAAAATAGAAGCATCTACAAATGTTGTATTTCCAGACTTGAATATGTCATTGGCGTATATAGGTAGACTGTATTAATATTCCAAGGAAAACATTTGGTCATTTTTTATGGGAAGTTATGTACAGCTTCTACCTGCATTAATCTTTTTATCTGCTCTTGCAGTGGTCCATTCATTTTTTTCCCCCAACATTGGGGCCTAATGGATTGTTGACGTTCGTCTGTGGTTTTCTGTCTCTGCAGATGTCCTTGACATTCATTCAATGCATGGCAGCATTCTGAAAGGGGACACTGGGACAGCTAACGCATACCCTGTGTTGCTTGACAAAATATTGGATAATTCCACAAGGTAGCAAACACAGACTTAAAGATAAAGCATTTTTTTTGTTTTATCTCATGCATAGCGTGCACAGTGGTCCGTGATCAGAGTATACAGTGATTGAACAAGTGAAAACAACCAACATACTCATACTTGGAAGGATATTTTGAAGTCAAATTCTTGGTAGTAAAGGTAAATAGGAGAATTACATTGGCAACGATTTTGTATGCCTTATTCACCCAGTCAACTCGTGAAAATGTTTCAGTAAACATTTAAAAGGTTTAGTATGAGTTAGAGTTTGCTTTCTAGCCTCCAATCTCATGACTCAATGGCCGTGTTGCTCATCATGTCATGGGTGTATCTTCTCAAAAATAGGGAGAAAGGGAGATAATCTCTGATGGAGGCTGGGATGATGGAGGGGCTGAAAAGAAGTTGGTAACAGAAGTGAATAACTGGGATGATGGTGCCAGTAACAGAACATCACCTGTGTTCTGATAGCACTTTTTTACGTTCTGTATTAAAGAAAGTACTCTTACATCAGCTCTTTTGTTCTTTTTGTGCCTCTGCTGTGTCTTGAACCCCCAGTCAGTCGTGGTAGATGGTCGCTCGAACTGATTCAGGTTCTGCTGGAGGCTTCTTCCTGTTAGAGGGGAGTTTTTCCTTTTCACTGTCGCTACATGCTTGCCCACTATGAGGGAATACTGTAAAGTCAATGACATAATGCAGGTGGCTGTCTACTGTTGCTATATGTTCGTCCAGGAGGAGTGAATTTTGTCAGTCAATGACTCGCCACAATCTCCTGGAATTCCTTAAATAGAAAACATTTAAACTGATTGGAATCTATATATGATTGTATTGAAATGCCTTTTCTTGGAAGGTGCCTTGAGATGACATATGTTATGAATTGACAGTAAAAATAAACAGAATTAAACTGTATTTAATTTAATTTAAACTGAAATTGACTGGTGAGTCATAAAACTACAATGAATTGCAGTACATCTACCTAAATCCATAGGTTTCTAATATCCTTAAAAGTCACTTAGCTGTTGAACCGATGCTGCAACATAGCAGATGTGTGATCACACCATGAATATGTAACATATTTTTTTGTAAGTAAAATGATTGGCATGAATATTGATGATAGAATTTGCAACAAAGTATTAAAAAAGTTACAATAATGATTTGGAGTATTGCAATGCTCCGGCCACAGAGCTGACTGAAACCAAAGTAATACACCTTTTCCTTGCATAAAAAAAATACAAATTCAGCTATTTAGGATTATTTTTCTTTGATTTCATGTAACAGAAAAAAAACGTTTAATAGGTGACATATAGATAATTGCTATTCATACCAGAATATAGATGTTAAATAAGGTTGTATCAGAAAATATTCCAATGGCCTTTTTGAGACTATAGAGTCTAAATATAAAAAGTATGGAATAAATCAGACTGAGCTTTGTTAAATCATTTAAAAAAGATGTGAGTGAGAGCCAGCTTTGTGAAAAGGAAAAGATCAAGCATGCAGCATTAGAAAAAAGCAATGTCCTTATCTGAAATCAGGGAGGAGAGAGGGAAGAAAGAAATTCACACACATTTTCTAAACGTATGGTGTATTGCATTTCACACAATTATGCTCAACCATTTGCCTGCAGTTACATTCATTGAAAATCCATCCTTGTGTTAATGGAATTATAATGATGTAGTGTATGTCATGGCACCTAATCAAATGGAATTGATTTAAGTTGCTTTTGGCCTGCAGCCCTGCAGCTCAAGGGCATGTGTCTTCTTTTTCTCTGATGGTCCAAGGCTTTAGGGAACAGAACAGTTTGAAGAGAGGTTGTGTGTGTATTCGCATGTTTGCGTGTACATCAGCATACTGATGGGCTTGTTCACCATTTATTCATGGTACTTTATAGAATGCTGTTAATTATGAGTTCCTTGGGTTTTTTTGGCAGGCAGTTGTGTCTCTAAATTCTAATGCATACAAATTATAAAAAAAAGAGTGGCCAACAACACATGACTTTTTGAGGTAATAATGTTAAGACATCAAAGAAAAATTAAGAGCTTGATCTCAGTAAAAAGAAAGTAAAACTGATGTATGCCTATCTATCTATCTATCTATCTATCTATCTATAGCGCAGTGGACGGGAAGTTAACTGACATACTAATCTAATGACCCTGTGGGTGAGAAATTTTAGGTACTAATTGTATTTACTTTAGTAACTTAATCATAAACTACTTACTGCATGTATAGGAAACATAATCTCTACATATGGGATGTTAACACACTTGCTGTTAGGTATTCTGGTTTTTGGCGGACGGAATGTTTCTTCTTCAGTGACAGTACACTTACACTAAGCTTTCTAAAGTACTAAATTATTTAATTCCCCTTATTCCCTATAATATGTCTGTTAATTTATACAATTGAAGCTCTTTAAGAGTTTGTTGTAGAAATTGTCCACTTTAGTGCTGACTACAATGACTTTCAACATTGTTGATGTATAATTTAGTTTAAGTATTTACTTAGCTGTTACAGCAATTGAAATATTATTGAATATTCACTTGTAAGACCAATATATGTAACCCAAACACTGAAGAAAGATTTTAATACAAGTCATGAATGGTTTGTGTTACATATATTTTCTTTTTTCAGAAGCAACCAAGAATGCATGTTAATACAAGACCTGAATGAGGTCTGGGAAAATCTATTTTCATTTCAGTTTCACAAAGAGATCTAAGTGTAAGATAATACACTGGAGCAGTACTATATATAGAAAAGTCTTTTTTTTCCTGTGATGAACTGTTATTAAATTTGAAAAGTGAATAAACTGACAACCCAAATGTCAAACAATATTTTATCAAAATATGAAAAAGTAAAAATGAGTGTGACTGGTTTAAAACCACAAGAGCCACAACTTTAGCTGACCACTTACCTTATCACTCTAGTCACAACTCTGTTTTGCAAACGAATTTTATATAGCAAGGTTGGAGATTACATTCATCACTGTCACTGGCCTTCTGAGAATTTCATAGTGGCTTTTCATCAGAACAAGAAAAGACATTCTGAATAAAAGATGTCCTTTTATAAAGAAAGAGCAAACATGTCCTTCAATTAAAATCATACTGAGCATAGACAGAAGAGGGCTGAACAACTGAATCAGAGTGAATAGAATCAGCAAAGCATACAGGTTGGCCAATCAGTGTGTGTGAATAACTTGCCGTTGGACGTTGAGTATAGTAAAACGGAAGCAACCACGGACATAAAATGTTTTGCTAGATTTAGGAAGGAATTTTGTGTGTACATAAAAGCTTATTCATGCAATTGTGCACTCAAATTCTCGAATGATGAGGGGAATAAGATAAAGCACAGACCTTGCACTGAAAAACATTTTTTTCCTTTGCTTTCTAAAAACTATTCAGCCAACTGCATATGGAAAACAAATCTACATTTTGCAGTGCCCTTTGAAGAGCTTGGGGAAAAACACTGTTTTTTTGGCTTCTTTTATTGTCTTCACCCATTGTGGACAATCAGGTCTCTTTATTTCCTCGAAACTGTGCAAACAGAAAAAGGTATGTGGTGACATTTATTGGACATAGGTTTATTTGTATTCCATCTTTTCCTTCAGAGTGTGTCAGCTTTTATGAGCTCACTCAGGCAAAACATTAAAGAAGCTCATTCTTTATTAATCCTCACGATGACAATTCAAAGCTTCCAACGTACCGACTTTACAGTGTGTGCTTGCACTTTCCACACTGAGAAATCAGGTTGCTGTCATTATTTTTTAAACATCCCCTGGTAGTTCGTCTATATGCAGTTTTGCATCGCTTTGGCTTTTCCTTTTTGTCAAATGGGAAAAAATAGAGAGAATTGCTTTACGTGAACACTCGGAGTTAGCAACCCAAGTTGCAAAAGATTTAGACTCCGTGGGTATGACATGCTCTTCTTCCTTGTCTCATGCTTAAACACATAAGATTAGCCTCTTTATTGTAGTATTTTACTTAAAGACAGACAGTAGTTTCAATTTCATTGTAAAATGTTATAAATCCTTTTTAGGATCAAACATCTGAGATATTTTCACTTTTATGGGCTTGGTTATAAAATTGATTTTCCTTTGTGATATCCATTCAATTAGAGAAATGAGCCATGTTTGAAGGTGCTTCTTAAAAAAGAACACACCTTAATAACTGATCATGATCAAATGTAATTCCCTTTTACAGAAGCATGGTTTTTCCCACCTTTCTGGTCAGGAGCATAGAGCTGTGTCTTAACACTATGCCAAGAAAGAAAACATATCAACAACGAACTTCGAGAAGCACTTGTTGCTACCCATCAATCTTAAAATGTTTCTATGGCTATTTCCAAGAAATTAGGGATCCACCATTCTGTACAGAGAAATATTTTTTAACAGATAGAAAACATATATGATAAGCCTTCTGTATGTGGAACACTTAAAACTGCAAATTCACCCCAATGCCAGACTGTGCAGTATTCAAAGGAAGTGCAATCATGAGCTACAACACATCCTAAATAATACATGCCCTCAGTCAAGTTCTTGATAGTACAGTTTGTATGAGATTAAAACAGAATGGCTTGTTTGAAAGGGTTATGTGAGAAGAAGGTTTATGAAAATGGCTTTGTAGGTTAGGTTTGCAAAATTAAACCTGAACGAACAACACTTGTAAAACAATTATTTTGGACAGAGGAGATCAAGCAGCTAAAGTTTTGATAAAAAACAAGCACTACAAATCAGGACAAACATTCTAATCTAACGGGACAACATGGTGGTGAAGGAATGATTATTTGGGCTTGTTTTGAAGCCACATAAATGGCTTGCAGGTATTATGCTGACTTTAGACTGCTTTTATACACAGAAGAAATCTTCAGTGGTCTTTGGTTTGACAGTTAAAACTTGGCTAAAAATAACTGACTGAAAAGTAAGGCCTGGTTTAAGTTAATATCTCAACGTATTTAAAATGCTGCAACAAGACTTCAAGCCCTACAGAGTTCAGAAACAATTGTCACCAATCCCTGAGGAGCTGAAGCAATGTCAAGAAGAGCTCAAAATTCCTTGTCAAGTCAGTCTGTAAAAGAAATGCTTCCAAAACTCACTTGTATATAGTGATAAAATAGAATAAATATGTATACAAATTTTTTGCAGCCCGTAGCTAACAATTGAGAATTAGATATATACAAGATACATTTGTACTAATATTTGTTCTTTTGACTTTCAAAAATCTATTCAACAAGTGAAAATACATCCCTTTGTGAGTCAGTAAATATTGACAAAAAGTAAAAAAGATGAAATCATTTACGTCTTTCTTCATTTATCATATCATCTTTTTGACTAAAATAGTTTGTGTGCTGCCAGAATTAAAACCAACAATGCCAAACAGTACCTATACTTTGACATGTGCTAAAGCTCTAAGAAGAAAACCAGTGATTTAACCAGGGGTAAAGGGGTGTAAAATAGTGGTTCATGTTTTGGTTTTTTTTACCGGTTGACCTACTTTTAGGGGAAAAAAAGGAGCTGCTGGCAGGTTTGAAATTTGTTATTTTTTTTTTTATGCCAGCAGAGTGCACTGCAAAATGAAATGAATAAAACACCATTTAGATTTGGACTTTCCTGTTAACATTTACACAAACAAAAATAACTTACCTTACCAGAGCCCTTGATTTGATTGAATAGGGTGTGTTGGTGCAGCATTGTGTTAGTGTTAGTGAACCAATTCAGAAACAAGAAAAGCGAGGACGCAATGTTCTTTTGTTGACAGAACAATAGGCTGAACAGCCACAAAGATATGATCACTGATAAATTGATACTTTTTAGTTTTTCAACATTACAATGATTCATAATCTATTTTGAAACATATAATTGCAGGTTTTCATCTCAGTAACACATGACAAGCCAATTTTATACTCTTATAAATTTTAAATAAACTCTACTATATTTAATACAAAAATGTTATTTTATTCTAAAGCTGTAAAGATGTTTCAAATGTTTAAAAAAGATCTTGTTTACAAACACTAAAAAAATAGCTAATAAGCTTACGTCTCGATTGATGTTCTACTTTAAAGTTCAGTGATTATTTAGTATACCCCTGAACAGGGCGGGGGAGGTAGGGGTGAGGGGTTGAGATAGTCTCTATTCTAAGACATAATGATGGATTATGACTAAACCAGGCTGCATGGTGAAGTGCACAATCAGCTAAATGTAGGCCAGAGGCTGAGCTTTTCATAAATATGTATGGCAGCTCACATATTGTTGGAAGCCTGCAATGAATTACAGATCAGCGTTATTAGTTCAAAAATACATAGTTCTACAGAGCTTCATTTTTTAACAGAGCATGCTTGATGAGATGCAAATAAGACAAAATAGTCTCAGAACAGCAGACGAACTTAAGTACCGCACTTGACTTTCAGTTTCAGACAGAATGAGTTCAAGTGACATTTTGTCTCCGCTGCTTTCAACTATCAAAGTATAATTTAAAGAATCCTCCCCCAAGGAGGCTTCATAGCGCCATGATAAGAAACTTATATGAGAAAGTTTGTGGAGGAAATCCTTGATAGAGGGCACTGGGGCAAAACCAGAGGAGCAGAATCTGCAGCAGGTCCTCTTATAGTCCCCCAACCCCACCCCCAAATTCAGTTCTGAAGCAATCACGCACCAGCAGAGCACAACAGTACTGCAATTAAGCTGTCTGTTATTTTTAATTAAAACTAAGAGGCGTGATTTGTCTAAAACTTAGTTTGCCTTTCAGGCAGCACAAGTTCTCATCATCTATATGGATATGATTATAGTGCTTAAAATAAGATCACATCATGATTATATTTTCTAATAATAAAGGTGAGACAGACAAATGCAAAGGTTCTGTTTTCTTGTGTCCTCTTTACTAAAACCCAAACATTGTAACAATTAGTTACAACATATATATATATATATATATATATAATAGGACAATATATCTAATAGATACATGAATTATTCAGGGGTTTTATCCAGTTTCAGTGGGTCCAATCAATACAACATCTGACTCCTTTGCTGGGGCAAAGTCCATTACAAGTTCTAATACATCTGAGCAGCTTCTGAACCAAAAAGCAATTTAATGTTTATATCTCCCGGGACCCAACGAGAAAGCTCAAGAAAGACCAGTAAACAAAGCACCGGAGAAACCCTGAGGAATGTGAGCCTTTACTGTACAAAACTTTTCGCTCTGCTTCTATATTGACGAAGTGAACATCAAAAGGGTAGCTATTTTTATTGTTCACTCCCAAGATACATGATTGGGTGAAACAAGAGACGGGCCAAAAATGAAAGATGAGAAAGCAAGGCTTGCCCAACAGAATAAAACGAAATCCCCAAACACATAAAACACATCTTGTTTTCTGTCTCATTGTTCCTTGTCCCCAGTTAGATCACATATTCCAATCAATATTAAGACAGTATTCCCTCAAAGTTTCCAAATTTAAAAGCTGCAAGAAAAAATGTATTAAATTGTTTAAGATTTACTTTTCAATTTGTATAAATTAAACCCTGAAAAAAACAACTATTTTCTGATTGATTTAAACTATTTCAGACAACTTGGTAAAGAAACTGAATGTACCTGTTTAGTCAAAGTTTTTTTATTCAGATTTATGTGAAACAACAAACTTAAACAAGGGCATAAATTGTAAAGTGGAAGAGAAATTATAAATTATTTTCTACATTTTGTGCAAAGTTTGGCATACAAGTATATCAAGTTTCCTTGAGTGCTATATCAATACAGTGAAATCAAGAGGCCACCGATTTTTGTCCACATGTCCACATGTCCACATGCGTGTAGTTTAATCTCAGTATAAATGTAATCTATACTTTATGGGCGATTACATTATATACTAAACTTAAGGCGGCAGAATGTAAAAAATATATTGTTAACGTGGTGCCTGGTAGAGGGGTACAGCAGGCATCTGATCCTGTGACTATTGATGTTCAATACATGATTGAATTCCCAACCTTGAAACCTTTACTGTATCTGTTCCCCCAGTCTCTTTCTTCACATTTCCTGTCAAACTACTTCACATGACAGCCACTAGTGTGTCAAAAAATATGTATATACTTCTCAGTAAGAAAAGTTGGTACCGGTATTACAGTAATCATCTTTTTTTTTTTTACCAGCCCATTATACATTTCCACAGGTACTTTGGCAATTTATCTTTAGTGATCAGCTCAAAGTCTTTGAGATTAGAAAGTCTCTTTGCCATTATGCTAATTTTTCACTATCTCCATAGATTCTATATCAGATTCATTTTGGGATAATGGTGAGGCCACTCCAGAACATTAAAATTACTTCCAGCAAGAAAAGAAAAAAGTACTTCAAATTAAAAGATTACTTTGAACTTAAATCTATCGGGGACATGGAAAAAAATCTAGTGGTTATCTAAAAGTACTTTGCATTCAGGCTTTTTATTCTAGTAGACTTGGGATATTCATTGTTTTATGTTGCGTAAAATGTTTCTGGACTGCATTAAGTCATTAGAAAACTACAAGCACGATAGACTTCTCTCTATCTGGGGTTTATCTATGCAACGGATCCACATCCGAAAGATATGAACATTACTTCATTGAATATTTATTCATTGGGAGTCATGTTTACATGTGAACATAAGTTCATACCACACATTTTTTATGTGTCATACACCAGGATTAAAGTAAGATTATTTTATTTTTATTTACATTTATCAGTCTAAAATTCAACTATATGTTATAAAGTAATACTATACAATATAATAAAATATGTTTATTGTAGACATTTTTACACATCTTTACAAGGGGTGCTAATAAATGGCCAGCACTGTATACCACAGATAATTAATGCGTTCAAATAATTTTTTTATCCTCAGCAAAGGAGTATATTCATTGGCTGTAGCAAATACTTCCAAGACTTTGCATGGGCTGTCAGGTTTAGGTTAAAGGAGGACCCAGATGCGGAGCGGCATTTGTGGCTCTTACGGCCCATGTTTATTAATAGTCCAAAAAAGCAGACGAGAAGCACAGAGAACACAAGCACTAGGGGAGGTAACGACAACAACGACCCGACGAGGACAGACAGACACACAAGGGCATATATACTGTGGGGAGGGTAATCAGGAAACGTAGAACACCTGGGAGCAGAGGCAGAAAACACAGGGAGGACTAATAGGACAACAGGTGAAACAAACTAGGACTAAGTAACTCAAACAGACTGGGAGGAAACAGGGAGGAATAAACAACACAGACAGGGATGGATTATGACATGGGCAGCCTAAATCCTTATTTGTGTTAATCATTCTTTCAAATAATTAAGAAATTATGATTATTTCAAAGCTTATCTTACAACCGCAAATTAAACTAGTCTCTCTTAAAAAAAAAGATATGATCTCTTTTAGTTGTCACCTATACTTTGGGAAAATTGTATGGGTTTTCCATTGTTTAAAGCCTGATAGCCTTGGGAGACAGTTGGTGTAGGTTCAATGGGTTATAGAGGTGTTGCACAGCTGGAATAATGTGAAAACAAACACAGTAATAATTTCCACAGAAGTATGTGGAGGCAATGCATGTATTTATTAGAGACTGTTATTGTATTGAGTAGCTCATGCCCTAAGTAGTTATTGAAAAAAAGTGCCATAATATATGACAATGTATACAGCAAAGTTCTTTATTATGAATGATTTCATGCTGCAGCCACAAATCAGCAACATATCCTATGCAGTTTGCATTACCTTATATCAGCAAATTACTTCCATTAACTCCAAAACACCAAAGATCGATTAACTCTGCAAAGAGAAATAACCCCATTTGAAAAATTCAAATGTGAGCTCTGCCCTGAAGTGAAAACAATCAAACAGATGTATTAGTCGGTGCTCCTCCTCCATTCCTTTGCTATTTCCCTTACGATTTTCACTTAACTCCCTAGGACTTGTGGTCTCTCTAGACCATCAGCTGCAGATATTAGAAACTTGTTAACAGGGAGATGAAGTGTAATTCATCAGAGCTGACATCAAATCTTCAAAATGACAGGGCGTCTGCTAAATCTAAGACTTTATTGGCCGGGAGACGAATGGACTAGAGGGGTAATTCCAAGTGAGAAATCAGAACCTTGAGAGTTAGAATTTCTTATTTCAGCCACAGTGAAAAATTCCCATTAGAAAATCGAGCCGTTTTTCTTCACCACTTTATTTCGCAGTTGGATGTTAGGCAACACGCTATGTCTTAACTGTGCAGTCCAATCGTTCCAAAATAGATGAAGTGATAATTTCTTAATATTTGAGGAAATTATAGGCCTGTTTTCATGCATCCCTTAAGACATGGTTCTCAAAAAAGCAAATTTAGTTGTTGGACCAGGACAAGCCGATGAGACCACTGCTGAAAAAAAAAATAACTTTGAGAAAAGAGCTACAAAGTGTGAAATGCTAATCTAGCCAGTAAAGCTGGGAAACCACAACAGGATTCTTTGCCAGATCTCATATGCATCATACTACACTAGTTGCGGCTAGTCAACATCACTTAATGATGGAGAGGATGATGACAGGCGGCGGTGTGAAATGACTATTTCCCCAAATGCAGACATGTAATTGACAGCCAATAATAAACAGAGGCTGGTATACTACATCAGCTGTGGAGTGACTTTTTTTTTTACTCGAAACCATGTAACGTTATAAAAATAAGCACAGAGCAACAGGTGGGATGCTATCAACCTAAATCTAAATACTTTTTACCATCATTTAGTGAACAAACAAGAAAAATAAGGAAACATAAAATAAAAGAAAAGCACTTTGACATTTAGTACCAATGTTAGGTAAAATGTGATTGAAACAAGAAACCAAACAATTCATAATTCAGATAAATGTAATGGTTATATTTCAAACAACCAAGTTTCCAAATGGAAAAGTTTTATATATAATGCAAGACTTGGATTCTTTATTACTTCATTGAAATGGAATTTGTTGTGATTTGTTGCTTTATGAATAAACTGAAATGAAATAAAATAAGTTACTCAAAAAACAACATCAAACACAGTATCTAAGCACAACTCACTCCACACTATGTGTGCCTTGTTATCAAACTATTCCAAGGTTGAGATAACTTAAGACCTGCACACTGTTCGATTTTTAACAGCTATTGTTTGATTCAACTGTATGAAATGCATCTAAAGAAAAAACACCTGCAAACATATCATGTCTTTCTCTATAAATGTATGACAGCTGCTTCACTGAAGAGCTGGATGCCTACCTTTTGCAAAAAATGAATCATGCGGCGATTATCATCAATTCCTATTATTCTGTGGCATTTAGAAAACAAAGAAATGATCTTTTTGTGCTGTCCCATCTCACCTTTTCTTTAAGATTTATGGCTTCTGAGGAACAGATTAGTCACCTGTACAAGCCAGACAAGTGCAAAAAGAAGAAAAAAATGCATCTATAACAAAAATCTTTGTTGAAAAAAAATGAAAAAATAAGAAACCTTCAAGCTCTTATGCATACAATTTGTGCATCATCAAATCACTTTGTCAAATAGGTCTGTTATCATGATTTGTTACGAAGAAGCTTTTTAAACCAATCAAAAAAAACAAATAAGGAATCTATCTGTTAAGTTTAGGTTAAAGGAGGACCCAGATGCGGAGCGGCGTTTGTGGCTCTTACGGCCCATGTTTATTAATAGTCCAAAAAAGCAGACGAGAAGCACAGAGAACACAAGCACTAGGGGAGGTAACGACAACAACGACCCGACGAGGACAGACAGACACAGAAGGGCATATATACTGTGGGGAGGGTAATCAGGAAACGTGGAACACCTGGGAGCAGAGGCAGAAAACACAGGGAGGACTAATAGGACAACAGGTGAAACAAACTAGGACTAAGTAACTCAAACAGACTGGGAGGAAACAGGGAGGAACAAACAACACAGACAGGGATGGATTATGACACTATCAGTTAATCAATAAATTAAATTTTATCTGTAGAGCACTTTTCATGATAAAATCAGCACAAATTGCTTTACATGATAAAACCAAAAATCTGAAAAAATGAAAACATAAACAATAAAAAAGCTAAATTAATCATACACAACCAGTTAAACTCTGAGCACACACAAGACACATACACAGCCCTTCCCTCAGCCCTTGATTGCAAGAACACTGCTCAATCCCTTCCTCTTAAGTGAACATACAATGAAAATACACTTCTAGATCAAACTACTGTGAGGAAATGATATCTGGGAGCTCCATCCACACTGGAAGCCACCCCACAGCAACGGACAGACAGGTATCCGCATCACAGCCATGAGGCTGCAGTGCAGGGCTCCATGCAGCAACCCAACGGCAGTGACCTCAATTACTAAACTGGCAGGGCTCAGAGGATGAAGGATTCTCATGAAGGACATACTATTGTTAGTCTGTATCAAACAGTTCATATAAACACTTCGGTAACATAGAACAAGAAAAGTAAAACAAGATGATAAATAAAATAAATAAATACGGGCAGTAGTGGTAGAACAACTACTTCATTGTGTCTTAGTTCTGACTTTAGAACAACTAAGAGCCCAGTGCCAGAGGACCTCAGGGACCGTGAGGGCTCCTATGTATAAATGAGATGGCAAAAGACCATTAAAACATTTATAAACTAATAAAATAACCTTCAAATCTATCCTAAAAAATATACAGGGAGCCAATGGAGTGACTTTAAAACTGGAGTAACGTGTTCTGAAACTGGAGTAACGTGTTTGAATAATTATGAATATTTTCCTAATTAATTTCTCAATTATTAATAAGATTGATATTTTTATATCAAAATTACCACATTTGGGGAACCATCCTGGGATTCAGGAAAATAATAATAGCCAAATAGTTCAATCTCAGTTGATGTCTATGGTTCCCTGCCTGATAAGGCCTAGGTAATTAAACAATAGATGAAGTATTAATTTCTTGCTTGGACATTCTTTGAACAACAAGTTACTATGCATGCATGTGGAATAATAAACCATTTTCCAAAGTATGACAGTTAATTAACAAAATAATTAAATTTTCCAATCAAAATACTTTAATCAACAAACTCACTAAGCTAGGAACACACAATGAAACAACTAAGTAACAGGAGAATCAATAATAGATACATAGTTATACCAAACGTAAAACATTAAAAAGGACAAAAATGTAAGGAAGTAGGTGCATGAACATGTATGTTGCAGTCCGGAGAAAATATTTATGTATCCCCGTTTTATACTATGATAAAAGGCTAGTCCTCCACAGCATTTGCTACATCCCATAGACCCCTATAAATTCCACACTCAATGCCAGATTTTTCAAGCCAACAAAATTTGAGTTTCCGCTCCGCTGTCAATCACAGGCTGTCGAACACAGGCAGCTACTGTTTACATCCACCAAATTGGAAGAGAGCGTCTGTCATGGAGAAGTCGCTCACCTTCGAAATTTCCATAACAAAATACAATTGGGTGATACTGAATAGTGCTCACTGCTTTCCACTTTGGCCCTCTGTAACAACACAGGTGAGGCGTGTGAACAGTAATTAAGGTGGGGCTAGAGGGAACAGGAAAAGAGGGGGGAGGGATGTTTAGGGAAAGGCCTTGCTAGAGGAATTCAAAAAATCTCTCTCCCTGAAATACCCCAGACTGCAGCTTTAAAGATCAAGGCTTGTATTGCAGAGTTTGGAAAGGGAAGCCTAGTTAGTCTTAAACTAATTGTGATTTGGTTAAGACTAATTAACACCTTTTGGCTTGTGTTCAAACAACCAATTCACAATGCAAAGCAGAAGTGACAACTAAAACATTGTTTGCAGGAAGTAATGTTTCTTTAAATAAATGGCTAAATAAGGAATCGATAACTGTTTGGAAAATTGATTTGGTTTTATGGATCAGTAACTGCAGTGATGGATATAATTATTAATCGTTTTTTAATATACCAAGAAGCCAGTTTCAATAACTACTTATATGTTTGAACCACATATTTTTATTAGTATAAAATACAATAGCATTGTTTTCAATCAACTCATTTGAAAAATCTAACAGTATATTATTTTATACCCTGTGCTATAGGAACTAATATTACAACCTGCTTCAAAAGACAGTGCTGCCATCATAAGAGCTCAGCCTGTGGCGTCAATATGCTGCGATTGGGTGCTTTTCACGAAAGATTTCGCCATGCTGGGATAAAGGCAGATATGGGAGTGGTGTCCAGGCTGTTGACATGCAGGGGTGAGACATAAGAGTCCATGGTAAACAGAGAAAGTACTTGGACTTGCCTTTTTTCCCAATTGAAGCCCCACTCCAAAAGCTTTCTGTTCTTCGCAGTCTCTGTTAACTGTTTGGCAAGCTAAAAGCCAAAAGGTTTTGACATCTGCATCATTCCAGTTTGCCATCTAAGCTGATATAGTTTATAAATGTTAAATAAACGTCCCATGTTTATTTGCATTTTAAGTACTGTTCCCAACTAGGGCTCAGCGCACATTCAACACATCCTCATGATATCCTCTATTGCAGGAAGGCGAGATCTTCATTCATAATAAGACCAATGTTGCAGCAATATTGTGGTAATGTTGCTATCAAGCTTGCTGACACAAATGCCACAATATCCCTGCATCGCCATGGTGTATTCATAAGACACACCATGCTGAGAATATTACCCTAATATGCTGCCATGGTCTGTCTTATGAAAACGCCTTATGATTTAGCAACCTAAGTACCCTAAAAAGCACCTGGGCACAGAAAAAGCTCAGCATTTGAGTGACTATCAAAAGACATCAGGCAGAATCTCCTCTAACTTACTCTCTGACAACGAACTTTCATTCATCCAGCAATTGTTGCTGCTATCAGACTCATTCTCTGGGCCAGAATCATCAGTGTCCATGGTCATTAGTCTAAAGCAATTTCTCTGGTCATATATTTTAGACCGTTCTATCATGCTATCTCTGCTTTCAAATTTGACAGATATAAAAGCGAAAAAGCTGAATAGACAACAAGAAATTATACCCTAACCAAACAGATATTCTGTGACAAACAGCCAGCTATTATTATTATTATTATTATTCCCGCCTTGACTTTCTTTTTTTATCTTGCCCAGAAAAGTCGAGTTAGAACAATGCAAAACTCTTTGCAGTCAAAACGTCCACCTGTGGCAGAAATAGGTGGACATTAGTATATTTCTTTTATCATTTTAACACTAAAGGAATTTTTTATGGAAGTTTATACAGTTTTTGGACATGTTATGAAACAGTAAGGGTTTATGTTTTTTTTTTCATTAAGTAATTAAATATGTAATTCGAAACAGTTAAAATGACTACCGTGGCCTTTCTGGTGTTCACAGTACTATTATAGATTGTAAGTTGTTCACGATTTATTTGAAAAGGAATTGTTAGCTTTGTTTTCCTCCATTTTCAGACTGCTCTCCTGCATTTCTTTTTCAGGTCTCTCATTTCATCACCTAGCTGTTGTGCATACCACACTCTATGGTTTTCTGCTTTCTGGCCATTATCCCAGAGCTAATATTCTCTCCAGAAATCCAAAAAGGTTGATTTTGTGGACAGACTTTTTTTTTTACTCTATCCATTACATCACACATTTTTTTCTTTTTCTTTTTGAAGTTTTCCTTTAATATTAAAAAGAAATCCAAATCTTTCAGAACTAGTTTTAATATGACTTTGATTGTAACCCTTTCAGTCAAAATGGGATTGGGGAAACATTTCCTGTCTCTTGTTAATAGACTGAATGTAACTGACACTTGACTAAACCAGAGTTATGTGTCGAAGCACCCAGATGTGACGCTGAATGTTCATTTTCAATTTCCCATTTATTGCAGAGAATGCAGTTATCCATTTGTAAAGATGCTGTCAAGCCCTGCTGCTTAACCAATAGAGAAAGCTCAAGATGAGCCAAAGGGAAGAGGGATTGGATTTGTCTCTTTATGTTTGTGGACAAAAGAAACCAGTGTTTGACTGACAGTGCTTTGCATTTTGTACCACTTTTGTCAAACAAAATGTATTAAAAATAGCTGTGGAGCTGTCTACATCAACAGAAGCTGTCAATTCATATATACTGAGAATTATCCAAGATGTTGTCACTTGTCAAGTGTCACATTTATCCATATTGAAGAAGTTCACTACATGCAACATTTGGCTTTAAGTTTATATATATATATATGTACATTTACTATGCATTAATTTTCCATTGCTGATCCATCAAAGGTCAGACAAAAAAGGGTATCTTTCGTGTCTGACTGGCACTGGCATGTACAGTATGCTTTTGGTGGTTTGTGTTCCAAAATGAGACGAAGAAGAAGGTGGTAAAATGTCAATGCACTCTACTCAATCCTAGATTTTTGCACTAACTAGTTGTTTCATTCTTGTCACTTTCACTTCAGGAACCATTGCCAGCCTATTCCTCCCACCTTTTTGTTTCTATTCCATTTTAAAGGATAAAAAAAGCTTACCCAGACTGACATAAGCGAGGCTGCCATATTGCGCCATCGGCCCCTCTGGCCAACACCAGTAGGAGAGATAGGTGAAGTGTATTGCCAACGGAATGTAGCAGGTGGAAGCAGGAATTGAAACCACAGTTTCTGGGTTGCAGGCTGACAACTCTACCACTGAGACACACTCTAAAAGTTTAGCTAAACTTCCAGCATGGTACTATGGGATAAGGCTGCTCAAACAAATATGTCCTTTCAGGTGAGGTTTTCTGTTAACTGTAAATTCACCTTTGATGGCTGATGGAAACAGAAGATGTAAGTCCAGAGCGAAAATCATATTCCGGGTTGTTTGACTATCTATGACAGAATATTTTACAGTATTTATTTTTAAAAGCCCCCCCAAAAAATCACAAGTTTTAAAGGAATTAAGCATTTTACTGCACCTATGGCTTAATTTATCAAACACTGATCATGTGATGTAAAAGTCATGGCGCGCACATGTTTCTCTCAGAATTTGGAGGAATTGTTGCGTTTTAAAGTGTAACTACGGTAAAAAAAATTAAAAAATCACAAGTTACTTGACACTGGGTTGTGACCCCCGCTTGTGACCGCATGTGGAGCTCTGTCTTTGTTTTGATTACTGAAGATCAAGCCTTTTCAGTGCATAGAAAGGAGCCATGCAAAGTTGCAAGTTCTTCAAATGTTAAAACATCACAAAATTTTTCTTTAAAGAGACGTTTGTCTCGCAAAGTATAATTTCCGCCAGCATGTGACTTTATCTGGTGAAGTAAATTATATCTCTTATTATGTCCTTTACGTAAACAGGTTAAATTATAAATTTTTGAGACACTTATTTTGAGTAAAAAACAATGTAGTTCTCGAGTTGAACTGTCATATTGACAGTCAATTGATACCGACCTCTGGGTGGGCTGACAACATCCAATGACATTGAACAATAAGAAAATTACAAACAAGATGTAAAGGACTTATGAGTATTGCTGGAATAACATGACCAATAGCTAACAATAGCTATATCCAAACTACTGGCCAGAGTCAAAGTCATACCAAAAAACAAAACAAAACAACAATTCTAACGTTTACTTGTGCTTAAATGTTAGAAGATATATATATATATATATATATATATATATATATAAAACTTTAGAATTGTAACTGTACCTACAGAAAAGAAATGTATATTTTATTATTTTTGAGGAGTTATCGCTCGTTTAAGGAATTTATTAACCAATTGCGCACAATAAACAAAAATCAATTCAATATAGTCTAAAAATGAGCTTTGCTACTTATTCTAAATGATTTCTACTCTATAGGGAGATAAATGAAATGCGGATGACAGAAGCAAAATAAACCAACCACACAGGAAGTTCCGACCTCACGCTCTTACATAGATAGCGTGTGTGGTACAGGGAGGGGAGATAGCGACAGGAAGGCGCCTACCAACCAGGTATGATTTATCAATGTACACGATCGACTCAGGGAAGACAAAGGAAAACGTGGTGATAGCTATCTAGCCTTGTGGCCTAAATGTAGAAACTATCAGATAATGGACGCTGTTTTTCTCCTCTTTCCGGAGTGATCGCGCTACACAAAGCCCAAGCTAATGAAATCAACACAACAAAACATAAAACAAAAAGCAGAACACTGCTTCTACTTATAAATGTAACCCTTTTGCCACCCGGCTCGTTATGTTAAAGGAGCCATTTCTTAATCTTCAGCCCCTTTTTTCCCTTACTGATTAACTTCTATGGCAAAAGAGACATTCCAATGTATAATAACTGTCTGGGGTAAAATATGATGCTCACTTACAAATATGATAATAAGAGGTTTCCCAGATATAATAATCAATGACTAAACCAAATGAGCAAATGCTACTAGTTAAATCAAGAAATTGTATTTTTACTGTGTACTATTTAAATGATGAAATGACCTGACACACACACAATAACTGTAGTTCAGACTTAGTCTGCTGTATTCAAGATTGAACAATGAAAAAAACAATACAGTTTTAAATGTAAATAGTTTTAACCAGTTGGAATAAAGTCTAGGGTTTTTTTTTTCTAAGAGTGCACTCTAGTTTTAAGCGATTGTTTTTTTAAAACGTTGGCGCGCGTTGGAGCTTCTATCCATGGAAAACCAATTAAAAACGATATTCCTATACGTCAGGAATGAAAGCAACCTTGTCCTCACGACCAGATGAGACAGCTCGGTGCACGCAGAATCTCTCTCTGTCTCGTTGTCCTCAACGCGAGTACTGATCCTCCTGGCGGCTACACCGTCTCTCCTCACCGTCCGGCTTCTGACGAGGCTGATCCGTTGCGATGTAGTAGTCTTAGCTTAGCGTTAGCTTCACTCAGTTGGTTCAGTTCTGTCCTGGCAGCGCCACTCACAGCTCACTCTCTCGAGGTGCGGGTCGTTCATGAACTCCACAGCAGTCCACAGAAACGAGGGGCAATTATCCAGGCATACAGTCACTGAGCTTTATCATGTTTTCTTCCCTCACACATGCGGGTGTCGTTTTCACGCAGCAGCGCGACACACCATCCCTCGTACTTCTCTAACTTTTTTCTGCTTCCGGTAATGTGTCTTCTTCTACACTTCTCAACTAGCGAAGTGCACACAAAGCATCACCACAAAATAAACAGATAATACCTATTTATTTCTTACTTTCAACTAAACTATTAATTTAATGATATTTTAACGGTAATGTTTTAATATCAAACCATGAAATAATGTATCTTTTACCATGTAGAAAAAAAAATGTATTAAATACCCCAGTCTTATTTAACTTGTAAACAAAATATACTGTCAGGATCCGGTAGGATCCAGCAGAGGGAGCCATTTCCTCTTTCCTCCACAGGTGCTGAGTGTTGGGCTGACACACCTGGAGCTGATTCCTTCATCAACTCTGCAGCATTTAAGGAGAGCTGTGCCACCAGACGGGCGTCAGATGATTCCGTTCCAAAGAGTGGTAACTGACCTCTACTCTGGTTTACCCGTGAGAGTTTACTTCTTTGACTTACCTGTGTTGTCCTCCTGATTCACCAGTTGTCCTCCCGAGCTGCTTCCTCTGACCTGAGTTCCTTGGCAAACTCTCAGCGTCATCCCAAGGTCTCAGTCCCGGACTCCTCCACCGACGCTCGTCTCCCTGGATTCTGTCGCTGCTCCTGGTGGTTCAGTCCAGACTCTCAGCACTTCCTATAACAAAGAGGATTCACCTGGCATTCATACGGCTCTCTAAGGTCTCTGGATTCTGGATCCCTACCTCTCTCTCCTGTCTGGATACAAGGTTCCTCCAGTGAGTTGACGAATCTCCTTCAATCTTCCTCGCCATTTCTTTATGAAAAAAATCCTCACAAATTATTCTTACCTTCCAGTGGCGTCATCCGGTCCATTCCATCCCGTGTTCACCTACAAAGAATTTAATAAAACATCTTAAACTCTTTCCTGGAGTCTGAGTCTAACTGTGTAACTTATGAGTCAATCTGAGCCAACCATGACATATACTGGTTTAATAAGCAATCAGGTCATTACATAAATAAAAGAAAACAAGTAACATTAAAACACAATCAGCCGGTTCTGGCAGAAAACATATACATGCCAATCTAAATAGAAAAACCTTGTTCCAACCAGGAATTAAGAAATAAGTTCCTACTTCTGATGGCTTCTTCAGTCTACGATCAGATGATGAGGTAGTTGAAGAAAACTTCCAGGGTCAGAGATGAGGCTTAATTTGTCCACCTCAATTCGCGTTTTGAGAGGGGACGGAATTCGGAGGTGCGTTCCGGCTACAGATGTTTGGAATGGCTTGTTAGGGAAACACCAGCTCTCAGGCAGCTTCTTTGGGTTAAACTGGACGGTGAACAGAGAATAGGAAACCCCGGGCCAGTTTCAGTTCCTTCGTACCAGCCAGGAGAATCGAAGGGAATAAGGAAATGCTATAGTAAAGATTGAATTTCCCTCCTTCAAACACGAAGCTTAGTGGAAGAGACTGATCAGTGTTTCAGCTAGTCCTTATATTAGCTCCAGCGGCATCATCCAAGATGGCCTCCAGTCACTAGCCAATGAGAGGCCATTCTGGGGTTGCCAAATTGTCTAGCACAGATTTAACAAAACTTTTAAGCAATTGATGACAACCCAAAAGAGTATAGTTTTTATTTTATTCATTTTTGTAAATGGAGCACCAAACCATTAGACATTAGTGAAAAATTACAGTTTCTAAAATCTGGTACTGAAATATTTGTTGCTGTTACTTTAAAAATAGATTGAGGTGTCATTATAGCCCTATTTCATTTACAAAAAATATTTAGAAAAAAAAAAGTCTGAAATTTGGATTTAGAACATCTAATAATTCTCAGTAAAAAACAACTTGTTTTTGTTGTTTGCTTATCATGCCATGCTGCCGCCACACTTATGTGGCAGGTGCAGTAATTTCCTTTGCAGGACACCATGCTTTGTGATTTTTGAAAGCTTTCTCTGCATGTACAGAATATGTAATTTATTGTGTTTAGTCAAGGGGCCTCGCACATATTCTCCTTTCATCCTGGGTAGATAAAAGCTCCTGCCATGCCATTGTGTCACTACAGTCACAGTAATAGGTTGTTAGACATTTATTTATTCACTTTTTGCATTAAAAAGGGCTTTAAAAACTTTATCAAATTTCTATGTGGGGGTGGAGTGCTGCTCATTTTGAGACTCAGCTATTTGTTGAAAGAGAGGAATTTTAAATGAGAGATTTATAGCATTCAATGACCTACTTAATATTCACACAATTGTTGCATTCAGGTTGAAGAGATAGAGGAAACCACCACATTCTATGTGATTTCCCAGCCATTCACACTGAGATGTGACAATTTATCAATTCATAAGCCTGTGAAACATTAAGCTGAAAGAAAACTGGCCAGTGTTTTTGATGAGAGGTTAAACATCTTGGGAACACATAGTTGCTCTCTATTCAAGCAATTAGGGTTGTCATGTCCTGGAAGAGGGATAATGATTCTATGTGCTACAGCTAACACCAGAGTGTGATATATGCTGGCCTGTTTTGTTTGTAATTACTTTATTTCAGAAACCATAGCCATATCTCAGTTGTCTAAAATGTGCTGCTTGTTTAAGCCCCAAAGTCTATTTAAAGTGTCAAGTTATTCCTACCTTGGAGCTTCTAGACCAGGGAGGTCCAGGGTGCCGCCCAGGGGCCATTAACAACCCTTGGACTGATTTTGCACAGTTCTTGACCACCATTTAAGATTGGTGTTTTGAATCTACAATACTTTAAAAATACCTTTTCTACAAGAATTCCTTCTTCGTGTGTTTATCTAAAATATTATGTTTAATTTATTGATAAGCAGGTAAAAAAAAAAAAAACCCACAAATCCTTTACGTAAAAAATCATATTTTTGTGGCCCATTAGCGCTTTTGACTTGATCATTTTGGGCAACGTGGAAAAAAAGTTTGGACATCTCTGTTCTAGACCTTACGTGGTCCACGTTTTGCAGATTTCTGTTTCAAAAGTATCTAAACTTACTGAGCTCATCTCCAGTCAGTTATGAACTAGTCCTGTTTGTATCCTTGAGTCTGAAAACAAGCTGTGTTCTACTTGTAGAATTAGTTGGTGTCCTGCCTTGTTAAGAGTCTTATCTGCTACACTGGTGCTGAAGCCTGCAGGTATTCAGTCAGTCGCTAACAACTCAAAGTTAGCGACTGACTGTTCTGTATGCTGCCTTGGCAATTCCCAGAGGGGTCACCCTTTCCTGTTTGGTCATTTTCCTTCCATTTTCTTATAACCATGTTTTCAGTCTGCTTGGATCCCCTTTCTGTGTTTTGTCTCAGTCTGCCTAATCCCATAACAAAGTAATCGGGGAGCTCTTTGTACATGAGCATTCAAGCATTACCAGTTTGTTTGACAGCTCATCCTCATCCAGCTTTTCATGTGTTATATTGAGATATGTGGGTTCCGTTTTTTTCTGTCAGAGAACAAGTGAAATATTTGTGAAGAAATATCAATAAAAAATTGGTTCCTATTTGTAAGGAGTAGAACAGCTGATTTTAAACTGACCAAATACAAAGATGCACAACAAAAGGACCAAAACACTCACTATCAATATACAATGACTATTAATGATACTGTAATTATGTAAATACAGTAATAGTAAAAGGGAGAAACTATATTTCATCTAATTTGACTATATAACTGTCTCTGTATGAACAATGGCAGTTTTATAGAAAGGCTTAAAGGACATCTGAAGAAAATGAATCTGAAGAAAAATCAGAAAATACTTTGTCCACCATTTATTTATTGATTGATTTGCACAGCTAATAAAATATTGTCAGTAGCCTTAAGACTGCATCATTTTCTTCTAAACTGTCTTCAGTTAGCATATAATAAATAATTTATGAAAAATCCTCCTTTTATATTTATTTTCATACCGTATGATTTTGTATGGACGAAGCAGATGAGTCTGTATTGGGAATGTGGTGTATAAAATAATGCAGGTATCTGAAAAGAACAGATTAAAAGCTCTAAACAAAAAAGCATTTACAAAATAAAAAAAAGGTTTGAAGAAAATAGCTTTTGGTTTTCATTGTAAATGAATACACTGTGCAACACACTTTAAAGAAATGTGTTTTCATAATTAATTTGATAATGATTCAGAGCTATTTCTGTTTAAATGTATAAATGCACTGTGTATGAATTGTACAGTAACGTCTAGAAATAGTACAAATACAAAAGACTACCAAATGGAGTTCAAACCACGTGTAGCAGCAAAGATATTTAATCGAATAGGTGTCTCATCCACAAGGTGCTGGCATTTTAGGACACCGGAAACAATCATGTTTGAACCGGGTCTCAAAGTGGAGAAATATCACAATGCCACCTCGGTTGTCTTCATGATTAGGAACTCTCTGACATTTCTTCTGAACGATGACATCACCATCCCATCTCTATATTTAACACGCAAGTGCAGACTTGTGATAAACAAACATGGAGTTGTATGGTGTTGCAGTCCAATAAAACAAATAATGACCTTATTATGGAAATACAGATATACTACCCCTCCTCTATCACCAGCTGCTAAATATGGATCCAGAGAACCACAGACACCATATGCTTTTGAATAAAGCTCTCACTTGAAGCTAGATTTGTCGCATTTGTTACTGACTTGATTGCACATGCTCAGTAGTACTTTCTGTTTCTGTGGCAGTGTCACATCGGCACCAGTAGGCCCAACATACAGTATATACTGCAGCGTCCAAGGATAGTTTGTGTGATTTCGTATACACAAAGGGTTTTATTGATGTGTGGTTTTTACATACTCTATTTTTGAAACTATACATGTTTTGTCTCCATGTCAACAGGGCCTACATGTATTTTCAGTTTGCAACCAAGTCCAAAGAAGTTTGATGTGTTATTAAATTGATAATGATTGACAAAGCTTTCAGTTTAAATGCATAAATGGGCCGTATATAAACTGTACAGTAACATAAAGAGACAGTACAAATCATTTTCCGTATTTGACTGGTTCATCAGAACAGTAATGGAAAAATCTCAAGGCTCTCCATCATTTTTACAAATAAGCATTCCCTCCCTCTGACCGCATTATGTAATGTGCACATTTCCCCCCCCCCTTAACTCTATTGCACGGAGTCCAGGTAAATAAGTTCCATCCATTATTTATTCCGCTTCTCCTTGAAGGGTCACGGGGGACTGGTGCATATCTCCAGCGGTCAACGGGCATGGTACACCCTGAAGAGGCTGCCAGTCCATCCATACCAATACACCCAGTTAGACGCGCTCCATGGAGCCAGATGTGTGACAAAGACAGGTATTGTCCCATTTCTGCTGCTGCTTTAACCCAAGGCTTTCCTCCGGTAGATTACAGGTCAGAAAATGGCTCGTTCTGAGGTCTTCGACTTCTGGTCACTGCAATAGGAGAAATGTTTCCTCATGTTAAAGCTTTTTTGTCTGAAGTGATTAATAATTGTAGTCCCCAGTGCAGGAACGAAGTGTGGATTCTGCCTGCAGATCTATAGCTAAACCCCCTAGTCTGTCTGAGCTAAAATCCAAAACCCCATGATGATAACTTCTGCAACAATCCAACTATTAGATTACACAAACCAAAACAAAAAAAAGATGGGCATTGGCATTACATTCCATGCAGGAACTGCATCAGTGATTCCTATTCCATTTCCATTCTATGTCTAGTTCTCTGGTTAGGTTGTTTGATTGAATACTACTTAATAGATACTACTGAATAGGTATCAACTCATCAGAGGATTGCTGGCGACACCAAGACCCCGGTCAAAATGAATGACAAAAAAAATGAGTAGCGCAACCTCTGGTACAAATATACATTTAAGTAGACTGAATAGACATGTAAGAGTCCCCTCTATCACACTGGCAATATAAAAGTGCAATGCTTTCTAAGCCGTTAGGTGGTAGTTAAAGGAATTTTTTTATTTCCTCAAAGTGGCTAAATGGAAAATATTCCAATTAATCAGTCCTTCCTTAAAAATAAACTTTGAGTTTTGTTAGTTGTTCCCAGGCATAATTTCAAAAAAAGCTAAAGAAGACTTCTTGACATGACATTTCATTATGGTTTCCACTTCAGCTGGAAGAAGTTGGAAGATTAAGAAAATTTCCATGCTGTCTTGCGACAGCACATCTGTCAGAAGAATAGGTCTTATTAAAAGAGGAAAGAGCATCAAAGTACATAGAAGGTGAGCTTCAGCTGCTGTCACATGAAACAAAATGTTACACCTCTCTGCACAACTTTCCTCTAGAATGAATGTTGTGTAAAATACAAGGACATTGACGTAAAAAACAAGCAAATACTCCCGGATTAACTGTTACATACTCTAAGGTCAGGATGATTTGTCAGACAAGGGCTGATTGTGGACTTGGGGTGGCCATGAGGACTAGTTCACATCAAGTCAGAGCTTAGTTTACACTGTACATTTATCACTTAAATATTGACTTTGGACATCAGAAAGACTCTTCTACTATGAGAAATGTATCAAAAACAACATATCACTTTAGCCAGGATACCTACATCAAAACTGATGTTTCCCTATTTAGTCATCACAGCTTTTTTATTCCAATATTGACACAATTAATATACCAACTTTAAGCTAACAATAATTATTTAAACACTTTCCAGATTTATTCAAAGACTTCACGAGCATTGTGTGCTTTCACATCATGCAGGTGGGATTATTGAATCAAACGGGCATATCATACCATTTAGAACATCCACCTGCATAAGAACTGAGGCTGAGCTCTGTGTTGCTGTCCTTATGTAGGCAGGCTGTACACATGTATATAGTGCTGTACGTTGGGGTCTGGGATCCTAGGTACAATAGTTTACTTTAGCCCCCCACATTTTCTACAAGTTTAGCTGGATGCAAAGCCACTTGCTGTTCAATCCAGATTGGAGCCTGAGTCAAGACTTTGGGAAAGGCAAATGTAAAGGAACACATCCAGTATGGGGAGGAACAGTGTACACAGACAGACAACCAGGCCAGAATCATGACATGGTAAAATTTCCTTTTGAAACAAGCAATTTTATTTTGCATCTGAAATCAATTTATGTGATTTAACAGTTGTAACAGTAACAGTTGTGATGACATTAATTATCTAGTTTTTATTCTAATATTGTTGAAGAGAAAATGTTACCCCATCTCCTTTGAATCTTTTTTGCATCACTAAAGGATGAATACATCTGTTGATTTTGAAAGCTCTGACAAAATATTCAAAACAATGGACAAAACCTTTGGGATTAGTTTTCTTACCACATTTTCCGGACAATAAAGCGCTACTTTTTTCTCATGTTTTGAAGTATGCGGCCTATAATCCGGTGCAGTTTATTTATTAATTTTTACAGATAATGGCCCCTTTAGGGCCTCCTCGATCTATGGATTGTACAAGTCATGTGCTTCAACAAAGGATACTGTGCCCTTAAGAAGACTGGAAGAGAGAGAGAGGGAGGAGGATGCTTGCACGAACAATCAAAGCAAAGTCGAACAGACATTACAAGAGCGAGACAGTTTGTGAAAACAAGTTTTCATGCACAAACCCTTATTATGGAAAGCAATTGAAGAAATACATATGGCGCTTTTAGGTTAAAGGCAGTCAATCGGGCTTTTCAAAGGAGGAAATAGAGTGACAGTGGCTTCCCGTACCATTAGCAGAACTGAATCAATGGGGAGATGTCTCAATGCCAGCGTGAAAAACTCTCTCAATGCAATAAGACAAAAAAAGCTTTCAGAGGTAATAAAAGCAGATGGCCTGAACTTGAAGTATTTCTTGAAGATTAGCTATAAACACCGAGAGAGAGGACGGCAGAGGTGTTTCCATCATGTTGAAATGTTAATAAAATCCAAGCTTCCCCAAACACCAATCATTTTCTCGACAATCCCAGCTGCACGAACCCTTACATATGGTAATTAAAAGTTAATACAGCTGCAGCTTTTAATTGGGTGCCACTTGTTTTGTAGACATTTGGTTTTTTATTCCTAAAATAGTCTTTGCAGCTTATTATCAGGTGCGATTTATAATCAAAAAAATACTGTAATTATATTTTAACACAATTAAAGCTGAAAGCAGTACTTGTGTGAGTTAATTTAACAAAAGTTTAACCCCAAAACTAAGGTATGTACTAAACATGTATCATGGAGACGCTGAGGAAACGTAGCCAACTCAGTAAGAAATTATTCATCTTGTTTGTCTTTAGTGCACTGGAACGTAAATGGTTGGACAAAAGCAAACTGTACTCTGAGGGCTGTAATGCTACAGTCACTAAACCCCGATATTATTTCCCTTAATGAAACGCATTTGGTGGCTGAAGATGTTGTTGAGCTAAGCGGCTACAGCTGGTTTGGAAACAACAGAAAAAGGCACATAAAAGCACCAAAAGGCTCAGGTGGAGTTGGACTTTTGTTTAGAAACGAACTTTTTGAACACTTTAAAATCAAGGGGGTGGATAAGTCTGTCGATGACATTATAGGAGTGCACTTGGAACACCGGAGTACGAACTATAATTTTGTGGTGTTTTCTTGTTACTTGTCCCCGGAGGGATCTGTCAGAGGGAGAGACTGTGAAGAGTTCTTTGCTCGTTTATTGACTCAAATTTACAGCTTAGATGTGGATGCGATCTACATCTGTGGCGACTTTAATTGTCGTGTTGCTGATAAAGCGGACTGCATTGAAGGCTTGGACAATATTCCACCAAGAGTGGCGTTAGATTTAACTTGTAATAGTCATGGTGACTCTTTTCTTGATTTTTTGAGAGATTCAAAGTGTTGTATTTTAAACGGCAGGCTTAATGTTAATGATGATGATTTCACTTCTGTTTCAGTTCGAGGCAAAGCCGTTGTAGATTATGTTGTGACGCCTCATACTTGTCTAGAATTTTGTGTTGATGTTAAAGTGATTACTGCCACAGACCTCCTTAACAAAAATGCTGCTGTATGTTTGCCTCTTATTAGAGATCGATGTCATTTACCGGACCATTCCTTAATCCACTTCATTTTTAAAGTGGATACCCAATTAACTTATGCAAATAACCCCTCCTGTGTACTTAAAAGGAGACATACACCATTCCTTGAGACATTTCTAACATCTACCAGCTGCCAAATGGCAGTGCAAAGACTGGAAAACAAATTAGGGCTGTGCCACAATACTCAGGAGGATGTTGATAAATGGTATGAGGATTTTTGTAAATGTATCAGAGGAGAAATAAGTTCATGTCAAAATAGTACATTTAATAAAAAACGTCATTTTAAACAGGGTATAAAGTCTTTTTGGAATGTCCATCTTCAAAAATTATGGAACGAGCGAATTATAGCAGAGAGAGAGTTTCTCAAATGTAAAATGCTTCAAAATAAACAAGATCTGAGGGAAAGTTATAAGCGGAAACAGTCACTTTTTGATAAATATGTAAGATTTTATAAAAGAAGGTTTAATAGGGGTCAAGCATTAAAACTTGAGCACTTACAGACAAATAATCCACATCAATTTTGGAAGGAGATTAATAGATTGGGACCACCAGAAATTAAAATCATTCCTATGGAAGTTATCATGGAAAATGGTGCAGTGGAGTTGAGAAAAGAGCGAGTGGTTGAAAAATGGGAACTTGATTTTTCAAATTTATATTCAGGTCTGACTAATACTGAAGACTTTGACCCTGCTTTTGGTGTTCTCTCTGTTCAAGTAAAAGAAAATCTTGAATCTATTATAGGTGATAACAGCCGATCAAATATGTATCTGAATTTTGATATTACTTTGGAAGAAGTGAGTGATGCTCTTAATAAGGCCAAACTGAGGAAGGCTATGGGAGTTGAGGAAATTCCAAATGAGGTGTTAAAGTCTCCATATCTTAGGCGTATGCTTCTTGGTTTATTTAAATTTTGTTTTGACAATGGTATTGTTCCCTCTACGTGGTATAAATCAATCATTAAACCTATTCCCAAATCAGTGAAAGATGATCCACGCATACCTCTCAACTACAGAGGAATTAGCCTCCTAAGTACCGTCTATAAAATCTACTCTAGTATTTTAAATGCTAGATTAAGTTATTTTTTGGAAACAACAGAGTATCTAGTAGATGAACAAAATGGATTTAGAAAACACAGGGCATGTATAGATCATATTTATTCGGTATCAACAATAGTCAGAACCAGATTAACCGAAAACAAACCCACTTTTGTTTGCTTTGTGGACTTTAAAAAGGCCTTCGACTGGGTGAATAGAGATCTGTTAAGTTTGAAGCTTCTCCAGGCCGGGGTTGATGGGAAGTTCTACTGGGCGTTAAAGTCCCTGTATGCAGAATGTGTGGGATGTGTGCAGGTAAATGATGAGCAGACTGGGTGGTTCCGTATCCCCTTTGGGGTAAAACAAGGTGACATTCTGTCCCCATGCCTGTTCTCTTTGTTCATAAATGATTTGGCTCTTGAAATGAAACATCTGAAATTAGGAGTGCACCTAGACAGTGTGATTGTGGGCATTTTGCTTTATGCTGATGATGTAGCGTTACTGGCTGAAACTGAAAAGGATCTACAGAGAATGTTAAATGTTTTACAAAACTGGTGCTGTAGATGGAGACTTGTTATAAATCAAACAAAAACACAAATTATGCACTTTAGGAAAGCATTTACTCCTCGAAGCACAAAAGTTCTTACTTTTGGCAATATCATTCTTGAGTATGCAGCCCAGTATAAGTATCTAGGATTTGTATTTGATGAATTTATGACGTTTAACAGAGGAGTCAAGATCCTGGCTGCTTCAGCCAGTAGAGCCCTGGGTTCTGTGATAAACAAGTCAAAAATCTATAAAGATCTTGGTTATGGAACATTCTCTCAGTTGTATGCCGCCTGTGTGTCGCCTGTGTTAAACTATGCCGCAGGTGTGTGGGGGGCCATGCAGAGCCCAGCCTCAGACGCGGTAGAAAACCGTGCAATCCGCTGCTTCCTGGGAGTTCATAAATTTGTTCCAGTGCTGGCCGCACAGGGTGATATGGGCTGGGTTCCTGGATCTGTCCAAAGAAAATGTGAAATGGTGAGACTGTGGAATCGACTCATTAACCTGTCTGAAAATAGAGTAACAAAAAAAGTTTTTCTATGGAGTAAAAATAAGTGTCCTTGGGCTGCAGAGCTACAGACTGTTTTTTCTGATGCACAACTCCAGTATGTATTCCAGAATAATTTATCCTGTAGTGTTAAAACCATCAGATCAATTTTAATGTTAAACTTTGAACATAAATGGTTAACTGGGATTATGGTGAAGCCAAAGTTAAGGACTTACATACAAATTAAAGATGTTTTTGATACCGAGTTGTATGTAAAGGCAAACCTGACAAGGAACCAGAGATCTTTGATGGCTCAGCTGCGAACTGGCATCCTTCCCCTGGCTATAGAAACTGGCAGGTTTACTCAAACTCCTGAAGAGGACAGACTCTGTAGACTGTGTGAGTTAGGAGAGATTGAAAGTGAAACTCATTTCGTGTTATATTGTCCACGGTACGATGATCTTAGAAATGTATTGTTTGGTAAATTGTTTGTTCAAAAGCCTGAAATGTTTTGGATCAGTGATGACGACAAGATGAAATGGTTGTTTAATTCTAATGTGTTTAGATTGGCTACTTTTGTTTGTAAAGCCTGGATGAGGCGGCAGTCTTGTCTGTTTAAATAAGTTTATGTATCGTACATTGTGCCTATTGTCTGGCACTGGTTCTTTTGTTGATGTTATTGGTGTCTTATAAGCCCATTAGGGCTGGGCATTCAGTGTGTATGCAAGACACAATAATAAAAAACTATTCATTCATTCATTCATTGTATCATGTGCACCATAACATTTCTGTAACAGAGTAGCATGCCGTCAGTCTCAAGCAATTTATCTCAGAGATATTGTAAGACATACTATGTATGTAGCATATCACAGGCACATTATGAATGCTGCACATACTTTATATGTTAAAATGTAATGCCTTAACATACTGTTTCTGGCAAGATCAGAAACCTTGTGAAAGCAGCTTTCTCTATTTTACAATAAACATGCTCAATGTGACATCTAACATAATCTGACATTCAGTATTGAAAAATCCAAAAGTTCATGTTGATAAAACTACATTTAGATTAGATAATCTAAGATAACTTATTGTAAGAACAGTCTTCTTCTTCAATCATTTACACAATGAAAATATCCAGAGTTACAGAAAATGTTAAAGAAATCTGTTAAAAACATCTGTTAAAAAAACGAAGTCTAAGGCTGAATTTGTAGCTTTCTCATTTGAATTATAGCATCGTAAAGCTGTAGGAGAAGAGGAGAGTTGTGTCAATTTATGTGTCAGTTTGACCTAAAGCTGGTAGTTAGGGAGTGGTGGAAAACAAGCCTGTATTTCAGCAGTGTGTTTGGAGATTATTGACATTACCATTGATTTTTGGTGGGAAAGAAAAATCAATGGTGGTGGTGTATGTGTGTGTGGGTGGGGTGGGGGCGGGGGGGGCCCGGGGGTAAATTAGGATTCTTGTCCTGACACTGAGTGCTCTATTTTCATACTTGTGGTTTTTCCTCTCTTATACTCTGTATTTGATGTGCACCAAAAAACATAAAAGTTATTGTTTTTTTATCCAGTAACATTTGTGCAACATGAATTAGCACGAACTGTGTGAAAATTCATGCTTAAAGAAAAAAACTGAAAGAGATTTAAACCTTTCAACATTACAGTTCTGAATTAATAAAGATTTTTTATTTTTTATTTTGTCACTGCAATTACTTACTAAACCCTTGTAAATCCATAACTCTGTGTATTGCATTCCACAGGGTTCATATCCAATCAAAGTGGAGATGCTTGCAAACCCTGAATATTAATAGGTAAGAGTCAATCTCGTCGTCACCCCCCCCCCCCCCCCCCCCCCCAAACTGTTCTGACAAACGGCAACCCTCCTGAAACAGGAGTGAGAGAGAATTATTTTCAACAGAAAACAACTGACAAGACAGGCACTGGAGACCATGGCAATTTCAATTTAATTTCAATTTATTAAAAATAAAAGTAAATGAGACCTTTAACGCAGCAAAGAAATAAGAGAGAATGCCTAACTCTTTTTTTTAAATGCACATAATGACCTCATTATATTTGATGAAGTAAAAAACACTTGTAAACCTTAAAAATACTATCTCAGCTGTGAAGTATGAGGGTGACAGTATCATGCTGTGAGGCTGTTTTGTTGCAGGAGGACCTGATGCGCTTCATAAAATACATTATGACGAAAGACTAAAGCAATATCTAAAGACATCAGCCAGGAAGTTAAAGCACAGACACAAATGGGGATTTTAAATGGAAAATGACCCTTACAATACAGCCATAGTGGTACAAATTGGCTCAAGAACAACAAAGTCAATGTTTTTGCATGGCTTTCACAAAGCCAAAGTGGCCTACAATTCTGATTCAAATTCCAAAACTTCTGTCAGAAGGAATGGGTCAGAATTCCAGCAAACTATCGTGAGAAGCTTGTGTAAAGACACTGAAACATTTGACCAAAGGCACAGAGTACTAAGGTATTTTAACTAAATACTGTGGAAATTTATTTAAACTTTTGAGTTTAAATGTTTTAGTAAATAAATCTCTGACATATTATTTCTTTCAATAATGTGAAATTTAGCAAATATAACTTATTTTTGGTATTTCTGATTGACATAAAACAAGAAAAGCTTGATCTGATTTAACTTCATAAAGTTAGAGAAAATGTGTGTGCATCTTTAATTAGTGTATGTAAAGTTCTAGTTTCAATTGTAGATAGTTTTAACTGGGTAAGCTGATATAACAATATGATTTCAGTTTTATATAAAAAAAACTATTTTAAAAGTATTTCATCCTTTTCATTTAGCTACAATTAAACTGGCAAACTGAGTATATAACGACATAAGATAAAACAAACTCTTAGCATGACTATTTGTAATGTTTCTGTGGTAAATCTACTTGAGAAAGAGAAATAATTATGCTCAGAGCTCTGTATTCAAATCTGAATCAGATGAAGGAGAAAGAGAAAGTTAACAAGAATGTCCCCAATAGAGATAGCTGATTTATTTAATCATTTCATCTAAAAAACAGAACTGAATTAAAGAAAATTAAAACTGAGCTTGGACACCAGTGTTTCCCAGAGCACCAAACATCTTATTCTGCTGTTTGCTTTGTGAGGATTGTTATTGTTTTTGCTAAACGTGTTGCACAAGGTCAGCTTTGGTCTTGCCTTTAGCAACTGGTAACACAGGAAAGGTTATTACCTCGGAGGCCCTGCTCCAACACAAGAGGCTTACAGGGCAGTTGTTTTGTGGCCAAACAAATATAAAAGGTGGATTTTAAGGTTTAAAGATAGATGTGTGCTTCCATGGGGATGGTTCCACAATTATTAAGCGGTTGCACAAAATGTGACTGAAGCTGATAATGTCAGTGTAACAGAGGCACACAAATGTGGAAAACGTAATTTTGTTTTAATATATATATATATATATGCTGTCAATTCAAGCACTAACCTGTTTTCTATTATAGTAGGTGCTCCGGATTAGCCCTGCTTGACGACCCTGACTAAGATGGCATTGCAGTGACGGAAAATTCTCCACGTCCTGCAACAAACTTGTGCATCAGTTCTATTGCTCTTTCTGTGTCTCTGTTATGTATTCTCCAAGCCACAGACGGTCGCGGCAGATAACCGCTTGTGCTGAGCCTGGTTCTGCCGGAGGTTTCTTCCTGTTAAAAGGGAGTTTTTCCTTCCCACTGTCGCTGCATGCTTGCTCAGTATGAGGGATTGCTGAGAATTCCACGACGCAATCTTCTGTGGTTCTGTGATTTCTACACTAAACATTGTATTGTAATAACTCTTTTTGTAAAGTGCCTTGAGATGACATCTGTTGTGAAATGGCGCTATATAAATAAACTGAATTGAAATTGAATTGAATATATATATCATAATTCTAATATTACCCGAAATTAGTCCTAGAAGAACATATCTACTAATCCATATGGTATGAAGTACATATATATTTACTGGTGTAGCTATGAAGCTTTAATCTGATTTTGTGGTAATTAAGACACCAATTAAAGTGTCAGCATCTTATATCCTTATGTGGAATCTATAGTTTTGCACATATCACTCAGTATAAATTCCCCTGAAACAGGCATTTCTGTCATGTAGTAAACAATTGAATGACATTTGAAATTAGTACAATGCTTTTTATAACAAGATCGTTCTGCAGCTGGCTAATTGTGCAATCAGCTCCATCATATCAAGAACTGCAATCATCTACACAGCTTGAATTCTCCATGAATTTCTCCCACAATTTGTCAAGATAATGTTACAATTGTTTCTTACTGTTTTTTTCTGGTTGATTGTGTTTCTTCGACTTGATTGGATTCAACTGTAATGTCAACTGTGGTCTTATTTATTTATTTTTTGCCACACAGTTATACTGTGCTCTAACATAACTTTACATGACAATAAGATAGAAAATAGATTTATTGCAGATCCTCCCTACAGACTCGCTTGACAAACAGAAGGACATAAACCAGTTTAAATAAAAGGCTCATAAATCCTACAATGACTACAATTCACAATGTAAAAATCCTTTTCAAAATTCAAATGAATGTTAACATTACTATATATTGAATTCCCTGACAAACGCAAAAATAAAAACTACTTAGATATCACTTACGGTATGTACCAGCAGCGCTTGAAGTGTGGGTACTATAGCACTTCTATATTTTTGTGTTATTAATGCCACCTCTATTTCTCAAAAACCCAAAGTTATGTAGCATAAGTATCGCAAATCTTAAGTTATAGCCCCTAGATATAGTTATAGCACACATAAAAAAAACATAATCATCACCACAGACAGGAAGACAAAGTGATTTTGGGTGGTGTTCAACTGAATAAACATTGAACCAGGGCAAGATGTTAAATTTGGGGATGGACATTGATGTGTATAATTTCCACAGCAGGAGAAGGCATTGTTGAGTCTTTTTGTCAGTGTAGTTCCAGGGCTGAGAAAAAGAGAAACAGGTGTCCAGTTCAGCAACAAAGGACACAACCTGCACCTTGGATAATCAAGGATTTAACAAGATCCACCAATATCGTCCTTGTGCCTGTACAGCAAAGTTCTTTTGTTTGGTTTGATAACCACCAGCTTTTCTATATTCTTTATTTCAAAAGTTATTCTATCACAGCTGCAGGAAAGGTTACCGGTATACACATAAAAGAGATTGGGTGATAAAACATAGCTCTGTGGGAAACTAGTATTTAAAACCAACTTACTCTGAAGTCATCCATCCATCCATTTTCTTAACCACTTAATCCTTTATGGGTCGCGGGGGTGCTGGTGCCTATCTCCAGCTGTCAACGGGCGAGAGGCGGGGTACACCCTGGACAGGTCGCCAGTCCATCACAGACTCTGAAGTCATATTTAGAATTTTAAAAATTATATCTCAAAAGCTGGAAGTCATTGAGCAGCCTAATGATCAGTTTCCATCATGTATTTTAAGCTGTAACAAAAGCATAGTACTGTGCAATAGTTATTTGTCAACATGTTCCTCTGGTTTTAAAAATGCGTTATTGTCTAGGTGTGCTAATAGTAATTAGTAATGCAACAATTTGCGAATTCCATAGATTTTTTAAAATTGTAACTACAACATGATCTACTCAGGTGTATGACTTAATTTCAAGATGTGAACTACTACCAAGGCAAATCAGACAGTATGAGCCAGTCACTACTTGCTCCATACTGCTTCTCATTGGATTAGATTTAAGGGGAAGCAGAGTACTGGACCTTCTAAGCTCTGAGAAGGGGAGATAGATTGCTTAATTGGTTTTGAAACAAGAGGAGTATTGAGTTTAATTTCTACTAAAACTTAAATTGGTTATGTGTTTGTACATCTAAAACATATTCATTTAAAATGTAACTTTTCTTTACCCCAATTTCCGAACTTTTGTTGTGAAAATACTACATTTCTGAGTGGTGGTCATGCATTGCTATTACACATTCAAAAAGTGGTCTTAAAAAAGACATGAGAGATACATACATTTAAATATTCAGCCATGCCCTGCCTTTAGACTGTTAAGGACACAAACAGGATAATTCAAATGTAACCTAATACTAATGTTGCATGCTGTTCTGCCGATTTGTTTCACTTTCTGGTTTCTATCTGGGTTGTACTTCATCTGTTTACATTTGATTTTCACAGAGGTGAGTCTTGAGACAGAACTTGGCTATGTCCTATTTTCTCCACCCTGTTACTGCTATTTATTCACTTCCTTTCTCTTGACTGGCATATTCAGGCTGCCTTATGTAGACTTGTCTAGTGGGCCTATCTTCAGTTCTCAGGATTTGCAGAGTGAGTATCATATTTACATGTTCTCAAAAGAGAGGCACAGGAAAACGCTTTAAAAAAGTAGATCAAAAACTTGGCTTGACTGCTTTAGATGGTATACCTTTTCAAATAGTTGAAAATAAGGCGATGACCCAAAAAAACCTTCAGTTTCATCTGGTAATATAATTATCATTCAATCTTATTCGTAAACATTCAAACATGCTGTGATTAAAATCCTCAGTTTTGTCTTGCAGCCATTATAAAAGACACGCAAATACAATTCGGCTTCTGACTATATTACAGCTTATGTGAATAACTTTGGGTTATTCATCAGAGCGTTGCATTTGATATTTCTCTGAAATTAGTTATTGACTGAGCCAATTAGATTCTGGCATGAAACATATCACCAAATTAAACCTGAATTAGAAAAGCGGTCCCTAAGCTTCCTGGGAAAAGCTGGCAATAACAGGAAATCAAATGTTAAAACTTTTATTCTAAATGAACAGTATGTTTCTTTTGACTGGTTTTCTCTTTATTTTATTAGTGAACATACCAAGCTATAGTTTCAAAATCCTATATTAAATATTACTAAATGCTACAGATTTTCTATGATTCTCTGCATGCAAAGCAAGAATGAAAAGAAAAAACAGAAATGGATAAAAAAACTCAGTGCTGAACATAAAAGTTAATCATGGACCATATTTCTATTATTGGAAGTGAAAAGAAATGTAATTTGTAGTTTGGTTCTTTAACTTTATGAACTGAATAATGTCTGTCACAAGAAATTTCAATTAAAGGCCAGAGTAAAATTATGTTTTTCCTTTGCGGAGGTCAATAATGTTTTTTTTAATTGCTCAAAGCTAAATAAAAGTAAAAAAATAAATAATCACAATTTTATGAAGTTTAAATTAACCTGTTCAATTAGACCTGTTGTAAAATTAATTCAATAATACTTAGTCTGTAAGGGGAAAGCAGGCCCAACTTCACCTCTTATTGTGCTTGATTTAACACATAAAAGTAAAACTATCTACTGTAATTTAAAGTTAAGAATGAACTGTAGGCACTCTTTAAAAGTGCTATGACTGATTTATAAGATCTGATTTTGACTTTTAAACTTTTTCATGAAATTACCTCAATAAATACCTAACAATTTAAAATCTGCTTATCTCTCTCTTTTTTCTGTTATTTCATAGCGTATAGGTATTGAGGAAATAAATCTAGAGGGAACTGGTATAACTTTGAATATGTTGACCACGCTTCCGTAGAGCAGCTGATTCAATATAAACTATTTCTCCTTGTGTGACAGTTATTCAGTTATAGGAAAATTGACAAAACCTTTCATTAGGAAATGCTGTCAGGGGCTACTAGATATTTCTTTTCAGAAACAATTCAAGTTTTATGGATGTGAACTCTACAACACTTCAACCCAGTTCTTAAGTCCCTCCACTGGCTCCCTGTATTTCAGAGAATAGATTTTAAAATACTCCTACAAGTTTATAAATCACTGAATGGTTTTGCACCAAAGTATGTTGAAGACCTGTTGACACTATACAAACCCAGCAGACCACTCAAGTTCTCCAACTTTAGCTTACTAAACATTCCTAGAATTAGAAATAAACAGGCAGAGGCAGCTTTCAGCTTCTTTGCCCCACAAATCTGGACAAACTTCCTGACGACTGCAAAGCTGCTGAATCGTTAGGCTCTTTTAAATCAAAGATTAAAACTCTACTATTCAGAGCTGCCTTTGAGTCCTAAATTGCATTATTTTTTTGTTTGTTTTTTATCTTCTCCCTTTGATTTTCCTCGTTTTATTTTTTTAGTTATTTATTTTAACTGATTGTGTTTTATCTGTTTTTAATTTACATTCTTTTGCATAAATTTGTTTCTCATGCCTTACCTAAATTGCTCTTTTCATTAATGGATTCTTGTTTTTTATTTGTTTTTAATTTTCATACTCTTACATACATTTTCTTTTATGCTACAATTACTAAATGCATGTCTTTTAGTAATGATCGGTTTTAATTTTCATACTTTTATCAAGCATTTGGTTTCTTTACCACTGAAACATGTAAAGCGTCTTGAATTGCCTTGTTTTTTGACAGTGTGCCATATGAATAAAATTGCCTTGCCTTAGACAATGTGGTTTTTAGATACAAACTTAGCAACCAGAGTAGTGATCTCTTTGCCTGCTTTAGTGTCTCCATCCGAAGTTCGTTATGAATGCTTGCGCAACCACTAAACGCTGCTTTTGCGGGCTTGGCTTATTGACTCTCTATGTATTCTTTATTTGGGTTCTTGCACAGATTATAAAATACATTTGTGGTGTTGGAGTCCATTGTTGGGCCCGGGAGCTGCGAAAATGTAAAATAAACTGTTGTCTGGTCCACATCGGTGTTCTCATATCCAAACCACATCCGTGCAACAGAAGTTGCCCCTCTCTTACGTACAAGCTCTGCAGTTTGGGTTGACTGGTCATTTTGTTGAGAATTACCCTCGTTCATAACGTTTCAGGAGCAGTCTTCCTTCATGAATGTTTATTCAACCTTTCTATAACTGACCACTGCCGGTTTCATATTGGTGACAAACAACAAATTCCACACCCTTTTGTGCGGAATCAAATAGTGTGATTGCTGCAGAGGTTATTTTCATGAGGTTTTGGGTTTTTGTCTCAGACAGATGACTTCTAATGGGGGTTTAGATGTTGTTCTTGAGGCTGAATCTGCGCTGCGCTGCCAAACTGGAGGCTGGTATTAAGCGTTACTTCAGCCAAAGTTTTTAAAATAAAGAAACGTTTCTCCTACTGAAGCGATCAGAAGTAAAAGACACTCTCTGGACAAAACATTTCCGAACCAGCAAACTATTGCTTCAGAGAGAGGAATTGCCTGTATTTGGCAGACATGAGGCTCTTTGGAGTGTCTAACTAACCACACCGGTCATAGTCACGCTCCAAAGCCTCAATAACTTTTCAACGTGCAGCTTTCAGTCAGCAAGATGCATTGAATATAGTGTCTGGGAATCTTTTCTTTAACTGATTTAGTAACCTTGACTCCACGCTTAAAGTAGAAAATGTCTGCGCAGAGTGGTCAGAGGTATGGACACTAATATGTAAAAATGAGAGACAACCTTCAGATTTTTCCATCACCGTTCTAAAAAATAAAAAACAATGGACAAATGCAAAAAATATTCAATGTAAGTGACCCCTGACACATATAATTTGGTTTCATTTATATTAAGGCAAGGCAAGGCCATTTTATTTATATAGCACACTTTCAACACAAGGTAATTCAAGGCACTTTACATGATTCAATGGTAAAGAAACCAAATACATGATAAAAAATAAGAAAATTAAAACAGATTATCAAATGCATTTAGTAATTTAAGCATAACATAAAATTTATGTCAGTGTATGAAATTTAAAAACAAATAAAAACACGAGAATCCATTAATAAAATAAAAGAAGCAAAGTGCAAGGAGCAATTTAGGCAAGGTATAAAAAATAAATGTATGAATAAAATGTAGATTAAAAACAGATAAAATACAATCAGATCAAAACAGGCAAAAAAAGCATCAGACTCAAAGAGTGATAAAAAAAACGCAATTTAGGACTCAAAGGTAGATCTGAATAGTAGAGTTTTAATCTTTGATTTAAAAGAGCGAAATGATTCAGCATTTTTGCATTATTCTGAAAGGTTGTTCCAGATTTGTGGAGCATAGAAGCTGAAAGCTGCTTCTCCCTGTTTAGTTCTGATTCTAGGAATGTTTAGTAAGCTAGAGTTGGACAACCTGAGTGGTCTGCTGGGTTGGTATAGTGACAACAGGTCTTCAACATACTTTGGTGCTAAACCTTTCAGTGATTTATAAACTAGTAGGAGTATTTTAAAGTCTATTCTCTGAGTTACAGGGAGCCAGTGGAGGGACTTAAGAACTGGGTTGATGTGTTCTACTTTCCTGGTTCTAATGAGAACACAGGAAGCAGCGTTCTGGATCAGCTGCAAGGGTCTGATTGACTTTTTAGGTAGACCTGTGAGGACGCTGTTGCAGTAATCATTCCGACTAAAGATTTAAAGAATGGATCAGTTTTTCAAGGTCCTGTTGTGACATCAGTCCTTTAATCCTAGAGATGTTCTTCAGGTGATAGAAGGCTGACCTTGTTATTGCCTTTATGTGACCCTGGAGGTTCAGGTCTGAGTCCATTATTACACCTAGATTACATGCCTGATCAGTAGTTTTTAGTTGTATTAGCTGAAGCTGTGTGCTGACTCTGCATCATTCCTCTTTAGGTCCAACAATAATTACTTCCGGGTTTTTTTTCTGTTTAGCTGGAGAAAGTTATGGGACATCCAGTCGTTGATTTGTTCATTGCATTCATTTAAGGTCTTGATAGAATCAAAGTCACCTGGTGACAATGTAATGTATAGCTGAGTATTGTCTGCATGGTTATGGTAACTAGTCTTATTGGCTGCTTTAATCTGGGTTAGTGGGAGCATATGAATATTGAACAGGAGGGGTCCTAGGGTGGAGCCCTGGGGGACCCCACATGTGATTTCTTAAGAAAACCATTTATTTGGGTGGGCCTTGGTCCAAAGTGGTTGGGTTTAGGCCCACCCATAACAACACCTCTTTTTAAAAGATGGATAGACAACTATTTGTAAGAGAGTAATACACACCAGATTGTGTCTGCTTAGCTTCCAAGAAGTACACTGGAAGCTGCAAAGTTCGGCTGAGCAGTGTCAACAATTCAACTCCATCAGAAAGCCTGCAATTTGATATAGTCAAGGTTCAAAAGATCTGTTGTTATAGGTTATCAAAAATATCCATATCATACACAGCTGTAGTGTCTGAGGGTTGTTCTTGTCAACAGGAAACATTGAAATAAAAGAAAACAACAGCTGACATATAGGTGTTGCTGTGAAAAAAACAAAATTATTTTGACCTCTCTGAGACAGAATCCATTTCAACTAAGTGCAACTCAATCTTTTTGACAAAAAAAATCAATGCAGCTGCCATTACCAGTTACTACCAACAGCCGAAAGCACAGAACAGTTTCAGTTTTGAGCATTACATTCAATATTGTGATTGCAAAAAATCATATGAATAAACATATATGGTTATGCATGAAACCAAAGTCATGGGGTGCTTAACTGGTTAGAGATACTGAATTTTCTGAGATGGCACCTGTAGTCCTTGCCATCGTCAGCACATGTGTAGAAAAAAATATATAATGTAAATTAAAATGGATACCTTTAAAAAATAAATATGATAGGTGAACACCTATTTCTAGTGAATTTAATAGAAAAAATGTGTAGCCATGGCCCTTTTACCTTAGCATTTTGAGCTAGCATTGTTTCAGGCAGTACTTACACATATTCCTGATGCTTTTTGATGGCTGTATCAATCATTCATTCCAGTGAGTATTCCCACATGTCCTTGCAGAGTTGTGGAGGGCAAGGGGTGGGGTACAGCCTTAAAAGGACGCCAGTCCATTGTAGGGTTGTACCAAAATGTAATACTATTGACTCTTTGGCTGAAAAACAGAGAATGATTAAACTAAAGCAACTCTAGAATAGCAAAGCTGGGGAAAAAAACAAAACAACAGCTTGGGTGATCTGACTGTAGATTCCTTTTTGCCGAAGCTGAACAGACCTCTGCCAGTGGCTGAACCCCTATCCACCCCGAGCCTAACAACTTAGCACCTTTCCTGATATTTTGCTGTTTCATTGCACTTGAGGTTGATAGTCAAACTTAAGCATTTTATTTGTACCTTTTCCCGCAGCAATGATGTATGATCTCTAGTATCATGTATTACACCTGTTTATATTGTTATTCTGTCTTAGCGCACATTATGAAGAAACAAATGTAGCATATTATTGGTCCCCTAAAAATATTTCATTGGGACAGCAACCTTTGTATTCTCTAGTTTGATATAAATTTTGTTCATATAGTTGTACATCTGTTGAAATGAGCATGAAAAACAAGAATGTCTGTAACTTTACTAATGTCACACATAATTTATGAGCCGACTGATTTCTGATAACAGGCAGACATGAAAAGATTCTGGGACATCTGATGAGTTATTGGCTTCAGAGGAGGATGTCCCGTTTTTTCAAGATAAATTGGTAGCATTTTATAATAACTACACCTTAATTATTCTTAGTTACACATCAATAAATAAATAATTAATTATTAACTTATAGTTAATTAACAATGACTCGTACATACAAAAATGCAATAAAGCATAGTCTTCAATTTAAAAAAAGATTTACATCAGACTTTCCTATTAGCAATCAACCTAATTATTGCAGAATGAGTAAAACATAAAGCAGATACTTTCTAATTATGTCTAACTCATTGTGTAATTGAGAGTGTAAAATTTCACATACACATTGTTTGGTTTATGAAGTATGAATGAGCAGTAAGTAAAACCCTTGTACATAAGGCTATTTATTAGAAGTAAAGAAATATTTAATGTATTAGTTAATTGCTTACTATGTAGGAGTCATCATTAACTATTGGTTACAAATTAATTTGTTATTTGTTGATATGTAATTAAGACTAAATAAGGTGTAGTTATTATAAAATACGGTGGAAATTGTATTAACCTCTGTAGATTGATACTTTAAAATTATATGATTGGCAGAATGGGACATTTTTAAAGGCATAATTATGTAAATGTAGACCAGTGGTTCCCAAAATGGGGGGCCCGCCCGCAGGGGGCATACAGAATGAATGCTTGGATACTGCTCACATAGTGTATACGTTTTTGACAAAGCTCCGACTTGATCGCAAAGCAGAACATAAACAATATCATCAAACCTACTACGAAATTAACTTAATTCCAAGCCTAAGAGTAGAAAACATGATGAACAATATGTAGCTTTTGGCTTTATTACATCAAACATCTGCAAATCTTCAGATGAGCTCAGAAAAATGTTTTGAATCGAGTGACATAGTGTAAAAAGACTCACCTAGTTATGGAGGATTTAATACATGATTTCAGCAATGACTGACAGCATCAGCCAGCACACTACCATTATTCCTCTCTCCAGTAATGCCAGAGGTCATACTAGATATTTTTCCTGGATAAAAAAAAATAAATAAATAAATAAAATCTGTCTATTTTTATAGGTCAATTTTTAAAATTATAACATATTTAATAGTGTTTTATTTTTCATTTTAGATAATAGTCAGTTTCAACAAGCTGAACAGAAAACTAGATATAAACAATGATATTAATAATTGTGCTTTAAATACAAACCATTCACCTGTGACTTGAATGCACAGTCTCACAATCTCTTCCCGGAGAATTAAACTGCAATATGCTTTTATGCGTAACCACATGTCTGGAGTGTGAATGCTGCAGAGGCTATTACCACGAGGTTTAGGGTTTTTGCCTCGGAGAAAGATAACTTCTCATGGAGTTAAGATGTTGTTCTGCAAGTCTACTCTTGCTGCCACACTGGAGAATGGAATTAAATGGCTCCTCCCCCAAAGTTTGGAAATCAGAGAACATTCTATCACTGAAATGATCAGAAGTCAGAAAGACTCTCTGAAGGAGCCGTGATCTGACTTGCAAGCTATATTCAAGCTTAGGGGTGCACAAAGCAGATGGTATTTGTATTTCAGTTTGTTGAGGGGAGGGAAAGTATTTGTATTTGTACCTGTATTTTTATTCAGGTGCGTGTGTACGTGCATGCGTGCGCACATGCTTGTCGGTGTGTGTGTGTGTGCTCTTGACTAAGAAAAACAAATAATGTGTTTGGGACTAAATATAATAGTTTTCTACCTCACACATGGCTGACTTCAAAATGTCCTCTTCACTAAATGCCTTTCCACTAATTAACTGGGAAACTATAATGACCTGTCAGTGTTCTTTTTCAGGTATGAAACATGTAGTATTTAATTTCTAAATTAAAATAGTCATTTTGTAAATATTTTTATTTTATATGGACACAAAAACTAGCTGATGATTAACTTAAAGTTATGAGTGTGTTATTACAACAACTTAAGCACATGCGTTTTGCAATTATTAGATTTTGCTGTGTTTTTATCTCTATTCTGGTAAGCTGATTTACCTTCTGAATGCAACAGTTTTAAGCATGTATGGGATTTTGAAGTCATGTTTTAAAAACTCAGTGCTGTTAAAATGCAAACTTTCCAGAAAAAAGAAATTTAAAAACTCAGAGATTCAACCCCCTTTAAATCTGACATTGATTACTGGTGACCTTTTACGTTTCAGCTCATCTTGTCTTCTTATTTCAACTTGAGTGATTTGTCAGGTACAGCAACATGATTTCACCACACCTACATCCCTGTCAGATCGGATAATGCATGAGTCTTATCAAACTTTCATCTAAAACAACATGGAAAAGCGTCACATAGCCAAACACTTTAACTTTGATTTGACCTTTCTGTGATTCTGTTGTAACTTACATAGGTAAAGTTTTTTTTTAATTAAAATATTGGAAAAATAAACGTTTTATTTATTATAAACACATAAGATGGATGTTATGTTGTTAATGGATGCCTTATTTTTTTATCTTAACAATAAACTTGCTTGAAATAATGTTTCTTTTAACAAATTCCAGTTGATAATTACAAGGAGAAAGTCTCACCTTTTTATCTTACATCCTTATCATCTATGGCTAAGCTTTTTCTAATAAATGATAACACACAGCATGTAAAAGAAAGTCTTTGCATTGTGATGGTTTATTATACTGCTATACTCTAGATTTAGGGAAGTGTTGCCAACTGCATCTGTTATTTAGAACAGTATTAAGTGTGGTAATAACCCTCTTTTGTTGAGATAGACCTTTGCTCCTATTTTTTCAAGGTTTAATTGCCTCCTTTGGGATAATTAGTAATTATTAAGAGATAGTCAACTGGGGTTTTATGCCTTGTCATGATGCATTGCACCAAATGTCCGAACATTAAGTGGTGCATTATTAGCTAAGTGGTCTGCACAGTGGTGCTTTTCTAACCATGAGTTTCTCCAAATATGGCTCTCTCCTAATCAAGAGAGCCTTCTGTAAATAGATATATCTTCACGCTTTAAGGTATACAGTAGTTTTCATTGAACACATTTACTGATTATGTGTCAAAAAATGTATGTATTCAGTTTTTCATGAGTTATAAATCATTTCTAGAAATTATTGGAAGTTTGAATAGCTGTGAAAATGAGTCTGGTTTAATGTACCACCTTTAATTTTTTTCTCTCTCATTATTTTGGATACCTGGAAGAGAAATAGATACATTTTGACTGAGAGGTATATTTTGTGAAGGCTGTGAGAAAACAGTGACATAAAAGATGAGTTCCTATTTGTAGATTCCCATTTATAGTTTGATACTCAACACTCTGGTCAAACCTAAATTGAAGTGTTTCAATTTGCTTACATATTCTTTAAAACAACATTCATATGAAAGACAGAATTTGTGAAAACACACAAGAAAGGATAATTTAAGGGGGTACACTTTTGTTTTTGGTATGCACTTGACAATTGGGTTCTAAAGGGGGCCTAGATGTCTGATAAAGTTTGACAAAAAAATTACACAAAGTGTCAGAAGTTTTGCAGAAAAAAATAAAAAATAAAATCTGAAGTCAAGGCAGGAAAAGAGCTAAACTCAAACGGCAAAGCATTTTTGGAAAAGCTCAGATAGTAGATGCAAGTGTCATGCAAAAACCATCAAGTTCTCTTTGGAATAAGTTGAGTTTTCAAGTAGCTGTAAACATGCTTATTTGCCAAAAGAATCTCCAATATTATTGTAAACACTCTTTCTCTGATATTTCAAAACTTCTTTGAACAGTTAGCAAATAATGTTGCTTTTTCACTCCCATAATACAGGTGAGCCAAACAAAGTCTACCCCAACACATGCACATCACGTATATACGTTTTTAATAATTCAGACTTTCTTCACAATGGCAGTTCACTCAAAGTTTAACCTGAATACAACTTTTGCAGTAGCTGTGAAAAAAATGTCCCACAGCTTTTGCTGTAAAAATTAAGTTTTTCTTTTCAACTTAAAAAGCAGTACTGAGATTCAAATTAGCTATTTATTCTATCACAGCATATTAGAAATATAAGAATAGATCTGTGAGTATTGTAACATATGTTGAGGTTATGATGATGAGCATTACTTTAAAGTGGAATTACATGATGTAGTATTACTTTAAACATAGTTACAGATAACTATTTAGTAATATACTGTAATGCATGATTGTGCAGACATTCATATTTATTATAAAATATCTAGTTCATTTTGATGTAATCTATGCATTCATATTTTTACTATGGGAAGTTTTAAAAAAGAGCCTGAACTCTTCCATTTATTATACTGTATTACTAAAAGAACATTAAAATGGCAGTTCATCCAAAGTTCAAACTTAACATAACTTTTGCAGTAGCCATGAAAAAAACGTTGTCCCAAAGCTTTTTTCTGTAAAAATTTTGTTTTTCTTTTCAACTTAAAAAGCAGTACTGAGATTCAAATTAGCTATTTATTCTATCACAGCATATTAGAAATATAAGAATAGATCTGTGAGTATTGTAACATATGTTGAGGTTATGATGATGAGCATTACTTTAAAGTGGAATTACATGATGTAGTATTACTTTAAACATAGTTACAGATAACTATTTAGTATTATACTGTAATGCATGATTGTGCAGACATTCATATTTATTATAAAATATCTAGTTCATTTTGATGTAATCTATGCATCATATTTTTACTATGGGAAGTTTTAAAAAAAGTAAAAAGAGCCTGAACTCTTCCATTTATTATACTGTATTACTAAAAGAACATTAAAATGGCAGTTCATCCAAAGTTCAAACTTAACATAACTTTTGCAGTAGCCATGAAAAAAACGTTGTCCCAAAGCTTTTTTCTGTAAAAATTTTGTTTTTCTTTTCAACTTAAAAAGCAGTAGTGAGATTCAAATTAGCTATTTATTCTATCACAGCATATTAGAAATATAAGAATAGATCTGTGAGTATTGTAACATATGTTGAGGTTATGATGATGAGCATTACTTTAAAGTGGAATTACATGATGTAGTATTACTTTAAACATAGTTACAGATAACTATTTAGTAATATACTATAATGCATGATTGTGCAGACATTCATATTTATTATAAAATATCTAGTTCATTTTGATGTAATCTATGCATTCATATTTTTACTATGGGAGGTTTTAAAAAAGAGCCTGAACTCTTCCATTTATTATATTACTAAAAGAACATTAAAATGGCAGTTCATCCAAAGTTCAAACTTAACATAACTTTTGCAATAGCCATGAAAAAAACGTTGTCCCAAAGCTTTTTCTGTAAAAATTTTGTTTTTCTTTTCAACTTAAAAAGCAGTAGTGAGATTCAAATTAGTTATTTATTTTATCACAGCATGGTAGAAATATAAGAATATGTCTGTGAGTATTGAAACATACGTTGATGTTATGAAAAGTTTGTATCAGTATTTTTTTTGTCAGTAATCACTACATTTAGGAATGATTTTGATTTTCTATACACAATGTTGTTACTGTAAATTATGAGCCTGACACAGAACCTTTGTAGCATTACTTTAACATTATGTAGTACTTTGAACATAGTTACAGATAATTATTTAGTAATATACTGTAAAGCATGATTGTACAGACATTCATATTTATTCTAAAATATCTAGTTCATTTTGATGTAATCTATGCATTCACAGTTTTACTATGGATGGCATTAAAAAAGAGCCTGACCTCTTCCATTTATTATATTACTAAAAGAATATTAAGGGAGGGCAGAATTAACAGCCATTATTGTCTGTGATTATATGGAATGGTTATATTTCTGAATTTTTTAGCAACTAGGCTTATGAGAGTTACTTCATTAAATATTGATATTATTTTAGATCAACAACTACCCGTTTACATAGAGAAGATACTTGCTTGACTTTTTATAGAGTAAGACCTCTTACATATCATATTGTAAAACACCATCCTTAATGCCAAAACAGATAGCTGTTACTTTTCAGATTAAACCTCTTATAACCCCAACAATTTGTAAATGTATAGAATTACCTTAAATTTAATTTATATTATGAAGAGCATATGGAAGAAAACTTCCCTGCTTATGGGATTAAATAACTAATTTATGTCTATGCATTATGGAGTCATTAATATTGCGATATGAGAGTGAAGGTGGAGGTTAATGTGAAGCAAAATGTCCACATCAATATCTGCCAGGAGGAAATGAGTCAAGAGCAAAATGTCTCCCCTTGTGCACTGGATCATATAAGGTCTCATTATGTAGTAATTCAGTCTAAAAGCTGTCCAGAGAAAAAGAAAAATGCATAAATAAAGGATCAGTTCAAGGTGTTCGGTTTAGAGGCTAAAGCTGCGATGCTTGGGCTTTTGCTTGGAGCATTTAATAGTCCTGCTTTTTAACTGTGTTCTATAATTTGCTCCTTATTTTCACAAAATTTGAAATTCACCTCTCTCTAACAGCCATACAATGAAAGGAGATCAACTAAAGCAATGCACATGAAAAGGGGATTATAGGAATACACAAAACTGTCCTAAAATCCATACATCTAATTTTAAGCGATATGTATATATAGAAGTAAAGGCCTACCAAAGCATATCATTTGAACCAAAAATATTTAATTTGTTTCTTACAAATTTATATGTGGATAAACAAACAAATGACATTTTGCATAATAGTTTCATTAAACATAAACTCTAATACAGTAGCACTGGATTTGTTATAACCCAACCCCCCCCACCCCCCGTTGTGGGTATCGAGGCGGACTAAATATATTTTCTTGTGTTTCCTTATTTTCCCTTCCTAATTTGTATTTTCAAATCACCCTCTCCCTTTACCCTTTTTTTTCTCCTTCGCTCTTTATTTTATTTTGTTTTTTCCCCTTTATTTTCCGTCTCCGTGTCCATTACATCAGAAAAAAGACCAGCAGCAATTTCTACTAAATATTCCTTATACATATATATCAAGTGGAGTACTATAGGAATAGCTGTAACTCTCCACTTGTGAAAGTAAATATATTGGGGGACTACTTGGTGCTCAGACACCAATTCTAAATGCTACACTGCAAGAGAGGACTGCAGTTACTTGCAACACCGGCCGATTGACTTGTGAGTTTTGTTTGTTCATCCTAACCCATGCTCCTTGATATAAAAAACCCTTCTATAATGAATTTTAAGAAAGACGACACAGTTGCTTGCTCTCTGTCTCACACCTCATTCACAATGGCTGCAGTGCTTGTAGTAGGTATGCAGAGCTCAGTTAACTTTCCACATGTTTATTTTTTCTACAAAGGTTCCACGTTTGCATGTTTGTGTTGCTCCTTCATAACTCATGTCCTGTTTAGTGTAAGTTATCAACAGTTTCCAATTCAAAAGGTTAATGTCCAATTGAATTAACAAGCCATTAGTGTGAAAGTTAGCCCAAAGTCTTGTATTATCACATCAAGACGGTTCTGAAAACAATGAATTTGTCACTTAACACTGACGCCATTCTAAGTCACATGACTCAAGTCCACATCTCTTTTATATACTGTATATATTGGTTCCTGCTGGTACCCCCCAAAAAAAGGCTTTGTGGTAAAGTGCAAAAATGCTAGCATGATTGAATTCAAACTCACAATATCAATTTTGAAAACCCTACACCTCAATCACTGTGCTACAGCCACAACACAATTATCACAGGCAGTCAGGGCTTTTTATCAAGTAAACACAATACCACATGGTCACATGGTTTCTTAAACCGGGGGAATAGATTGCGAGTCTGTCCGCACAGTTTGATAAACCGAGGAAACGGTTAGTAATTAATAATTATTGCCGGGGTCCATACGTTCGCACCACATTGAGGACAGAACATCTTAGGAGCCATACGATTGGCTGAAAGCGAACACGGCTGGGTAGTGATGAATTTTATTGACATATTCCTTATGGTGACATTTGTTGTCTCTTCACGCTTGGTGAGTCTCAAAACTACTCACACGGAATTCTCTCACGAATGCAGTAAGGTTCACAAATGAGAAGTGGTGGGTTCATGCACATTCATGGATTTGTGTGATCAGTGAGTATATATTTGAAGCTTCTCTCAAGTTTTTATTTGTGAAACAGCTTGTATGCATTTGTGAAACAGATCGTGTGCATTTTTTAAACAGATTGTGTGCATTTTTTAAAGAGATTGTGTGGATTTTTGAAACAGATCGTGTGTGTTTGTGAAACATTGTGTGCTTTTTCTTTTTTTTTATCGTGGCCTGTCTAGCAGTTTGCTACTCAGAATTGGTGTCTGAGTACCAAGTACAAGCCCAACAGATTTACTTTCCCAAGCAGAGCATTATAGCGTTGCTATGATACTCCACTTGATATATATGTGTGAAAAATCTTTATTAGTGATTACTGTTGATTTAATTTCTTGAAGTTATGGATACGAAATTGAGATAAGAAGGAAAAAAGGAAGATGAAGAAGAGACACAGGACTCGTAGAAGTGTGAACTGATGATACAAGATAGGGAAGTAAACAAAGAACACAAGAAAACATCCCAGTCCTCCACCTCTGTTAGACGGCAGAGAAGTGGGAAAACAGAATAAACAAAAACCACCAATAGAACAGAACATTAAATAAACGGATCCAGTAATATAAACTAAGAATCAAACATTCACTACACACGAAATGGATTAATGAACACAACACTAATGTTTCTTGTAATTTCCTGGTACCAACTATCTATTGACGATAACCTCAGCTCAAGATATGTCCGTCGTCACCAATGTCCCCACACCTATGTGTGTGCGAGCATGCAGGTCTGAATAAGGTTTCCCCATGCAAGTGAATGCTAGCTGGTGTAAGGAACCCTCAATCCGTCCTACAGGAATCGACGCAGACATGAAGGAGGCAGGAGACGCACGCGTCCAGAGTCCCACAGAGCGCAGGAGCCGCAGGCGGACCAGCGCAGGGCCGATCACCCACCAAGAGAGGAACAGATGTAAGCCCCAGGGGAACACCCACCAGCTGCAATGCTGGGGCCCAGGAGATCGCAGGGACAAGCCCACGGGCTCCGCCGGAGAGTATATTTGTGAACCTGAGCATGTGCATTTTGTGAAACAGACTGCATGAGTTTATTCTTAATGAGACTGATTTTCCTTCATACTATGGTGGTTCAAACAGGGAAAAAAAAATCTAATCTGACAACACTCGTCATAGTGTCGCACTGCTTATGCATCTGGTGTCAAACTGTGAAATATGAAGGCAAACTCCAGTGATTGCTGGAGTAGCTGCAATTCGGTATGAATTAATGCTAAGCGGCATATTCATATTACCACCTAAAATATTTTTGATAAGGTTAGTGATGATCCATGAGGGAAAATTCATACATTTTTGTGAGCCTGTGAATATTCTCAATAATACAGGTCAAGGTTATCTCAAGGAAATTTCAATCGAACGCAAGTGGACTTGGTAATTTGTCTTGGAAGACGTTTCACCTCTTATCCAAGAGGCTTCATCAGTTCATGCGCGCCGCTGACCAGGCTGCGACTGGTCCAGCTAACTGGTGTCGAGACTCAGCTACTTAACCTCTTGGTTAAATAGCTATTTAACTATTTAAAATTATTATGTAAACTTTTGCTGGCGTGTCTCAAGAAGCTACACCGCAGCACATCAAAAATGTCAACAGCAATCTAGAAACCTAAAGTATCTGTCTGGCCAGCCAAAAAGGTATGTGAACGTCACAAAAAAATTAAAAGACACTGCAATGATATACAAAAAAACAAAACAATATCCTCTACCACTGTTTTTTGTTGTCCATTATTTGACAAGACCTATATGGTGTTAGTTAGGTCATTTCTCACACTTACAGTGGTTGTATCTGAAATTTTGTTTGCTTGATTATATGTTGTTGTGATTGGTTTCCGGAAAATTATGGCTACAAGGATAAAAGCTTTCCATTTGCAGTTAAATGAATGTCAGTTTACAATACTTTACATATTTATGACATAAAGTTGCAAATAATCCAATTGGCTGTGGCTGATAAACAGCTAAACTTCATTTAAAATGACTAAATATGAAATCAAACAAAATGTAAAAAAAACTGTTTGTTTGGTTGGTTGGTTTTGGTCGCTGAGAGGTAGCACTTTTGTGCCAAGAATAATTAAATACTTTATTTTTTTCCCCCAGTCAGTACCTAATGTTTAGTATTAATATGCTCTCTGTTTTTCTGCGGAAATAGCTACCAGCGCATTTTGTGACATTTAATAGACTTAAATTCTGTTTTTAAGGGGAAGTATTCCAAGTCTTTAGAATACAGTACCAGGATTCAGCAAAGTAACGGAATACGTTACTAAATACATTTTAAAACAGGTATTCAGTATTCTTTAACTAAATACATTTACAAAGTATTCTCCCCAACACTGGATGAGGGAACTCATATCAACGCAACACCGGCACACTGGTTTTATCTGTCTTATCTTATTTTTCATATCCTCTTTCATCCCCATTCTCATACTTTATTGGGAAGCCGAAGTGTTCCCAAACAGGAGACTTTAATTACAAAGAAGCGATTCAAGTTTTAACCTTTTTAACCAAACGTCTATTCTGTCAACCGCTTATTGTCTAAATTATCGACCTAACGGAACTACATAAACAGAATGCGGAGTGAACATTAGAGCAGCCGACTGCAGAATTAATACTAATGCTGCGTAATGGAATAATCTCCATATCAATCCTTGCTTCCGACTTCTAAACGTCACTGCCTTCTCATCCAGGGTGCATGCACTGAGGTCTCTTGAAGAAACACAGATAGATAGATAGATAGATAGATAGATAGATAGATAGATAGATAGATAGATAGATAGATAGATAGATAGATAGATAGATAGATAGATAGATAGATAGATAGATAGATAGATAGATAGATAGATAGATAGATAGATAGATAGGGGGAAATTCATTTTGTTCAGTGCTCATATATTTAGAAATATATCTAGGATTAGGGAGAAAAAAAATACTTTAGAAAATATGTTGGATGTCTCCGTTGAACAGTCTTATTGCTGCCTGAACAAATGCTCTCCCGAACCTCTCAGTCCTGCATCTCAAAGAGATAAATCGTTCACTGCACCTGCTTCTCTGGGTGGTCAGTACATCATGGAGGGGTGTTTAGTATTATCCAGAATGCCCTGCAGCTTCTTGCTCATCTGTCTCTCCACCACAGTTCTTAGAGGGTCCAGCTCCCGACCCAGGGCAGAATTGGTCTTTTTGACCAGTTTGTTCAGAAATCTGCAGTCTTTGTCCGTAGTGCTACTTCCCCAGCAGAAAACAGTTTACAGAAGCACACTTCCGATGACTGTGTGGTAAAACATCTGCAGCATGTCACTGCAAACGTCAAAGGACCTTAGCTGCCTGATGAAGAAAAGACAACTCTGTCCCGTCCTGTATGCTGAGTCTGGGTTGGTGGTCCACTCCAGTTCCTATTCCTGAATGACCCCCAGGTATCTGTAGGACTCCACAGTCTCTACACACAAATACACACACACGCACACACACACACATGTTGGGTTTCTATGTCCTGTGGGGACTTCTCATTGACATAATGTTTTCCGTAGCGCCTTACCCTAACCTTAACCATCAAAAATTAATGCCTAACCCTGACCCTTACCCCAACCTAACCATAACCTAAGTGTAACCCTGACACTAAAACCAAATTTTAAGCCTCAAAAATTGCTTCAAACTTGTGGGGACCGGGATTTTGGTCCCCACAAGGGAGGTCGGTCCCCACTTGGATAGTAAACTTCCAATTTTTGGTCCCCACAAAGATAGTAATACCAGGTCCACACATACCCACACACCCGCACACACACACACACACACACATATATAATGTCTCTGCACTCAGCAATAAATTAGAAATTATGAATGTATTTGCACACGTCAGTTTTTAAATGCTGTGCATTTGCACCACACAGTCTGTCCGAACAGGAAGGATCATTCCAGGGATCTGCAAAGGTGCATGTTATGATCTCTAAACCAGTGCCTGAAGCAGTTCTATATATCTCCTTCTTCATCATGTTTTTGGAAGACCAGAATGCCTGTGGCAAATTATCTATGTGTGCCTTGTGCAGGTTATGTGATTTTAAATGCACACTGGCAAGTCTGAGGACAACACTATATGTGTCACCCTTGCCTCTGAAAGGGATCTTACATGTTGATGCAGTCAGCATAAAAACCATAGAAACGCTGTTGAGTGGGTGTGCCCTTAAGAGCCAGAGGGAATGAAGGAATCTGAATCCATTCAATAAATATGAGAGTGATAACACACTCAAGCTGCTCCAACTGAAATGCAAGCAAAGCAGGAGCTGTCTGATCCTGCCAGCTCTCCTGAGGTCATGAAGACCTTGGTGGTTGGAGCTTTAATCTAAAGTATAAGAAGATGGGAGGGCATCTGACTGCCTCAGGGTGTCAAGGTGGTATGTGGGAAGGCAGGTGGAAAAAAGTGGACCTTATTTCTTTACAGTATAATGTTAGCATCACTAAACACTTATTCAAAAACTACACAGTCCAATTAAGTGTTAGTGATTCTCTTACATTTATTTTCCATAGAAGCTGGTAACAATGTAACTGAACCTTTCTTAAGAGTAAGATTAAAAGCTATTAATCTTCTTGAAAAGCTAGTTTGCAAATATGTGAAATACAATTAATGTCTGAGTATGAAATTATAACAGAAAAACAGTATTGATGTACACTGAAAATAAATTGAAATCTGGATTAATTTCAGTTTAGCATAGATATTTCCTCAGTATGGAAGTTTGTTTGTTGACTTTTCATTATTCATGTAATAAAAAAGCAATTTTTTTTCCCATCATCTCTTTTCCATCAACCTTTGACTTTAGGAAGAATGTAACACACACTATGCTATTTTATATCCAAATAATGGAAATTAAGTTCATGAGGTCAGTAAAAATATGCATAAAACATATGCAGACAATGAAATGTATCCAACGGTACCATGTTAGATAAAAAATGTCTGAGGACGGACTCACAGGAAGCATCTCTAATCTAAATATTACTATCACACTTGGATAAAGATTATCATGAACGGATTTAATGTTAACGTATTTTAAAGAAAATTAAAGATTTATGTACACATTGCTCTCACTACTATGCTCGTCAATGTGCCCATGACTGATCATTCTTTTTGTCAGTTTTTTACTCAGTAGGTCCTTTTAATTTTGTAACTTAAATGATTTATACCCCTTTACAACTTGTAATGCAATGCAAAATGTAAAAATATATACACAGCAGGGTTATAATAGTTTGAACATTTTCATTAATTTTAGTTTTTATTTAATTTGACTTAAGATTTTAAATTCAATTTTAGCTTTAATTAGTTTTTATAATTTGTAAGGCAGTTTAGTTTAGTTTTAGTTTTTTGAAAATGCTTAGTTTCTGTTTAGTTTTTATGAACTTCAGTTTTAGTTTTAGTCTTTTTGTTAAACAAGTGGTACTGGGGCAAGACAAAAAAAAAGAAGAAATGTATAATAAAATCTAAGAAAATGATTATGCTTTTTTTTCATTTTTTGACATGGGCCAGATTAACAACCACAATAATCAGGCAAGTATAAAAAATATATGGCAGAGTAATATTCAAAGTTCTGTAAACACAATAAGAGCACCCGTACATTCAAAAGCCCAACATTAATGAAGGTGTTATGCAAGTTCTATAAAAACACTAACACTGAGTGGCAACACTACAAAATAAAAGCCAAGCTACTATGAATACTTTGACAGACGCTGCTCCAAGCAGTCAGACAGTATCAGCAGCTCCGACCTAACCAAGTCTGTTTTCTTTTTTTTTTTTTTTTTTTCTTTTTCTTTCTTGTTTTCGTTTTTTTTCATTGTGGACTGCTTCCACACACAATGGAGCCCAGAATCCTGTGGACAATTGTGTTGTTTTTAAAATTTTTTACGTCATCTGTGTCAGCAGATCCCTGCTAACAGCGGGATTACCTATTAGCCCTTGGGGCCTCCACTGCCTTGCCTACCACAGAGCTAGCCAACATCCTCCGCAAGGTACACTGTAACCAGCAGACTCCAAGCACAGCACCAACAGGCCCTTTTTCTGATCTCTGAAGACTTTAACCACATCTCCCTGTCCTCCACTCTCCTCGCCTTCACCCAGTTTGTCACCTGCCATACCAGAGACAATAAAACATTGGAATTATTGTATGCCAACACCAAGGAGGCATACAGCTCATCACCTCTCCCTACCCTGGGGGGCTCAGTTCACAACCTGGTTCATCTCCAGCCTGTGTATAAACCTCTAGTACACAAAGAACCAGTTGTGAAACACACAGTAAGGGAATGGTCAGCAGAGACTGAAGAGGCTCTGAGGGACTATTTCCGTTCTACTGTGTGGGACAACCTCTGGAGGATGACCTCAACAGCATTACAGACTGCATTACGGACTATATCAACTTCTGTGTGGACATCACTGTACCTATCATAAAGGTACAGTATTTTTCTAACATAAGCCATGCATGAATCCTGAAATAAAGGGTCTCCTCATGGAGAAGAAGAGACCCTTCAGATAAGGAGACAAGCAGGAGCTGAAAGTTGTCCAGAGGAAACTGAAATAAAACATAAGGCAGGGGAAGGACAACTACATGAGGAAAATGAAGGATCAGCTGCAGATGGTCAATATCAGAGGTGTTTGGAGCAGCCTGAAGACAATTTTAGGACAAAAACCAACCCCCCAAGGGTGCAGGAGAACTGAGGTGGATGAATGACCTGGATAAATATTTCATTAGGTTTGAGCAGCCACCCATCCCTCCCCTGGCTTCTGAGGACTCCATCATACATTGACCACCATACGACCAATGACCACCTTATTGTCCCTTTCAGCACTTCAAGTGATCAACGAGCTATGTAAGACCAAGGTGCGGAAGGCTGCAGGCAGGGCCGGCTTTGCCAACAGGCGACACAGGCGGCTGCCTGGGGCGCCATCTGCTTGACAGGGCGCAAAATTGAGAAAAAAAAAGTTATTAAATGTATGTATCGTATTTTGAAATGCATAATACGATATATATCTCTATATATAGCTACTCCAAATTTCCCATGAATATAAATTCAATCAGCGCACACTCTGTACACTTTTACTGTGCACCGTCATCATGCAATTCTCCCTCAGCAGGAGCAGGCGGGGGGTGTTGTGACAAAACAGGGGGGTGGGGGGGGGTATGGGAACGTCTGCATTTTATTTCCCGCCGTCTTGCCGTATTAATGTTTACTAGTAAATTTCCTGTATTTTATTATCATAAGTAAATCCTCTCCCTCTCAGTTTAGAGAAGTGCGAGAGCTGCTGCAGTTACAGTGGCAAGTCTGGAAAAATCAGCTCCTAGAACGGGAGCAACAATAAGATGAACTTGGTGAAGACAGAGTCACTCAAAAACAAATAAGAATACACGTAAATATATCGGGGAAATGGGACAGTAAGTTTCCTTCCCTCCAGAGGAACTGGACGGGCGCAGCATCAACACAGGTAGGCGTGGTTCTGTTCACTCAGTGACTAGTGATTGATTGAAACATGTTGGAAATAACCGATGAAGGTAGGACGTTGTCGGCAAAGAATATAAAGTCCCATTAAAAAAAATCTTAAGAGGTACTCCATCTGCCTCGGTCTTCCCTTGGATCAGAGATTGAATTAATAAATGTATTTAATAATGTGAGTCAGACCTGCTGTATTTATCGTTGAAATTAGTTTAATTCAGTCTTGTTCATATTCAAGATGGCTAAGAGAATAAAGAATGGCAACATATTTTAAATTAATAATAAAACGTTTTTTTCCTTGAATCAGTCGATCTTAAGGAGAATACAATCCAAGGTTTTTTTTGAGGCCTCAGACAATACCATATCGGTTTGTTTCCTCTCTGCTCTAGGAAAAATTGTTTCTTTAATGTATATGATGTGCACTGTGAAGCATCTTGATGTGCCAAATAAATAAATCAAATCAATGATTATGAGTGATAATGCCACAAAAATAGTTTTCATAATTAGATGTTTAAAGTTTTTTATACAGGGTTAAAAATATTTCATTTTGAGTGATAAGCAGGGGTGTATCTAGAACGTTTTTAAAGGGGCCCAGTTATGATCTTGGGGTGTCCCACCAAAATAAAAGAGGGACTGAAATACAAAAAGGTCGGGGCCCTAGACTGAGTGACAAACACCAGAGTTCCAACATGGGGTCAAACAAAGATTTGCTTCAACATAAATAAATGAAAACCCAAAAATTAATTAGCTATTTGTCTCTTCTATGTATTTTTGTTCAATAAAAAATTATCTACAAAAAATGATAATGGTTATAATGTGCTTTAGTTAAAACATTCAAACTTGCATGGTGCAATTTAAAATCTACAAATGTTAAAGGTCACCCAAATACCCACTTGTAAAAAACACTTCATAATTTGAAGCACTTGAGTACATTTGCCCCCTTGGTCGCTTTGGGGGTGTGGTGGGGTTGCTGAAATATCGCCTGGGGCGCAAAATACCCCAGTGCCAGCCCTGGCTGCAGGTCCAGATCGCATCAGTTCCAGGCTCCTGAGGTGCTGCGCATAGGGCTCTGTCTCTGACACGCTGGTCTGCGTCCTCTTCACCCTCTACACGGCAGACTTCTCCATCAACTCCCCACGCTGCCACCCACGGAAGTTTTCTGACAACTGCCATAGTTGGACTCATTACAGGTGAGGACGACTCAGAGTACAGACAGAGGACTCTGGACTTTGTGAACTAGTGCCAGCAGAACCAACTACTGATCGATGCTGGGAAATCAAGGAGTTGGTGGTAGACTTCCGGAGACGCAGACCCACCACAGTGACACCAGTGAACAACCAGGGAGCGGACTCTTATAGGTACCTGGGTGTTCACCTGAACTGTACTGGAGCCACAACACTAATGCTCTTTACAGGAAGGGTCAGAGCAGAGTCTACCTGCTGAGACGGCTGAGGTCATTTGGAGTCCAGGGAGTTGATGGGATTTTATCCAACCTTTTCGTACTGCTGTTTATATCAAAGCAATTTTTGTAACTAAAAAGACTCAACACATGATTGCATCTGTTTCTGGTGACAGCACACAGTAGGCAGAGAGCAAAGTAGAAATAATTCTTCTAGAGTTGAGACACTTTATGAAATGAAAACTAAGCACATTTTGTCAATAAATTCAGTTTGTTTTAGTTTTGTTTAAAATTCTCCTTTTTTATTTAGTTAACAAACATGTATTATTACTTCTAGTTTTCATTATTTCATTTGTCTTTGTTAACAGTTATAATCCTAATACACAAAAATGAAGTGGTGCTCGTGTGACAAGGTACACAACAAGGGCCTGGGCGGGATTTGATCCCACGACTCCCAGGTGAAAGTCATGTGCGCTAACCAGTCAGCCAAAGGAAATCCCTGTGGCCAAGCAGCCGGGGCACGTGATCTATCGGAGCCACAGTGACAGGACCTCCACACTGTCACACTCGCACAAAAAACTCCTAATCTCTATCTCTGACCTACTGAGTTTCTTTGCGCTCCTTTTCACTTTTTGCTGTATTCTAAGATTTTAGTCTAAATCAACCCTTAGTTTAGCTATGGGTAGGCAGATTTAGAAGAAGTGTGAAGTCGACAAAAAAGTAAATATATAATAATTGCCGTTGTGTCTTCATTATTCTATAGCAAGTTACAGATTCCACACAGGTGTAGCATCTGAGCGAGTTTCAATAATAAACACAATTACTCAGAAATAAAAACACAAGCCATTTCTGTACCATCAGAGTCAACCAATCAAATCATCCCTCGTTTCTTATCAGTGCAAAGGTATCAAACACAGCATTTGCTGCAATTTTGTTGTGAGGTTTGTGTTGGTTGTTGTTATTGCTTTGTTCAGTGTTGCAAATGTGACCTTTATTTGTTGGTGTCATAGTTTGCACCGTCAGTGAAGAGGTCATTTAAAGGGAATAAGAGCACTGTGATAGTTTGTTTTTAAAATATTAAAGCCATGTTTCCATTTTTGAACATAATTGCTGATGTCAATCTTCTTACCAGCTGATAACTGTTGGATATTGCATGGTCTATAATTCAGCTGAACAACTTTTGACAATTATTGCTATCACATTAAGAAGTTTCCCACTTGGGTAACTGTTTGACTCATGTCAGTAAAGTTTTTTGTTCAATTTAAAATTCAAAGATGAGTAACTCAACAAACGTTTTTTAGCTTGCCTAAAAAGTTAACGTTCCACATTTGTTATGCTCAACATGTTAATTTTTGGCTTGTGTAAAAACGTAACATTCCACATTAGTTATACTCAACATATCTAGTTTTAGCTTGTGTAAAAAATAAAGTGGTATGAGGCAACGGTTTCCTCCCGATTCGCGAGTACAGTCAACTAATCTGGGTTAGGGGTGTAAGCAAAACAGGTAAAAAGATTTAAATGATAAAACTTTAGAGGCAAGGAACAAATAAATGATCTAAAACAACAAATGCCACAGAGAATTATCATATCTATTTGGGTCTTGTATTGTGCTTCAAACACAACGAAGAAAATCAGTTTGAAGCATAGATTTAAAAGATTCAATACTCTCAGGATTCCAGGTATGAAAGGATAAACTAGTTCAATAGTTTTGAGCAGCCATTGCAAAAGTCTGATCAAACAACCAAGAAGAGCCAAGGGAGCTCTCAGTGGAAAGGAGATATTAAGAATATCACATTCAATGTGACAGCAACAGGTAGTTTAAGACTTTAAAGTTATTCACAACAACCCTAAAATCAGTTCCTATGGAACCTCAACATCTTTCTTTGCTATTCATTGGACTGAATCATTAAACTGTTGATAGTTCAGTCAGTGCTAATGTTGGCCTTTAACATGTATGCATATGATAAGTCGTTCTGAAGCCCTGCCCCTCAAGCATGCACATGGACACCAAGCATAGATAAGTCACACCCCGTACTGCGCAAAGTAGAGTCCACGGAGAGAGCATCACTGCATTGACCCACCACTGACCTACTTTTCACGATGGAAATATTTTTGAGATAAGACATTTTGTTCAGTTTTCACCAAAACACTCTGGCTTAGGGGTGGACTGGGACAATAATACAGGCAGGAAATGTGATACCATTCCAGGCCACCATCCAATTAATGCAAAATTAATGCAGATTGAGTAAGGTTGATTGTAAAAAATAAAAAAAAGGCGGTCCATGTGGGCACACACACTTTTTTCTGTTTATTTCCCCAACACAATTAATATTTATTTTCTTCTGAAATAACCTGTACTCAAATTGCATTACTCTAGTTCATCTACACCTATACTGGTAAATGCAAAACCAGCACATATAACTAACTGAGTGACATTAATACTTGGTCACCTATTAAAATACAGGCAAACTTTTGTAGTGGGAATGAAACTAATTCTGAAGTATCAGCCTGCCTGGTTTCTCCAAACAATAATTTTCTCTTGGAAATTTCCAGGGGCGATTCTAGACCTAGGGCTTTGCTGGGGCACAGGCCCCCAACTCCCAATACATAAAAAACAAAAACAAATCTGTGCGCACTATTAAATAAATGGCTAGACTACAGGTACAAGCTTCAAAAGATGCACACCTCAAAGATTTACAAACAACACCCTCTTTCTGCAACCTTTTAATATTAGACAGAGTCAGAATATTTACTACCTAAACCTCAGTCCATGTTTAAAACATTTAGGTCTGGAAAGCTAAGTAACTAACAAACAAAAACAGAAAGTATATTTCTTTAATATTATACATGATGCGCCCTTCTCAGGAGATGCTGTTGTGCATTATTAGTCTAACGAACTCTAACAAGATGGACACAGCATAAGCTTGATAGAACAACATGGATTAAAAGGCATTAAACAAGGTTTAACCTGGAAAATGTTATAAAACAAAACTGTTAATACAAAGCCTTCATACTGACTTTTAGTAATAATTTGCAAATCTAGCCTATAATAATCTACACAGATTCAGAGTAGGCTATTCTGACTGTGTAGATTAGTAAATGACTGAAAACATTAGTGTGTGGCAAGCTACAGTGCAGCCACAGCTGCCCTGGGGAACAGTGACAGAAGCGAGGTTGCCGAACACTGGGACTACTGGGCTCTCTGGTGGATATATATATATATATATATATATATATTGAATATGACTATTGTCAAACTTACTGAACATCGCTGTAGACACGTTTGTTAATCTCTTTCAGGTTCCTGACAGCAGATTTCCATTTGAAAACCCCAGCACCAAGATGATTTCAGAACTGTATGGGAGGTTGTATCTTTGATCTGTGACTACAATCTTTGATCATGCAACATGGTGGCAATGTTTCTACTAAGTCTAAGTCTCTACTACCAGTGTCTTTTCCTTACTAATTTCTCATATTCCTTATATGCTAGCACATATCTTCATGTACATACACACTAATACACTACTTTTTAAACCACACCAGATGTGAGAGAGGAAATGGCATTTACTCTACAAGTATTTGAATTTTTTCCTCATATTTGCTTGTGACAAAATTCTAAAGACGCATGTGGTTAAATGCAAACACAGAAAATCACACTGAAAAGGTTGTGGAAAAACAAACTGTAAAGAAATGGGACACCAGTGGGAGTCTGACAAAGGCAGAAAAATAGAGTGGATTTATCAAACAAAAGAATACCTTAAAGAACCTTTTGTTTTTGGGGTGGGAGGTTGGGGGCATTCAATTGTGTGAAGTGATGATAAGATGCAAAGGTTATTTCACCTTGTAATGGACTGGCAGCCGGTTCAGGGTGTACAGCGCATCTCACCCTTTTGACTGCAGGACACAAACACCAACTTCCTGCGACCCTGTAAAGATAGACTATTGACGGATGGACTAATCCCATGGAGTTAAGTTGGTTCTTGTACCAATTTCTTTTCTACACTGGCATGCTGACACTTTCCCTTGCTTTGTATATAGTATTATGAACTCTAATTTAATCATATTCTTTAAAAAGTAGGCCAAGATCTGGTGCCTGCCTGTATTTTTCATGACTTAGAATTGTACAGTGATCCATAAACAAATGCATGCAGCTGTATACACAAAGAACATAAATGAACCATTGTCCTTTGATAATGCTTTGGCTGTCAGAGTCTGAGAAGAAACGTTGATGCAATGGAGAGAAATCCCAGCAGTATGAAATTTATTTACAGAGAGATGGTTGACAAAACAACACCAAAAACCATATTTTTTTTCATCAGAAAATGGGGTCAGCTCCAAAGTGCTCTGTTGCCACAAGTTACTGCTTTCCATTATGAAACCCATGAGGACAGGACATCACCTCAAGGAACACAGCTCACTTAATTGAAACACTTGTAAACGGAACAGTAAAGAAAATAGAACTCTCCTTCTAAATGTCATTTCAACCTCTGAAGTCCAACACTATGAGTTTGTCAAACTAAGAAAATCGATTTAAACTATCCTGCTCTATCCCACATTAGATTTCCACATAAAAGCGTAGCCAGTCTTTTCTCAAGCTGGATCTCATGCCTTACACTGTGGGCCATTCTGCGGAAAAAGGTAATCTGGACCATTAAATTATAATTGAGAGAGCAAGTCAGAAGCCAGATACACGTCAAAGGTTACAGGACACAGCAAGTTTATTATTAGTCAAATCCTACATTGTAGAGCAAAGAGTGAAATCATGTATCTAACATTTAAGAAAAACAAGGATTGTGTTTCAATAGTCAAATATTTACCATATGTTAGTCTTGGACTCCTCCAGTGTCCTGTAACAGTGAAATAAACAATCAGAAACATTTTTATTTTACTTGGGAGGAAACGTTTATAACAAGTTAGTAAAATATTCTTCCACCATTCCTTAAAGTGGAAGGTTTTTATTTTTTTTCCAACCTAGACCTTATTTATAGCATGCATCACGTTTATTTAGTCACCCAGACATGTTGGAGCCACTTAGTGCTTCGGGAGAGGTTTATATCCAATCACAATCAGCGCATATCCATATAATAGGAGTTGTGGCAAAGCGACGTCTCTAAATAAGGCATTACCTGCCACAAATCTTAATTTAATCAATGTTTTGTTCTTCATCGCTAGAACTATTCCCTTCTGAGTTCGGGGGATCTTGGTTCTTTGTTGTGTGCAGCAGTGTTATTGCCGGCTTTTAATCCAACTACACTAACACAGGAGCTCAAGGACGTTGAAGCCGTCCGCCATGAATATTGCAGTCTGAGCAGGGCTTTCACTTTGTGCTTTACAGTGGCAGTTTGTTAGACAGAACTTGCTACCACAAACATATTATCATGGTTTGCGCTTGCTTGTTTCCAAATTGCACAAACAAAATGACAAAGTGGACTAAGACCGTCGTATAGCACAGAGTAAAAGTCCTGCTCAGACTACAACTGCCATGGGGCTACAGCTTACAGTTTAGGATGTCCTCAGGTATCAGAATTACCTCTATTAGACTGAAAAAAATATGTGTGAGTGAGTATAATGTCTCGTACCCCTGAACCACTGTTTCACAAGAGCCCATGCCCCATGTAAGGAAATGTTGATGATGCATGTCAATGCCTTGATACTTCTTAAACAGAGTAACATGTCCAAGCCGTACATTTCTTCTCAGTTGTAACCATGTGGGCATCTATCTATCTATCTATCTGTCTATCTATCTGTCTGCCTGTCTGTCTGTCTGTCTGTCTGTCTGTCTGTCTGTCCGTCCGTCCGTCCGTCCGTCCGTCCGTCCGTCCGTCCGACCGTCTGTCTGTCTATCTATCTATCTATCTATCTATCTAATCTAATCTAATCGGAAGGCAATGGGTGGGTGGTCTGACAAAAAGAGGGAAAGGCGATGGCTGAGGGTTATAAGGGTTGTCGGATCAGTGACAGACAGAGGCTCTCTCCCCAGAGAGGGGCCATTACTGGGAGAATAGAGGAGGAACATGTTGGCGGGCCCTGCCACAGAGCTTATTGGCAATCTGTTAGTGAAGCCGCTGGCAGGAGGGAGAATAACGTGTCCAGGGACAGAGGAGTGCCTCAGAGAAAATAAAAACCTACTCTCCTCTGGATTCCTGGCAATGAGAGAGATAGAACTGTGGAGTTGTTGGTGGTGGGGGTCAGGTGTTGACAGCATAAAACAGGAAAGAAGAGAGTTGAATAAAATATATAGTGGTGTTTTGCTTCCATGAGGGACACTGGGAACATCCCAACAGCAGGATTTGCATTTGTATTTAGTACAATAAAAGAGAGGTGAATGAGGTGATTTTTTTTGGCTAAAGAGACTGTGGTCCCAGAGCATGAAGATGAATTACAAAAGAGGTCCTCACAGTAGAAGAGACATAAATCACAAAGTGTGATTATGTGTTCAGTGCAAGGTAAATTACCCACTTAGGATGAACAACAAAGTCCTGTTTTTATTGGGTATTACATACAGTTAGTGACCTGCTGTCTGGATCTTGTAACACAGTGCATTGTAAAGTTTTTAAATGCAAGACACGTTTGGGTTGTATGAAAAAAAAATAATAATAACAACCTGAAAACCTACAGTTATTCATTCATTTTCCAGTGAGTTCTAGTGTTTAACATGCGCCTGTGCTAGACCCACTATTTGCTTGCTGTTTAAAATAACCTCAAATTGTCTGTAACCTAACACTTTAAGCCATTGTGTCTTTATGAATTATAGCGACACAATGGCACTATAAATTTAAAATACTTTTGTTAATCTGTCCATCCCACACACACCAACACTCTTACACTGCAAAAATGGATATGTTAAAAATGACACATGTCCTGAGTGTGTTCATGTACTACACATATTGATTTAATTTTAACACATTGTATGTGTGAGACATTTTAAATAATTGTTCCCATTAAACTGTTAATTTATTTGTATGCACATATTGATATGCATTCGTTTTTGTTACTTAATGCATATTTGTTTTTTCTGTTTCCTTTATTTTAAAATCTTAAAATTTCCTGTGCCAGATCTTCAGGCACAGAAGCTAACAATTTCACTGTGTCAATCAATTCATTGGAGGATTACACAGTGTGTGTTAAAATCTACACGTGTAGTCCTTGTTCACACTTAGGACATGATTCATTTTTGAGACATCTGTTTTTGCAGTGTAGCGATCCAGCACATGGCTCTCAAAAATATCTTGAATGACGATTGTTTTGATTTGACTCTGATCACTGCTAGAGCAAGGCTAGCTGAAGCTGGAGAGGCAGAAAAAAAAAGCGTTTTGAGGCAAAAAAACAGAAAATGGAGGAGACAGAAGGACAGTGATTTGGTATGGATTAAAAAAAGCTTTTCAAAGTGTTGAAAGACAGTAGGTGTGTTATTTCAGTTTATCAGAGGAGTTTTATAATTATTCAATATTTAGTCTTGTACTTGGCTGATTTTTAAATTTTTTATTTAGAAAACCGCAAAAACACAAGTAATTCCATTCAATCATTAATTTTTCAGCCTTGAAAAAGATTTAAGGAAGTTCAATGTAATTTGGCATTGAAATATTTGATGCAGACCCAGAAAGGAAGAAAAGAGGGATGTATTAATGGATGGGGGGCTTCATAGCCAGACCTAGAAAATAGCTTAACCAAATGTAATATTTTCTCAGGCTTTAATAAGTATTTGAGAATGAGACAGACAGTTATAGAAAAAAGAAGAACAAGGTAACAAACAGAAAATAAATTCTTCAATTGTTTTCATTTAAAACTCATATTTAAAATGCCATAGCCATTTCAGCACATATTATGTGTGGTGAAGATATGAGAGTAATGACAAGAAATGGCTTAGATATATGATATAATGTAGATAAGACAAAATTAAGGATAAGGTGTGAATTATGAGATGCCAAATGTCCTCACAGTGGGGAAAATGTTTTATTTTAATTTCACATTTTTCTATAGGCTATACAGTCATAAATGATGTTGCTTTGAACATCTTTAGTGTCACTGTTTCAGTAACTGTACAGATTTCTCTTTCCAACAGAAAATGAATGATGTCCAGGTGGACATCAATCAAACCCTCTGCTGAGAGGGAACCCTAGAGGGGAATTATCTGCACTTACTCTAGGTGATGTCATATTAACTGTAGTGTCTTAGCTGAAACTATTCCTTGCAACTTCCCAGCAGAGGCTGACCATGATCTTCTGAGACATCTGAGAAACCAAGGTTTCCCAGAGAATTATTGATTTTGTCTCATAATCTATTTCTTGAGACTTTAGAGCAAAGGTAAAAAAAGAGCGAAAGAACCTCATGCTGCTGAAATACTTCTTTTATTTGACAGTTGGGGTGGAGGACTTTTTTTTCTCAAAATGCGTGGACGTATTAGTCAGGTTTGCAGGCACTTTTTCATTGTCACATACACGGCAAGAATTAATAGGTGGGAGGGAACCCTTCAAGCCGCTTTGTTGGGTGTAAATTATATTTTCATAGCCTAAGGACCTTATTTCAAGGAAAACGTGTCAGACACCTGAAACAACGTGGATTTAACAGATTCCCTGAAAAGTATGGGTGGAAAAGGGCTCTCATGAAGGTTAATCAAGTGCTTAAGTAACAGTTGTAAGTAGTTAATTGGTAATATTAGGTCTCTATCTGAGCCTTTAACACGTAATAAACAGTTGGGTAAAATAGGATAGCTGTGTGTAGCTGGATGTAAAAAATAAATTCTTAATAACATTTTTTAAACTCCTTGAAGGTTTTAAACATAACACAAACCACATGGTTGGGTGTGTGTGTTTTTTTTTTTTTTGGGGGGGGGGGGGGGGGGTGTTAAAAGTAGTGGAATAAGGCGCATTGTGGAAAAAATGGGAAAACCTGCATCACCCAAGGAGATACAGTATATCATTTGTAACACACTACATGGACATGTCTAGGTAGATATTTTGATATTGAGCGGTGTACAGAAAACAAAATGAAGATGTCCAGTTCAAAAAACAAAAACATTCTGTTTTATTCAGTTACAAATAGCTATGATTCATTATTTTAAATATAATGCAAGAAATTTCAATGAAACTGAATTCATTTTTTTACCATAACTTCAGTGCTTGATTTACAAATTTATTTACCCTGGCCAGAAGAGCAACTTTCCTCATCCTGATGGCCCTAAATAGTTAAAAAAGTTTAATTTAAAAAAATAAGTTCTAAGTGTAAATAACATTTTTTATATCATAAGTATGTTTAAGTGAATTAAAATAAATTCTAATAATCATAATTCTGGTAAATATCCAGAAGTTTTGTACTTTATTTAAATGTACAATAGAGGTTCTTCACATGGAAAAAAATAACTCATCCTTTAGACTTTAATTTTAAAAGTTTATGGTATAGATGTGACACAGATTGCAATTAATTATTTATGAACCTGAGTGTAGATTAACATACTATATCAAATCCTTCATTTAGGAGGTTGTTTACCTTCCAACTTTTATTTGACAATTTTGGAAGAACAATTGTTTTTAGTTATTTAAGGATTTTTTTTTTTCATGGAAACATTTTTATGTGTACGTACTTTATTTAAAAGCATTAGTTTGTGTAAAATTAACAATTTTTGATTTACTTTACTTTGCCCTTCCAGGTCCTGCTTCCACCTCTCACTCCAAATTTGACATTATGTGGTCAGTTACATATTTGAGGGTCCCCCTTGCTGTGAAAAAGTATGACAAGGAGAGGTGTTCATATTTTCTGAACTTCTGAACAGTCTGCACCAAGGTCAAACCTAGTGTATATTTTAAGAAGATGGATCACCCTGGGAAAACGCTCATACTCAGGCCTGGCCCACACTCTCCATGCCAAGAGATTAACTGGCTTTACCTAGCCCCTAGGACACACATTTCTCACAATACATTTCTTTTCTTTTTATGTGTAGACATGCCTTTGACAACAATATATGGACTATCAGCATCGGATTTATAGCTTGAGCCAACAAAATCCTCATGTCTTTATAATTATATGAAAAGAAAAATGCTTTGTGGATGTAAATAGAAAGTACAGTTAAAATAAATACATAATCATTTGATTAGGTAATGTGATGATTCCGAATCCACAAAAAGTTTCTCAATGACAATCAACCATATATTGAGAGAGTGGACCCTGAATTTCATCCTGTGACTTTAATTGAGACATACAGATAAGATTGGTAATATTTTGGGAAGAGGGCCTCCATAAACTATGACACGTTAACATTCAGCCACAGACAGAAAATTATGTGTGTCTCTAATGGTGCGTTTACACCGCACCAAACGCCAGTGTCAGTTGCGGCAAGATTACATGTAAAGTCTACGGTCGAATACGTCAGAGATCCATCAGAGTCTCTACGGTGCATTGTGTGCGTTGTCTCCGTCAAATTGTCAAGGGTTACTTGCATTGCAAGGGGCAACCTAGCAAACGCAAGCAATGCAGTAGTTCAGTTAGTTGAACTTTTGACGGACGTGACACACTTGACGCAGTCCGTCAACCAATCAGAGCGTCTCACTGTAGTGATGTCATTACACACATCTTGAATGAAGCGCGGGGCCAGTGAAAACATTTTCAACAAATGCACATTTCAAAAATCAGAAATAACACTTACTGAAGACAGATTAATAGGCGCTCCTAAGGAGAAAGAGAGCACCTGCAGTTGGTGTCCTGGTAGGAGATTTGAGCTCCGATGCGACCCAGGAGGTGGGGACAGACGGAAGTAGCACTGAAAGCGAACCTCATCCATAAGCAGCTCCTGGAGCAAATAGTTAAACTCTCCAAAAACAGAACGCATCTGAAGAATGGGTGCTGATGCACCCGATATTAACTTTGTCTGGTTTTATCTAGCAAATAAAGCCAAGCCACTCTCTCGATACAATCCGGCATAGTTCAGAACGTACGGCAACAGAAGAAGCCCCGCCCATGCACTCATTTTTGCTCAGATCTTTTGGTCTACCTATTCTACTCGATAAAGTACAACTCTCAAGGTGAAAATCAGAGACTTTGTGGCGCCTTTCTCTGGGATTAGGAAGCTGTGAACTTTTTAGACCTTTAAGGATGCCCAGTTGAAGAAGCCCATGGAAACTATCAATGCCACCAGAGAATTAAGGTAAACATGGCATCACACTCTCTCAATGGAAATAACTGAAGTACCAGCAAAGTCTAAGGAGTCATGCCGAAGTTGCATGCTTTCTGCTGGACAGGTAACAAGATTCACCATAATGTTTTTTCAAACTAGCACCAGTCACAACAATATGGTATAAAACTAACCTGAAATTAGTCTTTTTTTTCATTGAGGTCATTAATATGAAAAGTTTATTCATTGTAAAATGGCATTAAGCTACAAAGTGCTGAAAATGCTGAAAATATTTGCCATTCATGAATGTTGTTTTACATATTTACCTCTTCGCTCACTGCCATTGATGAAAAAGTGTGATGTGCTTGTCATTTTGCTGCAAATATGATTTCACTGGAGGATGAAGGATGTGGAGGTGTAGTAGTAGACAATTCAGAATTGGCCTTTATGGTCACTCGAACACAAAAATACTGCTTGCTTGTTTGCAATGATTTAGATATGTACTGCCCCCCATCACCAGGGAAACTACACACTGTTACTTTAATTTTACATGCACTGCTTCAAGACTTTAACTCTAGATTTGTAGATATAATTTGCTTGTACATAGACATATCTGACAAAATAGCATTCACTTTGTGGGTTCTATCTGTTACATAGCAATTCATAACACCTACTGTTAAATAGGAAAAAGTGTTACAGTAGCAGAACGATAACTTATAAACCAGTTGGTTTATATATATGCACGTATATATTTGTTACATTAGCTTTTCATCACATGTATTTAGTTTAGAATAAATACTTAATTCCCTCTGGAGATTGTCTATTAGACTAGTTATTTTAAACTGAATTAAAAATCCTTTCTTTACATAAGTCTTCAGTGTGGTCTGCACCCAGTTCCTTCTTCTCTTGACATCCTCAGATAATTCACCTGGCAGCCAACTGTCAGAGGTCCTCAGTGGAATAATGGTTAATGAAGCATGTAACCTGCATTACTTCTGCCTTCACTTCCTGCCCTTAGTGACATGTGCTGCTCTTTTGTGCTCTTCACTCCATACTGCATTAAAAGGGGCAGCGCTTGGAGGCAGCTTCCTGCTCTCTACCTGTCTAAACCATTCTGTTTAAGCCTTGCCAAATTACTCTCTGGGTTCTGTATGCAACACTGCTTGCTTGGGAAACAGTTTATAAAGTGCAAATTCCCGCTAACCCACTGACATATTCATGCTCACACACTGTCAGTCCTAGTTCTATTTTAATTCTTTTCAATGTTTTGCACCAAATGTATTTTTAAAAAGGTGCCATACATAAAAATTTCAAACAAAAGATAGCCAATCTTGACAGTCATTCAAATCTAGTATGTTTAATTTATCAAAAAATTATGTATTGGTGTTGCCTTGAAATTTGAGTATCATGTTTTTAAAACAAAATATTTAAAGTGAGATCTTAACTTTTCATTCCAAGTAAGTGCCACAGATGCATTTTATTCATGTATATTCCAATTTGTGCAGTTTATGAAAGATTCAGAACTTTCAAAAAGCACAGACATCTTGTTTGTTTTAATATTCTCAACACCTTGATATGTGATGATTTGGTGCAAAATCTACAGAAAGGCTAATGATAAGGTGCAAATGTTCTTATTCAAATAGTTCTTTGTTTCTTTTTTTTTGCAGGTTTTGGTGAATACATTTCAAGAAAAGAGATTGGGTGTAACCTTAAATGTTTCACAAATAAACTGAAACAGGATTTGCAACTGGTTTCCATGCAGAAAATCCAGGTTTTACTTAAAGCCTAAATTAAATTGAATACCCTTCATATTTACTGTAACACTACTATTGTTCTCAGTCATGGAACAAATACATTCCCATTCGTTGGAATGTGTTTTAGACTCTGGATACTGTAATTCAGGAAATAAAGCAAACAATAGACTTTGATGAAATTTACAAAGAAATAAAACAGCTTTATAACCCCTATCAGGCAAAAAATGTCCAAGTTAACGAAATATCCGAATGGAAATCTAATTAGGAACAAAGGCAGCAGAAAAAAAGGACAAGGACGTGGAAAGGTACAAAGTCAGCCCTTGTTAGATGAACATGTATGAAGTGGCACTGTAAAGAAATGGTTACAGTCTAACAGTGGGATTAAGAAAGAAAAGAAGGATCTTATATTTTTTACAAGATTTGAAAAGAAACAGCTGAAAACACAGTAGGAAAAAAGGATAGAAATAAAGTATGCAACACTTAACACTTAGTCCAGAGAGGTGGGCAGCTAGATTACATGCAAAGTCTATGGTACCTAGGCAGCATGTGGCTTTCAAGCTGCGTCAAGCTGGCATGCAGCAAGTCGCGCGTATCAGCGCTTCCACGCAGCTGATGCTCGGACTGCCTGTCAAGGCCTCCACGCAGCTGCAGCGTGACGTAAGGAAAATTTAACCTTTGGGCAGCAAACGCAGGGCAGCAACTAGGGTTGGACGATGTCCCCCGAATTGGGAGTTGACGATGTTTACAGTAAAACATTGTGGTGGACGATGACATCGTGGGGGTGGGACTTTTTTTTCTCCACACTATCTCTTCACATCGCCCTAAAAAATGTTCTACTTAAAATGTTGGAAAAAAAACGTAATTTTGTAAATTGTACTTTCATTATTTTACTATAGTTATACATTATAAGCAGTGTGCGATTAGCTGCATGTGACGTTGCCCCTCTGGTTATTAATTTTCTTTTCTCTGGGGGGGATAGATTTTTTGTTTCTCCCACTGCACCAACAGAGTAATATTTCCCTTCACGTGAATTCTTCGAATCCTGTAATTCTGCTGAAAGGACGTAATATAGGTGAACAGCTTTAAAAATTGTTGGCTACAGCATACACGCTTCAGTGCGAGAGGGGATTCTAGGCAGTCAACACAATTTTGACAGACGAGAGGAATACAATGATAAAAAAATTATATCTTCCCTTCATATCTGCTGGGAGCCCGGCAGGGATCAGATGCAAAAATAATTTTGATGTGTAAGAATATGTAAACTTTTATGTGCGTGCAGATTTGGGCATTGTGCTGGACCTTTTCAGAGCTTTAAACTGGAAAAAAGGACATTATTCCTTTACCTTGTAAATTACACGACTAAGTTATATTTAATAAACTCACTCCAGGTTGTTCTCCTACCAGGTAACAGCCTAATAATAAGTTCTTCCCACCGAGCATCTCAACTATGTCAGCTGACAGGTTAATAGCTGATCTTTGACACTCTCACGTCTTCCCTCTTCAGCCAAAGACAGCTGGAAAACAAAAGGCAGTCACCAATATCTGTGCACACTTGACTCATAGTGCACATAGTGCAAGTTTTGCGACGCTCTTCGCTCGCTTTTAAAAACAGGTGAAACGGTACTAATCGGCCTTGCGCTGCCTGTCTGCCGCTGGAGACGTGTGCGTGGGAATCGCTCGTGGTGTTCGGCCAGTGCGTTCAGTCTTTGCTGTCCTGCCTAAGGTATTTTTAATGTGAAGCCTAAAGAGTTTTGTGCACCTGTAACAAAGCAGCTGATTACTGCGCTCCTCCTCCTGACTCATTCAGATAAGTTCAGTGTTTCTCTTGGAGCTTCATAGAGGGAAAACAAAAGCAAACAAAACACACCAAATCCAAACACACAAACTATGCGGAAAAAAAAATCCCACTGTGCAACACGTTCATTAGTTAGCCTATATTGTCAATGTTTACAGAGCAGTCCCTGCAAATGTTTTAGTTAAACTATAGAAGACACTATAGGATTAGTGGAAGCTCTCCATCGTGATGTCTGTCAGCTAACACGATAGACGATGACATTGTTCATCTGCACAACCCTAGCAGCAACCAATCAGCGACGACGTTTGACTGGAGCAAGTCAATGCGGGGAAGACTGAGGGCGAGATGACCGGTGGCTGTAGCTGTAGGGTGGGAGAGACAGAAAAGGAGGTGATAAAGTAGTGATCGGAGGATATTGGAGTGTCAGGTAAGCAGTTAAATATTTTTTTTTAACTTTGTTAGGTTAGTTAACGCTAGCCAATCCCGATTAGGGCAACTACAGTACTAAATACACATTACTAGGAAGAGCAGAGGGAGGGAAAGTGCAACTAAACAGAGAAATCTCCGCTCACCTGCTGACAAACTGACGTGATGCGCCGCCGACGCATTGACGGAGACTACAAAGTGTGCAAGTAGCTTGGTCTTAATGTTAAAGCATCAACTTTTGTCCATTTGAGCGTTTTGATGCCTGGACATACTGCAGGTCTGAACGCACCTAGAGACATTTGAAGGGTGGTTTCCGTGTGAAGTGTATATGGTCTTGGACATGGATGTGTTTACTCCAACTCCGAAACCCCCCCAGTTCAGAAACATGAATGCAAGGTTGAATGGTGACTAACAGACAAGTGAACAGGTGGATGAATGGTTAATGTTAAAGTTCTCCTTTACTGTTTTCTTTTTCTTCAGTTTATGCCAGTTCAGTGTGGGAGTGGCGTGGAGACTCAAAAAGATATAGGGGCTTGCTCAGTAAGATTAATGACGTGCAAGTTTCTGTCCTCTGATTGCCTAACTGCAAAACTGCTCTTAAACTGTCTGTTTACTAAAATCAGTAACATGAGACAAAAATGGTGTCAGTATTTGTGCTTAGACAGAGTTTACCACCAAGTTTAGGCAGCATTACTGAACAAGACCGGACTTCAATGTGTGACTTGCCGCAGGAGGACTCCACCATCAGAGCAATCAGCCCTAGAGTCTTCAGCAAGCCACACACCGCAGGCAGACAGGTATTCAGCATCATGGTCTTCCCTCTTTGCTACAGAGTTATTGTTGATAATTTATTCTCAGTTTAGCAATATGCTGTCACGAATGAGAACCACCAAGGATTGCAAACCCAAGAGTTTTAGGAAGGAAAATTTATTTAGTCCAAAGAGCCGCTTCGGGTGGGGAGGCCCCCTGGCCAACAGGGAGCGGGATCACTAGGGAGGGTAGAGGAGAGGTTAGAAACAATGCAGGACACAAGGGAAAACTGAGGAAAGTCCCTCTTTGTGGGTCCTGAGGCTCGAGAAGTCCAAATCCAAAACAGGAAGAGAATCAGAAATCCAAACAAAGTGTCCTCCAAAACGGGTCTTGCAATGATCTAATCAACAGAAAGTGTCCTCCAAAACGGGCTTTGCAATGTTCTACTCACAGACTTGAACAGGCACTTTAAAGAGAGCGGGTCTGGTGGTCAGATAGGTGCTAGCAGAGACGATCCGGCAGAGAGTGAAAGGAGCCTGCAGGTATTTAAGGACTGCAGCCCAGGTGCAGCCAATCTCCTGACGAGGACGGGGTCTCCAGCAGGTGCTAATGAGCACAGGGAAACAGACTAGGACAGTTACAGCAGATCCTGACATATGCTTAAATCCAGTGAGTTGTCTCATCTGATTTGAGCTAATAGTCTGTTCCGAACCAGCGCTGCCACACTGCAGCCCCCCCCCCCCTTTTTTTTTCTTATACTTCCCCCTTAAATGCCTGTTTTAATTCTATATTACAAGTCAGTACTCAGCAGTTGCTGGTCTAATTTAAAGGTTTTTAAAATCAGTCACTCAATGTTCTGAAAACATGCTGCATATGAAAATTTTAAACAAGCTTTAACCCTGAATCAGAAGAGACCAGAAAACACCAAAGTTTGAAAAAGCCTGTCAACCTTTCATAATAATGCAAACTTCATTCACTTCAACAAAAATCATGGCCTTGCCAACCTAGCTTTGGACCGCCGTTGAGGAATGTTGTTTTTGGCAAGGCGAAAGCCGAGCGTCTTTCAGCTGCTAGAGGATACGGACCTTACAGTACAGGCTTTGCCTCGAGGTTGAATTTAAAAGAAGGACCTGTACTGTCACAACCATGGAACTTCAGCTCCCTGACTCTAAGTAGAGTTTTACTGTTCACCTAGTGTTTTACTTTTCAAGTATTGAGTTAAAAGGCACCCTGACAATGAAATGTCTACCTCGGCTCACAGCTAATATCTGTGAGCGTATCCACCCAGAGATGTTGCTTTTTATTTATCCTCAAACGTAATCTACTCTTCAAACCACAAATTATAATATCAGCAGCTGAATCCGCCTCTGGTTGAATATTCCTTTCTTAGTAGCTCCGTGAGCTCTCCCCGCTTGTCACTGCAGTGTGTGTGTGTGTGTGGGGTGGGGGGGTGTATAGATCCTGGGATGATTTGTACACTGGAATTTTTAGGAACTTAAAATTACACATTTAACTCCAGTCCAAGTGAAATATAGAAGCAGCTTGAGGTGTATTGATCTCAAGGCTGCAAACATCAGCAGTGTTACCTCTTCTTCTCTGATGATTTACAGGCCGTGAACTTGTGACCTTTTGCTGTTTCAGGCTTTGAGGGTCTAATCCCTGCAAATCTTCCAGGGTCAGAAATTATGCTGGGTTAGCAATTTCAGCCTCACAGTGGACTACCTAAGTGTTTCCCCCTTATAAATTTGTTCTACAGTGGAAAGCAAAAGCATTTTATAGGAGACACAATATATTATGTACATCATGGTATGACTTTGTTAGTAGAAAAATATGGGGAAAATAATTAAACATACAAGCCACAACACTAAGTGCTACAAGGTAAATATGCTTCTAAATAAATAATGAATAAATAATCAATAGTTTGTTAATTGGAGCTTAACCCTAATTATTATTCCAGGACTATATAGTTCTATTGTTTTGTGAGTTTGTTAATATGTTAACAGGAGCTCAGGACAATCAAAGGACATTGCCTTTAATAAAATATATTATCCTGTATATAACTATATATACAGTACAGGTCCAAAGTTTGGACACATCTTCTCATTCAGTGCTTTTTCTTTATTGTCATGACTATTTACATTGTAGATTCTCACTGAAGGCATCAAAACTATGAATGAACACATATGGAATTATGTAGTACTTTTACAAAACAGTGTGAAATAACCTGGTGTCCAAAGTCATCAGACCTGAACCCAATTGAGATAATTTGGGGTGAGCTGAACTGCAGACTGAAGGCAAAAGGGCCAACAAGTACTAAGCATCTCTGGGAACTCCTTCAAGACTGTTGGAAAACCATTTTGGGTTACTACCTCTGGAAGCGCAAGAGAATCAGAGCAAAGGGTGGCTACTTTGAAGAATCTAAAATATAACACATGTTTTCAGTTATTTCACCCTTTTTGTTTAAGTACATACAGTAATTCCATACATTATGTGTTCATTCATAGTTTTGATGCCCTTAATGGAGAATCTAAAATGTAGTCTTGAAAATGAAGACAACACATTGAATGAGAAGGTGTGTATATATATATATATATATATATATATATATATATATATATATATATATATATAATTGTGTAATCTAGTATTCATTCCTTCACTCTCTTTTTATCTCAACTTCTCTCTTGCTGTCAATGCCAAATAAATTATTTCCAATTCATGAAGTATCCTTCCATATGAGTAAGCAAGCTTTCATTCATAAACACACTCAGGCTGGCTAGAGATAAATACATAAGCTGTGCACGTACTTGTCTAATTTCAAATGCTATTTCTATTTCCGTATAAGTAATTTTTCTGTCTCTTTGGGTTCCTTTGTTCAAATAAACACCATTATTTGCAAGTAGACATTCAAAGTTTTGCACATCTCAGAAGCTGCCCTGTTGCTGATTACTTACTTTCCAAAGTAACAAGGACACACTTAGAGAGAAGTTTTCATTTTGGAAAGCAACATTTGACAAACATGTGATATTCTTTAATTGGCAGGAGTTACTTAATTAAATTGTATTATAATTAGTTAAATCATTTGTATTTTAAATTGTGAGTTTCAATGTGTCTGCCACTACAGCAGTCTTTCAACACCTTTAGGCGCTGTTTTTTTTTCTATAAAATATTAAATTTTGATATCACTAGTTCAAAGTCTTGTCGATTTAATATGTTTATAGATAAAGGTTTGCTGTAAATGAAAAAAATCTTCAGCATGATTCAAAGTTTGTGATGGGAGCAATTTCACATATCTAATTTGCATATTATGACGTCATCGGGCATTGGCAATTTTGGTTTGGAATAATTTTGCAGCCGTTTATCTTTTTTACATAGTTTAAAACTAACTTTATTTTGAATATTATTATTGTTTTTTTATACAGGCCTATATATTTTGTACATATGTATTTTTATTATTTATTGGCATTTTTGTCAAGAACAAGTGGACATATCTTTTTATTTTCTCTGTTATGAGGCTCCATTAGTCTATTTACTACATATAACTACAGAAAGGAAATTTTTGGGATAATAATTTTACAGATCCATCCCCAAAATAACCAACAGGCTCATCAAATTGTCTGATCCACTATTGATGATCTTCATCAAACTCTTCCTCATACCTCCCCATCATCATCATCTGCAGCGGAAAGTGAACTTTACTGCTGTTAACCAGCTTATCAGCAGTCTGATTTCTCTCACTTTTTTTTACCGTGTCTGCTGCTATTTCCACAGATTTTTACATTGCTGCTTCTTCTGGATTAGCGTTGATATGACCACCCTGCTACCCGATCACATACCTTTCTCCCAGCGGGAGAACGTGACAAACAGCATCGCATCTGTTGCTGCGGTGGAGTGTAATGGCAAACGGCACCGGCCGGCTGCTGCTGCTGTGCGCTGCTTGAGTTTCGCTTTCTTTCTCCCTGAACAACTGAACATCTTGATCAGAGGGTAGGCTAAATATTCCTCTTCAGAATCTGAATAAGCCATTACTTCCCGGTGGGGAACTCAGACGTCTCGGCATCATATGTTTTATCTTTCTTAAACTCGCTCTCTCTATGCTCTTACCGCAGCAGCTGCACGCTGTCTCTCTCACTCGCAGAGGTGCATAAAAAGCATGATTTACTCCAAAAGTTTCCATTGTAACACACACAAAAATGTGGATTAAAGTTACAAATCTGTAACTTTAATCCACAACTGCAGATACAAATATCCACCATCTCCTGATGTAAAGTAGTAATTAAATTAGTGGTCATACTGTATCTGCAGCTGTGGCTTGTTAAAGGTAGCCTGTCGCAAAATTGCGACCATGGCACTTAAAGAGTTAATTATGTTCTTTGGGATTTTATAAATATCTTTGTTTTTGTATACCTAGATGACATCCTCATCTTTTCTAAGAACCTCTGATAACACCGCCAGCATGTGTGCCAAGTGCACATCCTTTCTGTCAAAGTGGAGAAGTGTGACTTCCACAAGAACTTCATTGCCATTCTGGGATACATTTTCGAGAGTTGACAGGTTAAGACCGATGCAGCAAAAGCTTGACCTGTCCAAGAGTGGTGAACTACCAAGTCAACAAAACAACAACAACAATTCCTAGGACTCACAAACTTCTATGATGCTTCATCAGGAATTTCAACATCATTGGCGCCCCATTAACTGCTCTCACCTCGACTAAGAGGATGTTCTCCTGGACCCAGACTGCTGGCCGAGCCGTTGCAAAGGCAACGACACAATGAGCATACATGAATCGACAGCAGAAAGGTAAACTCCTCTTTAACAAGAATAAACCTCAAGCAGAACCTTGCTCACTGTTGACAATCTGCTATGACCAATGATGTTTGAGAAGATCAAGCAAACACACAAAAAGAAACAGAAGCACTGATACAGGAGTGCTTTTTATTCTGAAGGAAAAAAAAAAACTTACTGGCAGCAGTAGCACCTTTGGTGGCTTCATCTGGAATATAAATAAAGCTAAACACATAAACTCTGAGCCAGTTTTAAAACCTAGAGGATTATTTAATAATCAAGTTATTCAAGATTTCCTAAATGAAGAAAAACAGCAGATGCTAAATCATACAACTATGTCAGGAATGACTTGTATGCATCTGTACGGAGCAGGGTTTCTATCATAGTTCTACATTTAGAATAGAGCTAGGTATCAATCCAAATGTCAAGAGTTTGAATTGATTATCATGATTGGATCCAATCTGTTTTCATTCGATATTGTCATAGGTCAGTGCCATTAAAAACTTTTTTATTTGAGCTGTCAGCTTAAGTCCATGACTAATTCAATGACGCCACACTGGGGGGAATTACAGTTCAACCCTTTCAGACCTAACTCCTTAAATGCTCATCTGGACTTTTCAGTCACATTTTTGCTGTAAAAAAGGGCAAATAAAGTTAAAGGACTACATTGGTTTGTGTATATGTGATTTTTTTTATTTTTTAGGAATTCTTATAAGAATTGATGCCAAATCGATTTTTCTATTCTTTCAGCACAGCACAAATTTAGAAGTGATCAGTTTATTTTTTTGTCATGTGAAAATGTGATTATAAAACTCTCTACATACAGAGCATTATATCAAACTTTTCAGTGTAAACTTAAAGGCAAAAAAGTAGAAACTGAAGAATAAAATCTGGATTGAAAGCATGGTGGCATGTCAATAGTAACAAATATTCTGATGTCTGCCTTTCACCTCGCTGGGATATCTCACTCCTCCAAAAATATTTGTGGGAGATATTGAATGAAAAAAAAATATATATATATATATATATACCTATATCAGTTCATCAGTTCATGGCGATCAGTTGTGCAGAAGTTAAATTATCTCAAACTTTTTTTTAGCATATCTGAGTTTCTTTATCTTTTTGCTACATCAGCCAGAGATAAACCTGTTATCTCTTTGAAAATGTACCTCTCTATTCTTAGCATTCCTGCAGAATGTCAGCACTATTTGTCCGCTTCCTATCTTTATACTCTTGGAGGATCAGATAAAGACCCAGTTCCACCTTGGGTCTTGTTAAAGTTTTGGCAATAGTTGTTACTATTGTCTTCTTTTCATTACTCGGGATATTTGGTCTCATTAAAATCTTATTTCAATAGCAAATTTATATAAACTCCAGAATTTGATCCCTGTCTTGGATGGTATTAAATATACGATATAGCATACCTTTACAAGTGGGAAATTTCAAACATTAAAACGTTTTAAAAACGATTTTGTCCTGGGAGACAAGAGTAAAAAATCAGCAGAATGCTCAAACAGCTGAGCAAATTCTGTTTTCTGTGGAGGGCTAACGTGGTTAGAGAACCTTGAATGGAGTTCGAAATGAGGTGCCCCAACTCATCTTTAGGATTTTTCACATATTATTTGCACCTGTGTGCAAATTATAGACTTCCTTATCCAGATGGAGTAAACTGTCATCCTTGATTCAGTGGCAATAACACTGCATTAAACCCGTTTGAATCATGCATGCTAGTGTTGCTGTATTAGGCCATGTCCACAAGTAGCCAGGTTTTTTTTTTAAACGAAGATTTTCCTCTGCTCCTTGAAAAAAAAATCTCCATCCACACGTAACCGGATAAATGCGTTTTTCGGCACATTCATAGACGTGGCAAACCTATAGGGGGCAGTCGTTCTCCCCAGTCCTATCCGCCAAGAGAAACTTTATATCCTCTCTTCATTACGCAGCAGTTATACAGCTTATAAAAGCAAACAAACAAGACGCGCTTTAACAATGGATGATACCAACACAGCGCTGAGGAAATAAATGCTGTTTTCGAGAGTAAACACAGGTCGCACATGTGGTGTTGGAGCATTTTTTGTTGCGAAAAGTTGCGTTACGGCTCTTAAAACTCCGTTTTCAACCGTCCACACGTAGATACTGAAAACGGAGAAAACGCAAATCTCCACTTTGGCCCGGGTTTTTAAAAAGCTTCGTTTTTGGTGCCGAAAACCTCCGGCTACGTGTGGATAACAGGCCAAACCGTAGAAAAACATCTCCGTTTTGTGAGATACCCGTCCCCAGTCCGCCAGTCCCCACAGTGGAGTCTTTGAGGTTCCTAGGATCCACCATCACACGGGACCTGAAGTGGACCTCCCACATACACTCTATAAGGAAGAAGGCCCAGCAAAGGCTGTACTATCTGCGTCAGCTCAGAAAGTTCAACCTGCCTCAGGAACTGCTGACCATATTCTACACAGCAATAGTCCAGTCTGTCCTGACCTCATCCATCTCTGTCTGGTTCGGATCCGCCACCAGGCAAGACAAGGACAGACTGTAGAGAACAGTCAGGTCCTCAGAGAGGATCATAGGTAACTATCTTCCCTCCATTCAGGACCTATTCCGGGCCAGGGTCAGGAAGCGGGCCAGAAAAATCACCACTGACCCCTCTCACCCTGGCCACAACCTGTTTAGGCTCCTCCCCTCAGGCCGGAGTTACAGAGCGTTGTACCCCAAAACCACCCGACACAAGAACAGTTTCTTCCCCTAGGCTGTCGCTCTGATGAACTCTTAGTAGTCACAGAGTGTGAGTCCATTCACATGAACAATAAACTATAAGTCTGCACTGCTGTATATACTCACTGTACAATATCCCCGGTTTGGTGTATATATTATCCTTTATTATTTATTTGTATTTATTTGTATTTCTTTTTTTATTTCACTTATTTAAGTTCTGTACTGGAGAGAAAAGTTGCCGGAGTCAAATCCTTGTATGTGTCATACTTGGCCATTAAAGCTGATTCTGATTCTCATTCTGATTCTAAAACTTCTGTTGCTACTCATTGGCATATTAACACCAAATTAATTTTAACTTCTCATTATACCTTTGTACTCTACTGTCATACATGGAATAGTTATACACATATATATGATATATATATATATATATATATATATATATATATATATATATATATATATATATATATATATATATATATTATTTCCACACACTCCCAAAACACACAGTATCAGTTTAATAATAGATTTCAAGATCTGATATTATATCAGTAAGCCTTTTTGATAGTTTGAAGAGCTAGATTCTAAAAGCTGTGCAAGAATTTGGTCTATTCAGGGAAATTGCCTTAGCTGCACTCAGATATGTTTTTGATGTACTTTTTTCTCCTTATCAATTTAATGATTAATAGTGAAATGATTTCACTGTAGATTTCAACTGGCAGCCAGTTTCATGAAAGGTGACCTTGAAAAACATACTAAATTAGGTGTTTATTAGTTAGCAAAAAATACACTTTACTACACTTCACTTGCTTGAGTAACATGGCTGATAAAGGAAGAGTTTTGAGGACTCATGGTTAAAACAGTAAGATATGGAGTAAACTATGCAACAAACAGTTGCTCTCTAAGTGATAAGCAGTTATTCCATAGTCTGTCTCAAAGGCTGTGTCTTTTTGGGAGTTTTTGACCTTTTGGCCTCTGCACCTTTTGAAGGGTCGGTGTAATTATCCTCTTGAAGAAGGTAAGATACCTCTTCTATCTCTTCTGCCTACCACCAAAAACAATTTAAAAGATAGTTTTGAAAAATAAAATACTGCTGAACTAGGTCACTGATGTTGAGAACTTTGCAAAACATCTCTAAATCTATCAGATTATTGAATTCAATTTTAGACGGAGAATATTACACTTAATCCTTTTCAGGACTGGTACAGCTGTAAAATGAAAACTTTTTAATTCAGTTTGACCTGACTGCAAACAATAGCTGGAGCAAAAATGTTTAATTAAACAAATGTCAGGAACATCCTTAAAAGAGAAATTGAATTTAATTTCAGATTAATAAAATTAGCCATAACTGATGCCAGGTCTGCCCTCATGTAGATTTAATGCCGACATTGATTCAAAAGGAGATCCAAAAGACTAATAATTTAAGGATATGGACATTTATACAATTAGATTATTGGGCCTTTTTAGATGTCTTCTGGTAGATTTTTTTTTTTAAATCTGGGAATTTAACAGTTGTATGTGCACTTTTGAGAACCACTATAAATGTAATTATTGCTTATCGTTATAACCACAAGTGTGGTTCTAAACACACAAAGATAAAGAATAAAATACAGAAGGAATATATTGGGCTATGCATTGTAACTGATGCACAATTCAGTCATGGTCTTTACAGACTAGCAAAGTGAGGCAGTCACTCAGGAAAAGCACAGATACACTGTATGTTGGCACCAGTGGATGGTACCAACAGCCCAAGTTGCTCTATTTTTTTTAACGACTGACAGAAGATTATGGCATGACAACTAAACAACAATTATAATGTTTTTTTTTTCATGAACACATGTTTTCCAGCTTTATGTTTACCTAACCTAAAAGTCAAAGACATATCTTTCGGGTGTTTCAGATAACTGCAGCAGTCCTTTTTATACCTTTGCTTAGGAGTGCGTGTATCTCAACACAGTGCACTGTGAAATCAAAAGGTGTCATCAGATACACAGTGGATTCAAACCTCTAAATTTATCACTTAGACTGCACAAAGCGCTTGGAGGAGTGGGCCCTTTTAAGCTCCTCTGATCCCATTTAAATTACTAAGTGTGTTTTCACTGTGCTAACCTAAAAAATCTCCTTGTTTGCTGTAAATCATCACAATTTATATTTCCTCGTCGGCTATAGGTCTAAAATAGATAAGCAACGACCAACCACTATGAAGTACAAGACATTTAAGAGGTTTATCATATTAAATGGGGGCATAGTCTTCACAATCCTATGTACAGTAAGTTAGTATCAGTATTTAGAAAGTTGTTGTAATCTAACAGAAAGTGCATAACAGAATTATAGCTACACCCTGAAAAAGAACAAACAAAAATACAAAAACCAAATGACTAAGCAAGTTTAAAACAGGGAGGTATGTTCAGTATAATTGTGAATGGATGTTTGAAAAAGTCAAATGAGACATCAGGCAAGGACTGGAAAGGAAAAAAAAAAGAGCTGTGGATTGTTAGTAAAGTGTGGAGAAGGTGACAAGGAGCTGTATGGATTTCAAGAATTTGCACTAGCTCAGCCCCAAGAAGCTAATACCTCAATTCACCACCTGCAGCCCGGTATAACACTCTTTTTTCACATATTCATTTCAGACATGGTGAAAACCCTGAAGGAGAATGAGGAAGAGAGTGAGAGAGGCAGCTTGCTATCCCAGTTTTGATTTAGCCCCACGAGGCATTGCAGAATTTGTCATACGGAGGAGCTGAATTTTTTGACATCCTCCAGGAAGCTGTGGAGTTTGGTTTTTCTCTACACCCCCGTATCCAATCCTTTTAGCCCTGTGGTTGTCTGTTTGCGAGTTTTCCAGTGAGACAACATTATATGTAAACTTGAATGAGTCCAGTATTTTATAAAACTGAGCTAGTGTTTAGAAGACTTGATCTTTTAATTTTTAAAGTACAAATGTCTTGCAAATATTCAAAAAAATTGCTTCTTGTGCATAAACCTTTGGAATTATTATGCTAATACAGAGGCCTGTGTAACAATGTTAAATTTAACCAGGGATAACATTGCTGAAGTTTTCATTAAAAAAAGTAAGTAGTTGTCTGGAAAGTTTGGTAAAATGTAATTCTACCTGATCCGTCAGCAGACTTATTGCTTCTGCACTGGCAAACTCACCCATCCAATAGCCTATAGCTTAGGCCCCGTCCACACTACTGCGTTTTTGTTTACCAAAAGGAGACCTTTTGCTACGTTTGCACCTCCCATCCACACAAAACGGTAAAAACGGAGACCCAAAACGGAGAAGTTTAGAAACGCTGCCGACCCCGTATTTCGTTTTGAAACTCCGGAGGGCGTTTTGGTGTGGACGTCTCAAAATGCAGGACTTTAGAAATGAGGACGCAGCAGATCACACTCGGCTCTATGATTGGGTGTCATCGGTCATGGCGTATCCTTCACTGATTTGTCAGCCACCCATCACATGATCCGTCCCCTGAAGATAACATACAAAAACAGCCTGGAGTACATTATGTTAGAAACTGCAACATGGATAACGAATTACAAGCGTTACTGGCTTGGTACGTTAGCTTGGCTATTTTAATCAAATCTGAGGAATAGTCAATCTGTTTCCTGTTTATACCGGCGCGCGCATGCCCAATGTTGGAGAATGGTCACGTGATCTGCGTTTTCAGTCGTTTTAATGTGGATGGAGATCAATTCTAATACCCAGGGAAAATGCTAGTGTGGACGGAGATAGTTTTCGTTTTAACTCTCGGTTTGTAAACGAAAACGCAGTGGTGTGGACGGGGCCTGAGTCTCTGGCTTTGTCATTCATTAATTTATATTCTTCAACACCCACAGGGACACACACAATGCGTTTACTCAACAATCCGGAAACACACATTTTAACCTGTGAATTCATCACACACTCACCTCAAAGGACTGTCAAATGTGAGTTGGTATGAGTTTACGATATAAATACAGACAATGCAGGACAATGGACCCATGTTTTATTTAATAATTTTACCACGTTTGAATACACTGCCTCTGTTTTTAGCACTCCTCAGATTTTATGTGTCACAGTTTATAGGCCTCCGAAAAGGAATGCACTTTTTATTCCAGAATTTTCAGAGTTTTTATCAATTTTACACAACTCTTATGAGAAGATAATTTTAGCTGGTGATTTTAATCTACATATAGATAACCTTTTAGATCCTTTATCAACAGATTTTTTAAATATTTTAAATTATATGGATTTTAGCCAACATGTCATGCAGCCGACTCACAACAGAGGACACAACCTGGACCTGGTCATCACGTATGGCCTGTCCACCAGTGTGTCCTCTGTTGTTGACTTGGCTGTCTCTGACCACTACTGTGTGTTTTTTAATATCACCAGTTTTATCCAATCAGGGACCTCTGTGAGAACTGTCAGGAAGCGTCATCTAACCCCTGAAGTGGCTGCAGGTTTTCTTGAAGTTTTTAAAAAATTTCCTCCTATACCTTTACCTGCCCCCTGTGATTTTATCCTTAATGATTTTAACAGTAGGCTTAAATCTGCTCTCAACCTGCTGGCTCCAATTAAAGTTATAAACCCTCATTCAAAACGTACAGTACCGTGGAGAAATGCAGCTATTAGAAAATTAAAGAGGAGCTGCAGGGTGGCAGAAAGGAAATGGAGGAAAAATAAAATCACAATAAATCATCAGATATACATAGAATATCTCAGATTATATAATAACGCTTTAAGAAATTCCAGAAATACATACTTTTCCAGAATCATCTCAGAACATAAAAATAATCCCAAAATTCTGTTTTCCACCATTGACAACATTTTACATCATAATTCTAATACTTTTCAGAAAACCCCCTCAAACAGTCTCTGTGAGGAGTATGCAGACCACTTCAGAGGGAAGGTAGACACTATCAGATGTAATATTTTATCCTCTCAAACAAACATGGTTTTAGACAAATCAGAGTGTCTGCCTTCACCAGAGGAAACACTGGACAGTTTTGTCCTGGTAGAAGCTGGGACCCTTGATAAAGTTTTCTCCTCAGTGAGGCCCACCACAAGCGCTTTGGACCCGATTCCCACCAGGTTTTTTAAGCAATTTTATGGTTCTTTTAAAGATGAGATTTTAAACTTTATGAATTGCTCCCTTCAGACGGGGGTTTTTCCTGCTGCCTTTAAAGCGGCGGTAGTGAGGCCCCTGCTGAAGAAGAGCAATTTAGATTTTAATGATTTAAACAACTACCGACCAGTATCTAACTTACCATTTTTAAGCAAAGTTTTAGAAAAACTTGTTTTTATTCAACTTAATGATTTTATTAACGCTCATAATGTCCTAGAGAAATTTCAGTCTGGTTTTAGGATGAACCACAGCACAGAGACGGCGCTTTTAAAGATTTTAAATGATTTTAGATTAAACTATGATGCTAAAAAGGTGACAGTGTTGGTTCTTCTGGATCTAAGCGCTGCCTTTGATACAGTAGACCACACTATTCTTTTAACTCGTTTAAAACAGATCGGCCTCTCTGGTGCTGTTCACAACTGGTTCACATCCTACCTCACAGACAGGACTTTTACGGTAAGTTTAGATACCTGTTCCTCTAAGGTCCATAAGATCACTTGTGGTGTTCCCCAGGGTTCAGTTTTAGGCCCAGTGCTTTTTAACCTGTATATGCTCCCTCTTGGCAGTGTTATCAGGAGACATGGAGTTAACTTTCACAGTTATGCTGATGATACACAGTTGTACATCTCCATGTCTCCTGATGACACACGGCCAATGGATGCACTTTTTAACTGCATTTTAGGCATTAAATCCTGGATGGCAGAAAACTTTCTCCAGCTCAACCAGGACAAAACTGAGGTTTTAGTTATCGGTCCTGAGGCTCAGAGAGAAAAACTTTTACCAAAACTACAATCATTGTCTTTTAATTCTTCTTTACAAGTGAAGAACCTGGGTGTGATTTTTGACTCTGAGCTGACTTTTATCCCTCACATTAAAAACATCACCAAAATAGGTTTTTATCACCTAAAGAACATCGCCAGAGTCCGCCCCATTCTCTCTCGGGCCAATACGGAGACGCTAATGCATGCTTTTATCACCAGTAGAATTGATTATTGTAATGCCCTGCTTTCTGGTCTTCCCAAAAAGACTACCTCAGGTTTACAGCTTCTACAGAATTCAGCAGCTCGTGTCCTGATGAAGACTAGGAGGCGGGAGCACATTACACCGGTCTTAGAATCACTGCATTGGCTCCCCGTATGTTTTAGGATCGATTTTAAGGTTCTTTTAATGGTTTTTAAGTGTCTTAATGGTCTTGGGCCTTCGTATCTGTCAGAAATGCTTTTACCGTATGAACCCTCGCGGTCTCTGCGCTCCTCTGGCAGCCGTCTCCTTATCATCCCCAAAGTCAGGACACAGACTCATGGTGAGGCGTCTTTCCATTATTATGGCCCTCACCTCTGGAACAGGCTGCCAGAGGACCTCAGGGCCGCAGAGAACATTAATGTTTTTAAGAGCAGACTCAAGACTCACCTTTTTAGCTTAGCCTTTAACTAATTATTATTTATTAATATATTTTTAATCGCTCAGCATGTTTTACCTGATTTAATTTTTAGTTCAGCTTTTAACTGTTTATTTATTAATCTGCTTTGCATTTTTATTATTTGTTTTACACTTATTGTTTTATACTTTATATACTTTATATTTTATTAACTTTATATTTTAATGTATTTTAATCTTTCTTGCCAGTGTTAATCTTGTTTGCCAGTTCTGTCTATTTTTCCTTAAGATAGTTCTGTCTATTTTTCCTTAAGATAGTTGTCGACTATCGGTCTCGTGCCGGTATTTAGCCTTACATGGAGTTTACCACCCACTTTGGGCTGCATTCTCAAACAACCCGACTCCAAGAAGACCCCGGCATGACTGTAATTTCTACACTAAACATTGTATTGTAATAACTCTTTTTGTAAAGTGCATTGAGATGACATCTGTTGTGAAATGGCGCTATATAAATAAACTGAATTGAATTGAATTGAATTGTTTCCTCTCTGGGGGCCCCCTGCATCGGGGGCGGTGGTCGGCTGTGGCTGCCTGGGTGCCCCCCAGGTAGCACTTGGGTGTAGGTGGGGGTACCAGCCCTCCCTCCTCTGGGCGCCCTGGGTCGGAGCCTTGGCTGCTGCTGTTGATCTGCTGCTGCTGATGCAGATGGCTCCCATGATGGCATTTCCTGGCTCATCTGTACTCAGCCCGCTTTTTGTAGCTTCTAAGTGTGTGTGTGAGTGAGTATGGCTGATGGGTTGGGTTGGGAGGGGGTTGTATTTGCACTGATGATTTTATTTTTTGAAGGGGGGGGGTTGTGGGGTTATTTTAAATCTGTAAAGCACTTTGAGTAACTTTCTTTGTTTGAAAAGCGCTTTATAAATAAAGTTTGATTTGATTTGATTTGATTTGACCCTTAGATAGAAATGCACAAAAAAGGGCTGGTTGAAACCTCAATTTTAATTCCACTCACATTTTTGCTGCATGTCTACTGTGACAATCACTTCAAAAACCTTAGAGAAGGAAAATGGAGAGTTAGCCGATGCACTCACAGGTCATTACACCAAGCTGGAACTAACAGATGACATTCTGTCTGATTTCTGAAAGGTCAGTCCAAGATGGAGCTGCTGCTGAAAAATTAAACATTCAAGCAATGTGCCCATAATGGTGTTTCATGGATGTTAACTCCTTTGTCATGTGACAAACCCAGGGTACAGGCAACTAAAAGTAAAACCAAAATATTTTGATAATATTTCCACAACAACATGCTTAATTTCTTGTTGTCACCCTGAAAAAAAAAAAATATTCCAAATATTAATATTTAAATTACTAGCTGAGTGTCACACTGGATTTGAAAGTTGAGGCTACACAGAAATCTCATTTAGACATCTGTATGCAACCATGTTAGATCTGTATATTCCTTGTAGGGTTGCACTAAGCAAAACTGCTTGGTCAAAAATTTATCAAAGCTAAGGTTCCGAATTAAAACATTAAACATTCTATAAAAAAAGGCACTTAGGCAGGCAAAGCAAAATGTCAGAAGGCACAAACATAAAATTTTCTTTAAGCATGAAATTATTTCCTGAAGGCTGCACAGTGAGGTAGTTGGTAGCACTGTTTCCTTTCAACAAGAAGGCCCGGGTTTGAATCTTGCCAGGGGGCTTTCTGCATGGTGTTTCCATGTTCTACCTGTGCATGCATAGGTTCCATCAGGGTATTCCGACGTCCTCCCACAGTTCAAAAACATGACTGGCAGGTTAATTGGTTTCTCTAAATTGTCCGTAGATGTGAGTGTGTACATTTTTGTTTGTTCTGTCTTTCTCTATGTTGCCCTGCAATGGACTGGCAACCTGTCCCAGGGTGTACCGCGCCTCAAGCCCAATGACTGCTGGAGATATGCCCCACGACCCTTCAAGGATAGGCAGCTTAGATAATGGATGGATGGATGATATAATTATTTATTTTTGTATGATATTGTGATTATAATATTAATGTGCTGATAAATATATGATATAAGTTCTTATACTCTTCCTCTTCTTACTTAAACATTTGTTGCATCTGTATTTTACATTTAAGACATATTCTATCCTGAAGTAGTGTCCCGTGGTGTTTGGGGCACAACAACTCAACAGCTAATAGCAGTAATTAATTTTTCTGTGATGCATACAATCGGAGTTTGATCAAGATTAAATGACCCAAGAAAATGGCACAAACACATACACGAGATCCACTAGACACATTTTATAACAATTTAATTATAACAATTTATAGCTGAGGAACAAAATCTTTTTACATGAAATTCCAAATAAAGGGTCAATCAGGAGTGTTGTTCATTTCATGAACAAAAAAATACAAATCTTTCATCTGGGCAAACTTTTCAACAACTGTATAATCTTTACAATAATCCCTTTAGATCTATAAAAGTCATTCAACGTCCTTGAACAATGTCAAAAATCCACTGGCTGGTGACCAGGGAGGCCCAAAGGGATGTTTTTTAGGAGTGGCCATAGGATGGCCAGAGAAAATACCAGGGTGGCCGAGGGTTACTAAGTCAACTATACATAACTACAAATATCCACACTGTCTGTGTGCAAAAACATGATTGGATGAGTTTGTGCTGGTGTCACACACGACAGTAAGAGATTGTCCGCTATGATGTAGAGAAGGCTGTATCCATGATTACAACTTTGTGTTTGGACAAATTCTGTTGAGGGGTTCCAGGGGCATGAAAACATTTTGAACATTGTAGATTAAAATGCATTAATCTGGTGCAGTCAGAGCTACAAATGAAAACGTAGCTCTTTTTTTGAAGGGCCAAAAAAAGAAATGTAACTTTAGAGGCTTTGAAAACTGGAATTAGACTAAAGCTTCCTGAATGGATAGGTAGTCTATTCATTCAGATATTTAATTTGGGGTTATGACAGTAATTATTGATTATTATAAAACATTGAAAAACATTCCAGTAGATTAAGAATTTATAGCCTTAAGGTTTTAGATGTAAAATATATATATATTAATACCAAAAAAATATTAGCCTAAGGTTAAATTCAGCAAACACATCTCTGTAACCTCTGTCCACCACCACAGGAGGAATAGAAATTATATTACAATCTTGGTATTAAGTGGTATAAATTAGGAATTATGCCAGATATCCTGTTTTAATACAGCAACTTCCACCACTACCACATATTATCCACTCAGGAAGGCAGCGCAACTCTTTGCACTGACTAAAGCTAAGAGTCGGAGTCTGGGAAAGGTGAGTTGGATCAAATCATTTTTTGGTGGGGGAGGTTTCTGTATTTTTTGTAGTTAAAATATGTTTCATCCAATTTGTGTATTGTTTTTAGCTTTTACTAGTGTGTTAACAATACAGTGTAATCAAAATAAATACAAAGAAAAACATTCAGTAATCCATATGTGACATCAAGTCATAGGCTATCTTGTAATCAATCCAGGCAGTGCAAAGGTTGGTATTTCAGGACTTGCAGTCTTGGGTGAATGTTCTGTCAACCAGGAGCTGGTGTTTAGCTCCTCCGGTATCTCTACCAATGCCCCTCTGTTCTTTTCTAATGTATTTATCCATGTGCCCGCTTATCTTAGTCGCAATGATGCCTGGCATGAGCTTCCTTGTTGTGGAGAAAAAGGTGACCGATAGTTAGACGGGATCAGCACCTTTGGTGGACTCCTTCAGGATGAGGATTGTTCTCTGTTAGTGACCAATCAGTAAATCATAGAGGACACGGATGTTTAATTCAAAATGTGGGTTTTATTGACACAAAAATAGCAGGGAAAGCTCTCACCGTTGCATTCACAGTTTCCAGGAGACTTTTTGAAGGTACTTACCCTAGACATAGTAATTGGCGCCGGGTTTGCCTTGCGTATATTTTCATCATGATCTTATCTTTCAAGTCAGCCTCTGCCTCACGTTCATTTTTCATCAAGGTGCTCTGATTCCCCAGCACCTCACGCAGACCTTGTTTGGCCAGGCAGTAGCTTGAAGGTCTTGCCCAAGGACCCACAATGGATGCCGTTCATTGCTCATTGCCTAAAGCTGGAATGGATATATATATATATATATATATATATATACATACATATATATACATACACTACCGTTCAGAAGTTTGGGGTCACCCAAACAATTTTGTGTTTTCCATGAAAAGTCACACTTATTCACCACCATACGTTGTGAAATGAATAAAAAATAGAGTCAAGACATTGACAAGGTTAGAAATAATTATTTTTATTTGAAATAAGATTGTTTTTACATCAAACTTTGCTTTCATCAAAGAATCCTCCATTTGCAGCAATTACAGCATTGCAGACCTTTGGCATTCTAGCTGTTAATTTGTTGAGGTAATCTGGAGAAATTGCACCCCACGCTTCTAGAAGCAGCTCCCACAATTTGGATTGGTTGGATGGGCACTTCTTGCGTACCATACGGTCAAGCTGCTCCCACAACAGCTCAACGGGGTTCAAATCTGGTGACTGCGCTGGCCACTCCATTACCGATAGAATACCAGCTGCCTGCTTCTTCTCTAAATAGTTCTTGCACAATTTCGAGGTGTGTTTTGGGTCATTGTCCTGTTGTAGGATGAAATTGGCTCCAATCAAGCGCTGTCCACTGGGTATGGCATGGCGTTGCAAAATGGAGTGATAGCCTTCCTTATTCAGAATCCTTTTTACCCTGTACAAATCTCCCACCTTACCAGCACCAAAGCAACCCCAGACCATCACATTACCTCCACCATGCTTAACAGATGGCGTCAGGCATTCTTCCAGCATCTTTTCAGTTGTTCTGCGTCTCACAAACGTTCTTCTTTGTGATCCAAACACCTCAAACTTGGATTCATCCGTCCACAGCACTTTTTTCCAGTCTTCCTCTGTCCAATGTCTGTGTTCTTTTGCCCATCTTAATCTTTTTCTTTTATTGGCCAGTCTCAGATATGGCTTTTTCTTTGCCACTCTGCCCTGAAGCCCAGAATCCCGCAGCCGCCTCTTCACTGTAGATGTTGACACTGGTGTTTTGCGGGTACTATTTAATGAAGATGCCAGTTGGGGACCTGTGAGGCGTCTGTTTCTCAAACTAGAGACTCTAATGTACTTATGTTCTTGCTCAGTTGTGCAACGCGGCCTCCCACTTCTTTTTCTACTCTGGTTAGAGCCTGTTTGTGCTGTCCTCTGAAGGGAGTAGTACACACCGTTGTAGGAAATCTTCAATTTCTTAGCAATTTCTCGCATGGAATAGCCTTCATTTCTAAGAACAAGAATAGACTGTCGAGTTTCAGATGAAAGTTCTCTTTTTCTGGCCATTTTGAGCGTTTAATTGACCCCACAAATGTGATGCTCCAGAAACTCAATCTGCTCAAAGGAAGGTCAGTTTTGTAGCTTCTGTACCGAGCTAAACTGTTTTCAGATGTGTGAACATGATTGCACAAGGGTTTTCTAATCATCAATTAGCCTTCTGAGCCAATGAGCAAACACATTGTACCATTAGAACACTGGAGTGATAGTTGCTGGAAATGGGCCTCAATACACCTATGTAGATTATATATATATATATATATATATATATATATATATATATATATATATATATATATATATATAAAGTAAAGAAACTCTATGTTACTTATCACAAAGACATGACATTAAAATCCCATATTAAACAGGTCCCTAAGATTTCCTTCTTTCACTGCTGGAATATTGTTAAAATTTTAAATAAAATTTGCAAGAGATTGTTCCAAATGTTCAATAAAGCCCTTCGCTCTCAGACTACAGGTTTACCTATAGCCTTGGATTTCTAAAAGTATAATGGGAAATATATATTTTAGTTATCAGTCTTCGCTCCTTTGGAACTAGCTCCAAGTTGTAAACTGTATACTTTTAAGACCAGGCTTACAACTTTCCTTTTTGATAATGCCTATAATTAGAGTGGCTTAGGTTATCCTGAGCTACCTCTGTAGTTATGCTGCTACAGGCTTAGACTGCTGGAGGACAGACTGATCACCTTTCTATACTCTGCTACTTTTCTTTTCTATTACTTTCCATTTGTACTATTTGCTGTTATTTTGACCAGTAGCTTAGATTTTTCTCAGTAGAAAGCTACACATGGTCTGGCATCCTACTTAGCTGCAACGCCTTATTGGACGATTGGCACAGACTGGAATGAAACTACCAGGGGCTGTTTGTCCTCTGTGTCTTGCCATCAACTTTTTAATTTTTTAAATATTGAGAGTACTCTCACATAGGTGCCTTTGTTCTATATGGGTCTCTGCTCTGTCTTATTGAACCTCCAGTTTATCATGACAGATGACTGCTTGTATGGAGCCATGTTTTGCTGGAGGTTTCTTCCTTTTAAAGGTCTCCACTGAAAATTATGAAAAACTGGAATATTTTTAAATACAGTAACCCCCCTCAGAGTTTTGTAAGCATGCAGGCACTGAAGTCTTTATCCAGACTCTATTCCCTGCGTCAGTTACAGAAAGAAAATATTTCAGAAAATGGCTGAATCTGAAGCAGCCAATCCATTGAATGTCAAAGTGACAATTTATATTCATTGATTTCCACCACCTGGCTTGGGACCACACTCAGAAATGCTTCATTGTTGTGGCCAGGTAGCAGAACCGAGCTGCTGTAGCTATGTTAATCAATCAGCAACTCTACAACACATCAGAACACATTTGATGTTTGTTGAGGTAACACATCAAGACTGCATTTATTAAAGAAGAAATGGCACCATCAGCAAAGTACTACATTGTGACAGTTATTTGTTCATTACCTTTGAGCACAAAAACTTCATGACTATGGAACTTACAATACTTGCGTTGCCTCAATGCAACCTGCTGGTATTCCTTAAATAAAAAACTTTTAAACTTATAGGAATGTATGTATGGTGGAATTGTAATGACTTTTCTCTGTAAAGTGCATTGCGATGGCATTTGTTGTGAATTTGTGCTATATAAATAAACTGAATTGAATTGAATTTATGCTACAATGACTTGAGACACACATTAACTTCATTCAAGCGATCTCCATTCTACTCACTGTGAGACTACTCGCCAGAATTGGCTTGACCTCGGTTGCATTAAATCATTTTTTTTAAAGGGATGACTATTTATGCAATCAATGATTGTATGCAAAATATTTCATCTGCAGTTTTCACTTTGACATTAAAGATGTATTTTGATATTTATTTTTGTTAAAAATGCCAAATTCTTTTGATCAGGTTTGATTTCTAAAATCAATATAACGAGAAATTATCGAAAAGGATAATTTGTTTTTATATACACAGTAAACTATGTAACAGAATTTATGTTGTGTATTTAGAGAAGTGAAAAATTTCAAGGCACAAATTGCATGCTAGAGTCTTATTCTCACTATTGGCTTTGCAAGATAAAATATTCTAGAGGCAGGTGGTAGACAGGCTTGATAGCAGGGTGGCACAGTGTGCCCTCAAAAATATGGCTTCTCTTTAAAAATGAAAAAGCTTTATCTACAATCTCTGCAGTGACACTCACACACAGCTGCAGGATACAAGTACTTGGAAACATTACAGGCTACATAAAATGTTCCATAGTATGACTTAATTTGAAACATTCTTTACTGGTTATCCTTGGAATACATAGGACAAAAAAAATCAAAGCAGTTTGTCACTTCATGCAATCGTGTTGATCTGACTGTTTTTAAATCTAAAAAAAAATAAAGAAGAAAATGACTGCAAAACTTGTAGAGCACATGGGGACTTCACAGTATTGTAGGAACTAAAGAATCTACTTAAGTAGCTCTAAGGTAAATATTATTAATTGTAGGTCGAAAATAGTGATTAGCACTGTTGTCTTGCAACAAGAAGACCCTTTGTTCAAATTCTTGCCAGGGATCTTTGAGCATGAAGTTTACATGTTCTCACCATGTCCTCTTCTCTTATTCCAAGTTTCTAGCACAGCCCAAGCCACGACGGTTTTGGTCTCTTTCAATTGCGCTTTAGATTAAATGCTTGCATGCATGGTTGTTTTTCATGTCTGTCCCTGTGATGCACTGTGATTGACTTGTGCCCATTGACAGCTGGAGATACGCCCCAGCCTTACTACTAAGGATGTGTATTGCCAAAAATCTGGAGATATGACATACCTGTCAATACTGCTGTTTTTGCTGGGTTCCTCACGTTTTTAGGGCTATCTCCCGGACCCCTTCCCGGTTTGTCATTTCTCCCGGGAAACTCCGGCAATTTGCATGTCCCAAACTCCTTTATTAATAATCAGACCAAATGTTGCTCTAATGTCGACACACACCATACATTTTCAACCCATTTGTCACTTAACACGTGTAGTACAATTAACAAATCAAATCAAATCAAATCAAACTTTATTTATAAAGCGCTTTTCAAACAAAGAAAGTTACTCAAAGTGCTTTACAGATTTAAAATAACCCTACAACCCCCCCCCCCCCCTTCAAAAATAAAATCATCAGTGCAAATACAACCCCCTCCCAACCCAACCCATCAGCCATACTCACTCACACACACACTTAGAAGCTACAAAAAGCGGGCTGAGTACAGATGAGCCAGGAAATGGCATCATGGGAGCCATCTGCATCAGCAGCAGCAGATCAACAGCAGCAGCCAAGGCTCCGACCCAGGGCGCCCAGAGGAGGGAGGGCTGGTACCCCCACCTCCACCCAAGCGCTACCTGGGGGGCACCCAGGCAGCCACAGCCGACCACCGCCCCCGATGCAGGGGGCTCCCCAGAGAGGAAACACTGGCAAGAAAGATTAAAATACATTAAAATATAAAGTTAATAAAATATAAAGTATATAAAGTATAAAACAATAAGTGTAAAACAAATAATAAAAATGCAAAGCAGAGTAATAAATAAACAGTTAAAAGCTGAACTAAAAATTAAATCAGGTAAAACATGCTGAGCGATTAAAAATATATTAATAAATAATAATTAGTTAAAGGCTAAGCTAAAAAGGTGAGTCTTGAGTCTGCTCTTAAAAACATTAATGTTCTCTGCGGCCCTGAGGTCCTCTGGCAGCCTGTTCCAGAAGTGAGGGCCATAATAATGGAAAGACGCCTCACCATGAGTCTGTGTCCTGACTTTGGGGATGATAAGGAGACGGCTGCCAGAGGAGCGCAGAGACCGCGAGGGTTCATACGGTAAAAGCATTTCTGACAGATACGAAGGCCCAAAACCATTAAGACACTTAAAGACAATTAAAAGAACCTTAAAATCGATCCTAAAACATACGGGGAGCCAATGCAGTGATTCTAAGACCGGTGTAATGTGCTCCCGCCTCCTAGTCTTCATCAGGACACGAGCTGCTGAATTCTGTAAAAGCTGTAAACCTGAGGTAGTCTTTTTGGGAAGACCAGAAAGCAGGGCATTACAATAATCAATTCTACTGGTGATAAAAGCATGCATTAGCGTCTCCGTATTGGTCAGAGAGAGAATGGGGCAGACTCTGGCAATGTTCTTTAGGTGATAAAAACCTATTTTATTGATATTTTTAATGTGGGGGATAAAATTCAGCTCAGAGTCAAAAATCACACCCAGGTTCTTCACTTGTAAAGAAGGATTAAAAGACAATGATTGTAGTTTTGGTAAAAGTTTCTCTCTCTTAGCCTCAGGGCCAATAACTAAAACCTCAGTTTTGTCCTGGTTGAGCTGGAGAAAGTTTTCTGCCATCCAGGATTTAATGCCTAAAATGCAGTTAAAAAGTGCATCCATTGGCCGTGTGTCATCAGGAGACATGGAGATGTACAACTGTGTATCATCAGCATAACTGTGAAAGTTAACTCCATGTCTCCTGATAACACTGCCAAGAGGGAGCATATACAGGTTAAAAAGCACTGGGCCTAAAACTGAACCCTGGGGAACACCACAAGTGATCTTATCGACCTTAGAGGAAAAGGTATCTAAACTTACCGTAAAAGTCCTGTCTGTGAGGTAGGATGTGAACCAGTTGTGAACAGCACCAGAGAGGCCGATCTGTTTTAAACGAGTTAAAAGAATAGTGTGGTCTACTGTATCAAAGGCAGCGCTTAGATCCAGAAGAACCAACACTGTCACCTTTTTAGCATTATAGTTTAATCTAAAATCATTTAAAATCTTTAAAAGCGCCGTCTCTGTGCTGTGGTTCATCCTAAAACCAGACTGAAATTTCTCTAGGACATTATGAGCGTTAATAAAATCATTAAGTTGAAAAAAAACAAGTTTTTCTAAAACTTTGCTTAAAAATGGTAAGTTAGATACTGGTCGGTAGTTGTTTAAATCATTAAAATCTAAATTGCTCTTCTTCAGCAGGGGCCTCACTACCGCCGCTTTAAAGGCAGCAGGAAAAACCCCCGTCTGAAGGGAGCAATTCATAAAGTTTAAAATCTCATCTTTAAAAGAACCATAAAATTGCTTAAAAAACCTGGTGGGAATCGGGTCCAAAGCGCTTGTGGTAGGCCTCACTGAGGAGAAAACTTTATCAAGGGTCCCAGCTTCTACCAGGACAAAACTGTCCAGTGTTTCCTCTGGTGAAGGCAGACACTCTGATTTGTCTAAAACCATGTTTGTTTGAGAGGATAAAATATTACATCTGATGGTGTCTACCTTCTCTCTGAAGTGGTCTGCATACTCCTCACAGAGACTGTTTGAGGGGGTTTTCTGAAAAGTATTAGAATTATGATGTAAAATGTTGTCAATGGTGGAAAACAGAATTTTGGGATTATTTTTATGTTCTGAGATGATTCTGGAAAAGTATGTATTTCTGGAATTTCTTAAAGCGTTATTATATAATCTGAGGTATTCTATGTATATCTGATGATTTATTGTGATTTTATTATTCCTCCATTTCCTTTCTGCCACCCTGCAGCTCCTCTTTAATTTTCTAATAGCTGCATTTCTCCACGGTACTGTACGTTTTGAATGAGGGTTTATAACTTTAATTGGAGCCAGCAGGTTGAGAGCAGATTTAAGCCTACTGTTAAAATCATTAAGGATAAAATCACAGGGGGCAGGTAAAGGTATAGGAGGAAATTTTTTTAAAACTTCAAGAAAACCTGCAGCCACTTCAGCGGTTAGATGACGTTTCCTCACAGTTCTTACATTGGTCCCTGATTGGATAAAACTGGTGATATTAAAAAACACACAGTAGTGGTCAGAGACAGCCAAGTCAACAACAGAGGACACACTGGTGGACAGGCCATACGTGATGACCAGGTCCAGGTTGTTTCCTCTGTTGTGAGTCGGCTGCATGACATGTTGGCTAAAATCCATATAATTTAAAATATTTAAAAAATCTGTTGATAAAGGATCTAAAAGGTTATCTATATGTAGATTAAAATCACCAGCTAAAATTATCTTCTCATAAGAGTTGTGTAAAATTGATAAAAACTCTGAAAATTCTGGAATAAAAAGTGCATTCCTTTTCGGAGGCCTATAAACTGTGACACATAAAATCTGAGGAATGCTAAAAACAGAGCAGGTGTATTCAAACGTGGTAAAATTATTAAATAAAACAAGTTTCGCGGAAAGAGTTGATGAACTAATAAAAGCAGTTCCGCCTCCCCTCTGGCTACTCCGTGTTGAATAAGAAAAGTTATAATTAGGTGGAGAGGCCTCTGTAAGAACAGCAGGGGCATCTGCACTCAGCCATGTCTCCGTTAAAAATAAACACTGAAGGTTATTATCTAAAATGAAGTCATTTATTATAAAAGTTTTATTCAGCAGAGAGCGAACATTTAAAAGAGCCATATTAATAGTGGTTGGTGATGGAGTGACTGTATGACTTACTCTAGGTGGGATTTTTAGTAACTGTTTATGATTATTTGGGTTGCATTTTCTTAGTTTATGATTATTTCTTTGCTCTCTGCTGACAATAACAGGTATGAATGAAGTAGGGTAAGGTCCAAGTCCGATATGTGAGTTACGGTTAAAATCAGGATTGAGTTCATAGGAACAAGGACCAGCTGCACATCAGGATGTTGTGGATGGGGCAGAGAGGACAGGAGCAGCTGGAGCAGGTGCAGGGGACAGGGGTGAGCGAGGGTATGCCAGGCTTAATGCCAGCATGCGGGTACCTTGTCTGTTTAAATGTAGTCCATCTGCCCCCAATAATTGACTCCTACCCCAGAAAATGTTAAAATTGTCTATAAAACCAATGTTGTGCATCACGGTAACAATGGAAAGCCAAGTGTTGAGAGAGAGTAACCTGCTGAAGCGATTTATTCCTCTGCTGATGGTTGGAGTGGGGCCAGAAATAAAAACAGATAGGGGCTTGTCTTTTAAAAGATTAAAAAGATGAATAAAATCCTGCTTTAAAAGCTCAGACTGCTGTTTACGGATGTAATTGGTTCCAGCATGAATTATAACTTTACTCACAGTAGGGAAACGTTGGATGGAGTCCAGAATCTGTTCAGATATATCCTTTACTGTAGCTCCAGGAAAACAAAGGGTGACAGCTCCTCTCATCCTAACATGCCAGATAATAGAATCTCCAATGATGAGAGTGCTGGGTGGATGGTGTGCTGGCTGCTGGGCAGAAGACCTCTCGTTATCCAGGACCTGCTGGATTTTGGGCAGCTTGGCTTCCACAGGACTGCAGCGGTGTTTAGAGGGCGCCGAGGGCTCGTTCCGTGGATTCGGGGTGTAGTGAAGCACTCCTCGGCGGGTCCCGGATGTAGTCCTGGGTCTGGCGCGACGTGGGTGGATACCGGAGTCTGACTGCTGCTCTGGCTGCTGGGAGGGGATGGGCGGCGGTCCTGCGGAGCTGCTGGTCTTCGGCGCGGTCGGAGGGACGGTCAGAGGAGGGAAGTCGTCCCCCAGGGCACCGAAGCAGTTCGACAGAGGAAGGCCGGGTGGAGGAGAATGTTGAAAGCCGCTCCGGGCGCCCCCACTGCGACCAGGCCCGACCGTCGACCACGCAGCCTGGGGCACCGGAGTGGAGCTGAGGGGGGCTTTTGGCTTAGCCCCCTGCTGGATCCAGCACTCCTCCTCTGCCGTAGATGTTGTACCTCCGCTGGAGTTCGTCTGTCCGAGTCCGCCTGGAGACCCAGCGATGGATTCCCCCTCCGCAGCTTCACCGGGGATTGTGTCGGCCAGCTGGGCGCTGGTGGCAGCAGCGAAAGTTTGGCCAAAGATGATGTCCACGTTGCGCTCGTGGTCCTGGATCAGGTGTAAATTGGTGATCCTCTGCTCCAGTTCCTGCATTTTCTTGGTTAGCCTGGCACAACCATCACACCCGGAGCTACAGGTGAGTGGAGGCATGGCGGAAGTAACAGCGGTCCGTGCTCTGATTAAAAACGCGTCCGATAAAAGATATGTCGCTAAAAGTTTAAAACGTTTAAAACTAGTCAAAAGAAATTATTAAAAAACGAAAAACAAACAGTTAAAAAAGAATTTAAAACTAGTTAAAACCGTGTTAACGAGCCGGAGTTAGCAGGACGCCGACGCACAAGCCTACCTTGCAATTCTCCAACAACCCCCCATCTCACCCAATGGTCCCTACAAAAATCTCCCGGATTTTCAAAACCCAATGTTGACAGCTATAAGTATTTCAATAGGGGTGATACAAAATATTGCGATACTATGAGTAAGACTATATATTGTGATTTTTAAAACTGAATTTAACTGTAGGAAAACTGGTAAAGCATCTACGCACGGAAACCTATTTCAAATATAACCACCAACTGTATTGCTAGATCTAGTTGATCCCTAGGAACAAAGAAGGTGAAAACAGCCATGACCAACTACCAGTTACACCAGTTCACTGGTAAGGAAGGATGTTGGAAAAGTGCCCCATTGTATTTAGCTTCTTTTAGGAGCTTTTATAAATCTATTTTCTTGCCAATTATTTACACATTTTTTTAAAAGTCAGCACTTTCCCTGGTGTCAATACCTACATCCAAGTGTTTTGTAACTTCTTTGTGCATCAACAGCATAGGAGGAACAGACTGAAGACATGTAAACACGCTGGTGGTTTTTTGTGTGTCTTTTTTTATAATCCATAACTAACTGTATAAGTGTGTTTTTCAGGACATTCATAGACTTGCCAAAAATTTAGGGATCAGCAGTTCTCCCAAAATTATATCGACTCAGAGTATCGTTTCACTCCCTTTCTGTATGTGCAGGCTACTCAGTTTTTGCACACCTGCAACAAAGTAGCTGATTGCTAAGCTCCTCCTCCCGACTCATTCAGATAAGTTCAGTTTTTGTGCTTTTTTGAGCACAGCAAATCCACACAAACAAATCATACAAAATTAATACAAAATTGTACAAATATTTCCCACTGTGTAACACATACTCTCTTGCTATGCTATGAAAGTGCTTTGTCTACACTGTTGAAATTGTACTTACCTCTATTTGATGAATACTTGCAGTGGCCCCAGCTCAAAAGTAGTCTGATCTACCTTTTGAATAATAGCGTTAATACATATCTAACCACTTGGGACACTCTTGGAACAACAATATCCTGAGTTTTTAGATGGTGATGACTCTACAAAATATACCACATCTTGACGTAATAAAACTTCTTAAGACTTCTTGAAAACATATACATGCTAAACAAAATGGAGGCATATCAAAAGCAAATAAATTATATCACCTAATATTTCGCCAATTGACCAACATTTAGATCATTGCAACATGTTTTATATATAGGAAGACATATATAGCAAGTTTGAAAACAATATGTAAGCAGTTTAACATTAGCATGCTTGAAAGATTGGCTTTAATATTGAATTTATTTCTAGCAATTTCTATTTTTACTTTTATTTTTTATTTTCTTGTTTTCTCTGTTTTCTTTAAAGTCAATGGACTTATCATGATATGATCATTATCGTAGAGCTTTAGCTGCTTTGTTTAACATTATTCTGTACCTCATTTCTTTTTTGTGTTTTGTAATAGCCAAGCTTAAAACTCAGTCTGAACAAAGACAAAAAGGGGAGGCTTAATGAGGAGGGTGAGAAGGGTGGGGGTTGTTTTCTGAGAATGAAAGCTGCTAACTTTAAACTGTCCTGCTCCCCGAGGAAGAAAAGCTGGTGTTTGAAATGCCATCCCTGCACTGCAGTTGATGGAATGGTACCACCACTATCTCAGTCTGAAATATCAGCACAGTTTGCTTTCTCTCTGTTACATCTACATGTTAGATTCTTGTTCTCATTTACACATCAGTGTTTATTTGATCTTCATCACACATGCAAGTTGAAAGTTTTAACATTGCATTGAGGCCAGGGATGAATAGGCATGAATGTATTAGGCACACAAAGATATGTGTCATTATCCTTTCCCCTTGCTTCTAATTAGTTAACTGAAAGGACATCTGCGTGACATCTAGAACACATTAGCGTTTCCTCCTGTTTGCTCTGGTTCTGGAGTAATGTCAGTTCTTTGTTATAACCTTTGAACAGTTACAGAACATTCTTTATTATCTGTCCCTTAAACTTCATGAAACAAATTTCACTCAATTATTAAGCACTACTGTGATGGACTGGCAACCTGTCCAGGGAGTACCCCGCCTCTCGCCCGTTGACAGCTGGAGATAGGCACCAACCCCCCCGCGACCCCTGGAGGACTAAGCAGTTCAGAAAATGAATGGATGGATGTTAAGCACTATCAACTACTGTTAATCAGAAAGAATGGCTGATAATTTTCTCAGCTTTGTATTGAGTGCACTGGCGTAATACACGGTAACATATTGCTCCATGCCATCATTAAACACATCTTTAGCACACATTATGCTAACACAGGCCTTGGTGGATCAAAAACACAGAACTCTGAAGCTTCACACAATGAGAGTGAGAGACACATTTTCTTTACATCACACGCAACACATGGGATTCCTCACGCTGAAAAATAAAAGGCCCATACTAAATGGGCTATGAGTGATCTGGTTACTGCACTGTTTGTAACAGGTCAGTCTAAGCCCCGACTAATGTGCAGCTGTTTTGGCTTTTATTGACAGCCGATGTTGCCAACTTAGCAACTTTGTCTCTATTTCTAACAACTTTTCCAACACCCTTTCCGACATTTTCCAAAAAGCACATAGCATCACATCTAGTGATATTTCTGACCACTCCTGGGTACTTCTTTGTCTCTCAGCTTTCCCTTCAGGGTTCCCCACCATTTAGACCTGATTACTCTTGGCTACTTTCTGTAAAACTTTGTTGTTGATATTCCCTTCAAATTAGAGACCTGTCTTGCTCTGCATCAAGACCGTCCTTCCAAACACTGTGCATGTGCATACTCACGTTCCATCGACTGACCAATCATAAAACTTTCTTGGTTCATTTCATCCACTCACAAATGAAGTTGTTTAGTGCTTTCAATCCATTTAAAAGTTTAAAAAAAATCTGCATGTATCAATCTTTCTTTTAGAAACCCTATATGAACATTGCTCTTCACCTTCATCTTTCAAACCTAATCTTTCAATAGAAGAAAGACCTAAGCTTGTTTGTACTATGCTGCATGGCACACCTATGGTGCATTCAAGGAATGTTTTAAATGTATGAGTACAATAACGCAGGACATTAAAAACCTATAATGAAAAACACTGAAAATACTGCCATAAACTTATTTCTAATGGTGGTTGGCAAGCAATGTTTGGTGCATACCAAATATGCCCTACTTATTTTACAAAGTACTGAAAAAAAAGAAACATTATAATTTCTATTAATCTTAGCTTCTTAAATGATATCTCAGCTTTTATTTTCAGAACTAGAAATATAGTTTAAAAAGTACCAGTTCCCCTCTTTCAACAGTATGTTTGAGGCAAGATAATGTAACATGTTACACCGGTTCTTCTTGAAGACAAAATTCACATTTCCTTCTGTAAATAATGTTTTATTTAACTCTGCATGACCAAAACCTAATTTAAACAAGATCATTTCTTCCTTTCTCTTTTGTTCTGTTTCCCTCATTATATCAACTTTCCATTTTTGTTCCCACTGTTTCTGACATCTTTCCTTGACCTTTTGAGGCTGTCATTTTTTTTAAGGTTCCTTTATTTTGTCAAGTCTGAGCATACTGCATTTTCACGGTTTATATTCCTATTGGACATTGGAAAAGAAACTGAAGACCAAATTAATGATGAAGTCATAACATCAACCTGACATGATGATGCCAGTAATATGCAAATTGACAAGTGTCGTCATCTGGTAATATCTGGCAGCTTCCTGGGTCAACTCAGTTCTGCCAATTTAGCGACTTTACTATTTTTAAAAACTTATTTTTTTCAAAAAGTGCCCTGTGACAAACCTAGCGTCATTCCTGACTAGTTTCTGTTAAACCTTGTTGCTGATAATCCCCACAGATTAGAGACCCACTTTACTCTGCCTCCTGCCTGATGCTTAGAAAGAGAATAATCCAATGAGTACACGAAGAACATCAAAACAACAACAAAAATTGACGAAACTGATGATCAAGTTCAGGGAAATGAAGTACTTTAGACTCTAAAAGTGAGGCCAAGGCTGCAGTCTTCCCTGAAGCAATCGGCGGGGAAGAAAGATGCTCATCATACTCATACTCATCATAATTCTAGTTCAAAATTTACATTTTTCTCAATCTCTATTGCCACAGTAAAAGGAGCTGAGTCAGGAAGAAGGGCAGAGGGGCAGCAGCAGGCACAATGCTTCAGGATCTCCACAAGTAAGGAGAGATTAGAACTTGCTAAGAGGAAGAGATCATTTTCTGAGATAAACCAGGCAAGCATCAGGACATGGTTTTCAGAAATATTTCTGAACTATTTTAATTGAGACTCCAAAATGTTGTTTTTGTCTGCATTTTATTAGTGTCGGGATCCAGCAGAGGGAGCTGTTCCTTCTTTCTCGTGCAGGTGCTGAGAGCCAATCTGACACACCTGGAGCTGATGATCTCATCACCTTTGGCACTATTTAGGAGGAGCAGATCCACCAGACGGACGTCAGAGGATTCCATTCCATGAGTGGTAAAACTATCACTATTCTGACCCTTTGCCTGTAACTCGTCTATGATTTACCTGCTTTGTCCTCCGCTCTCCTCAGTTTTCTCCTCGAGTTATCTTTGTGGTTCCGGAATACCTGGGTGTCACCCTGCGCTATCCTGAGCTCCAGTCCTCTTGCAAACAGCCTGGACGTCCGTCTCCATTTGGGGTTTGTGGCCGCTCCTCCGTTCGTCCTGTGTAACTGCTCCCTCTCAGCTTCCAGCTCTCTCAGCTCCCTGCGGTAAAGGAAATAACTGTCATCATCAAAGCTCTCACTCGCTGCTGGCTCTGAACTGACCTCTCCCTCCTGTCTGAATTCAAAACATCACCTGTGAGTCATTATTCTCCTCACATTGGTCACCCTCTTCACTATTCAAGTACTTACCTGTTGAACTTAGCTTCCAGTATCTCCGTCCGTTGATCCCTTGAGCTACCTGGTTCCCCCTGATTCCATCTGTGGAAGAAAATAATTAACTTTATTATAAATCTCTTCTTGTCTCCTGAGTGTGGTTGTGCTCCGCTTAAGAGTCTCAACTGTTGAAGTCATGACAGAATCCTCTGACCAGAATGACTCTGCAGCACAATTACGCTCAATGATCTCTGAGCAGCAAATTATGCTGAGTAGACACGAAACCTTGCTTCAAGAACTCACCCATCAACAGCTAGGTTACAAGCAAGGCTTCACTCGGATAACCCAGATGTTAAACGAATTACGTTCCACTAGACCCAGGTCGTCTCCACAAAGCAATCCTGATATTGGCACTTCCCCATCGCCAGCCCCTCCGTCAGTCTTCAAGGAGGTTGCCTCTCCTCCTCCAGAACCCTTTTCAGGTGAAATTTAGGAGAGTAGAGGTTTCCTCTTGCAGTGCGCTTTAGCTTTTGAACGATCCCCGAGTCATTGTTCTTTAGATGCGCATAAGATATCATACAGTATTGCTTTATTTCGTGATCGTGCACTCCAGTGGGTGAATACCAGTTTTAAGCAAACTGACCTCTCCACTCTGACTTACCGTGAGTTCTGCACTCAATTCGAGCTCACTTTCTGCCCCTCCATGGGAGAAGAGGAAGTAGCAAAAGGTTTATCTAGCTTAAAACAGGGCAATAAATCTGTGGCAGAGTTTTCTGTTGATTTCTGCATCTTGGCTGCAGAATCCAGCTGGAATCGACCGTCCCTGAAATCAGCTTTCTTTCAAGCTCTGAACGAAAAAAAGGATCAGTTGGCTACCCGTGATGAAGCTCATCAGATTCCGGTCCGGGTTTTCCCTGCTCCAACGATTGTGCCGAACCCATGCAAATCGGCAGGACCCGACTTTCTTCGGCTCAAAGATGGAAGTGTATGGAGGACCGGGCCTGCCTCTACTGTGGTATGAAAGGACACTTCATTGCTACCTGCCCGATTCGCCCAAAAGGGGGAGACTGTCAATAACGTTGGGAGTGCTGGCGGGCGACTCCTCTCAATCTTCCAGGTTGTTATTCAAGCCGTTCTTCTTGTTTGAAAAAAAAGGTTACCTGTTCAAGTACTGATTGACTCCGGATCAGAACAAATTCTTATTTGTCCTCAGTTTGTTCAACAACATTCAATCTTAGTTAAATAACTGCATCAATCCTTTCCCGTTTCAGCTTTAGATGGAAATCCACTAACTACCATTTCACAGAGAACAGAATCACTTACCCTTATTACCTCAGGTAATCACCCTGAAAAGATCACTCTATTTGTGTTTCCCATTACGGATTCTCAGATAGTCCTAGGTTATCCCTAGTTACAAAAACACAACCCCGTTATCAATTGGTCTAACAAAACATTTGAGTCCTGGTTTACCGTCTGTCATGCCAATTGTCTGCGTTCTGCTATTCTCAATCTCAAGCTTTTTGAATGTCCCAAGACGTTACCTGACCTCTCCTCTGTTCCACCAGATTACCACGATCTCTCCGCTGTGTTCAGCAAGAAGAAGGCTCTTTCTCTTCCACCCCATCGTCCCTATGACTGTGCCATTGATCTCATGCCGGGTGCTCCTCTCCCTGCAGGTAGACTCTTTAATCTCTCTAGGAAAGAGAGGGAAGCTATGGAAAAATACATTAATGCGTCCCTTCAAGCTGGGCTTATCCGACCCTCCACATCACCGGTGGGTGCTGGTTTCTCTTCCCTGCATCGATTACACAGATCTGAACGATATCACCGTGAATAATAAGTATTCTCTTCCCCTCATCTCTTCGCCGTTTGACCCTGTACAAAATGCAAACGTTTTCACCAAGTTGGATCTCCGCAACGCCTACCATCTGATTAGAATCAGAGAGAGTGACGAATGGAAAACCGCATTCAAGACCCACATAGGACATTTTGAATATCTGGTTATGCCCTTTTGTCTCTCCAATGCCCCGGCAGTTTTTAAGGCCCTAATTAACGATGTTTTACGTGACTTTTTGAATATCTTCGTGTTCGTCTACCTCGACGACATCCTCATTTACTCCAGGAACCTTCAGGACCACAAGAAGCACGTCCGGGAGGTTCTGACCAGGCTATTAGAAAACGATCTATTCGTCAAAGCTGAAAAGTTTGACTTTCACAAACCTTCTGTTGTGTTCCTAGGTTACATTCTTGAAGCAGGACGCATGAGGGCTGAGCAGTGGAGAAGTGGCCCACCCCAGAGAAAAGAAAACAACTTCAACGTTTCCTGGGTTTTGCCCATTTTTACAGACACTTCATCAAGGGTTTCAGTGTTGTAGTTCCTCCCCTCACTGCTCTCACATCCACTAAAAGTGTGTTTTCTTGGACCCCAGAATCTGACCATGCATTTTTGGAACTCAAACACTGGTTCACGCAGGCTCCTGTTCTCATTCAACCAGACCCCAACATTCAGTACATCCTTGAGGTTGACACCTCCAACACTGGGGTCTTGTCCCAACGCAGTCTTGTCCCAAAGACGGACGGTGAGCTCCACTCTTGTGCCTTCTTCTCAAAACGATTTTCTCCTACAGAGAGCCGTTATGACGTGGGAGACAGAGAACTACTAGCCATCAAGCTCGCCTTGGAGGAGTGGAGGCACTGGTTGGAGGCTACAGAGGTACCGATCTTGGTTCTCACTGATCATAAAAACCTGGCTTCCCTCAAGAACGCTAAGCGCCTCAACTTCAGGCAGTTTCGTTGGTCCTTATTCTTCTCCAGGTTCAACTTTGACATCACCTACAGACCCAGTTCTAAGAACATTAAACCTGACACTCTGTCTCAACAGTTTACTCCGGCTTCGGACCCGGAGACCCCTGAATCCATCTTACTTCCCTCCTGTAGGATTGGAAGCCTTTGCTTGGACCTCGAACGCCAAATCGACTCCGCCATCCTGCTTGAACCCGATCCTGGGGGCGGCCCGCCTGGTAGACGGGATGTTCCCTCCCCTGTCAGATCTCAAGCCATCTCTTGGGCCCATTCGTCCAAATTCTACTGCCATCCGGGGGTGAGCAGAACAGTGGCGGGTCTACGTCGATATTTCTGGTGGCCCGGACTCAATAAAGATGTTAAGGACTTTGTTTCTGCCTGTCACGTCTGCAATAAGAATAAAAATACCCATCTCTCTCCCTCTGGTCTCCTCCAGCCCTTGCCGGTTCCTACTCATCCCTGGTCCCAAATCGCATTGGACTTCATCACCGGTCTCCCTGTCTCCAAGGGCAAGATGGTAATTCTCACCATCATCGAACGGTTTTCTAAAGGTGGCCACTTGGTGGTGCTGTCCAAACTCCTTTCCGCTGCTCAGACAGCTAAATTACTGTTTAATCATGTCTTTCGACTTCCGTCTGAGATCACATCGGACAGGGGCCCACAGTTCTCCTCCCTGGTTTGGAGGGAGTTCCCCCGTTCCCTGGGAGCTGAACCATGCTTGTCTTCAGGTTTCCACCCAGAAACAAATGGCCAATGCGAACAACTTAATCAGGAAGTGGAGGATGCTCTGAGGTGTGTGTGTGTTCCACCAATCCACGTCTATGGAGTATCTATCTACCCTGGATCGAGTATGCCCACAACTCACATATTTCTGCTGCCACCGGTCGGTCCCCGTTCAAGGCCTCGATCGGTTTTCAACCATACCTGCTACCCAATTCCGTCCCTGATTCAATCCTGCCTTCGGTCCGCACCTACATCAATTCCTGTAAAAAGATCTAGTCTCAGACCCGAGCAGCCCTCCAACGTACTTCTGCTCAGAATAAGAAGTAAGCTGATCGCTACCGTATTGTGGCACCTTCCTACAGTCCCGGCCAGATGGTTTGTTTATCAGCCAAAAACATTAACCTGAAGGCCTCTCCCAGGAAACTGGCTCTTCGCTTCTTGGGTCCCTTCCCCATCCTGGCTGTCTTGAACCCTTACGCTGTACGCCTCAAACTTCCCTCGTCCGTTCGAGTTCACCCTGTATTCCATGTCTCACAGATCATACCTGTCTCACAGAGCCCGTTGTGCCCAGCTTCCCATCCTCCTCCACCCCACATGGTTGATGGGGGTCCGGTTTACACGGTCTCTCGAAACCTCGAGGTCCGTTGTAGAGGAAGAGGCCACCAGTATCTTGTAGACTGGGAAGGCTACGGACCGGAGGAACGTTCCTGGGTTCCTCGATCCTTCATCGTCGACACCTCCCTCATTGACGACTTTGAGAGGAATTCTGGCCGGCCGCCAGGAGGCGTCCGTTGAGGGGTAGGCAGTGTCAGGATCCAGCAGAGGGAGCTGTTCCTTCTTTCTCCTGCAGGTGCTGAGAGCCAATCTGACACACCTGGAGCTGATGATCTCATCACCTCTGGCAGTATTTAGGAGGAGCAGATCCACCAGACGAACGTCAGAGGATTCCATTCCTTGAGTGGTAAAACTATCACTATTCTGACCGCTTGCCTGTAACTCATCTATGATTTACATGCTTTGTCCTCCGCTATCCTCAGTTTTCTCGTCGAGTTACCTTTTTTTTCCGGCGCCGCTCCGAGCAGGCAGCCAGTAACAGCAGCTCCGTCCGATCAAGTCCTTTTTAAAGTAATTTATGTCTTTTTGTTGTTGTTCTTTTATTTCTGTGTTTTTGTCCTGCTCCCGTACAAAATGGAGATCAGAAGTTTGTGGACATTTTTATTCTTTTTCACACTTTTTATCGCATCTGTGTCCGGAGAGCGCATTGACTCTCACTCTCCCACTGTTTACAGCAGGGATCAGCTGTTAGCCTTAAGCACCTACACTGTGTTGCCTGCAGCCGAGCGAGCCAACATCCCCCGCGAGGTGAAGAGAAAGAGACCCGGTTGTCGGGCTGGAAACGGGCGACGCAGTAAGGTTAGGAGGTACCGGCCAGCGATTCCATCTGTTGTCATGGGGAACGTGAGATCTCTACCCAACAGAGTGGACGAGGTGGCGGCTCTAACCCGACATCAGAGGAGCTACAGGGAGAGCAGCCTGATGTGCTTCACAGAGACGTGGCTAACCGCGCTAACTCCGGACTCACACATAAACATTGGCGGTTTTCATCTGATCCGCGCCAACAGAACAACGGAGAGTGGTAAGAAGAGAGGAGGGGGTCTGGCTGTGTTTGTGAACGATAGATGGTATAACTCTGGTCATTTATCTATCAAAGAGACGCTTTGCTGTAAGGACATTGAGCTGCTAACTGTTAGCATTAGACCATACTATCTACCGCGGGAGTTTACACACGTTATTGTGATAGCTGTGTATGTAACGCCCTCTGCTAATGCTGCTGCAGCCTGTGATGCCCTGCACTCTGTAACCAGCAGACTCCAAACACAGCACCCTCAGGCCCTTTTTCTGATCTCTGGGGACTTTAATCACATCTCCCTGGCCTCCACTCTCCCCACCTTCACCCAGTATGTCACCTGCCATACCAGAGACAATAAAACATTGGCCTTATTGTATTATGCCAACACCAAGGAGGCATACAGCTCATCACCTCTCCCTCCTCTGGGGGGCTCAGATCACAACCTGGTTCATCTCCAACCTGTGTATAAACCTCTTGTACACAGAGAACCAGTTGTAAAACGCACAGTAAGGAATTGGTCGGCGGAGACTGAAGAGGCTCTTAGAGACTGTTTCCGTTCTACTGTGTGGGACAACCTCTGCAGCCCTTTGGAGGATGACATCAACAGCATCACAGACTGCATTACGGACTACATTAACTTCTGTGTGGACAACACCGTTCCCGTCATAAAGGTACGGTGTTTTTCCAACAACAAGCCATGGATAAATCCTGAAATAAAGGTTCTCCTCAAGGAGAAGAAGAGAGCCTTCAGATCAGGAGACAAACAGGTGCTGAAAGTTGTCCAGAAGGAACTGAAATGGAAGATCAGGCAAGGGAAGGACAACTACAGGAGGAAAATGGAGGATCAGCTGCAGTAGGACAACATCAGAGGTGTGTGGGGCAGCCTGAGGACCATCCCTGGACAAAAACCATCAACTCCCCAGACTGCCGGAGACGTGCGGTGGGTGAATAACCTGAATAAATACTTTAATAAGTTTGATCAGCCACCCACCCCTCCCCCAGCATCGTCCCCCCTGCTGCAATCTCCCTCATCTCCCTAAGCTGCCTGCCTTTCATCTCAGGATTTCACACCTCTCAGCTCCCAGCCATCACACTCACACCCAGCTTCTGAGGACTCCAGCACACATCCCCCTCCACCAACCATCTTGTCCCTCTCAGCACTCCAGGTGAGGAAAGAGCTTCGTAAGATCAAAGTGCGGAAGGCTGCAGGTCCAGATGGCATCAGCTCCAGGCTGCTGAGGTGCTGCGCAGATGAACTGTGTGGCATTTTAGGACATTTGTTCAACCTGAGCCTGTTGCTGGGGAAAGTACCACAGCTATGGAAGACCTCCTGTGTAGTACCAGTACCAAAGACCTCCCACTCCAAGGACCTTAGCAGCTACAGGCCGGTAGCCTTGACATCGCATCTGATGAAGACCCTGGAGAGGTTGGTCCTTAACAATCTGCGCCCCCTGGTGGGGTCTTCATTGGATCCACTAGAGTTTGCTTACCAACCCGGCATCGGGGTGGAGGACGCCATCGTCTACCTGCTGCACCAAGCTCTGACTCACCTGGAGAAACCTGGAAGCTCTGTGAGGATCATGTTCTTTTATTTCTCCAGTGCTTTCAACACCATCCAGCCACGACTCCTGAGGGACAAGCTGGAGCTGTCAGGAGGGGACCACCACATGTCCCAGTGGATACTGGACTACCTCACAGGACGCCCACAGTATGTGAGGACACAGGGCCGTGTCTCTGACACGCTGGTCTGCAGTACAGGGGCCCTACAGGGAACCGTGTTGGCACCATTCCCTCTTCACTCTCTACACTGCTGACTTCTCCATCAACTCCCCACGCTGCCACCTACAGAAGTTCTCTGATGACTCTGCCATAGTTGGACTCATTACAGGTGATGACGACTCAGAGTACAGACAGAGGACTCTGGACTTTGTGGACTGGTGCCAGCAGAACCACCTGCTGATCAACGCTGGAAAAACCAAGGAGTTGGTGGTGGACTTCCAGAGACGCAGACCCACCACACTGACACCGGTGAACATCCAGGGAGTGGACATTGAGATAGTGGACTCTTATAGGTACCTGGGTGTTCACCTAAACAATAAACTGGACTGGAGCCACAAACCTGATCCTCTTTACAGGAAGGGTCAGAGCAGACTCTACCTGCTGAGGAGGCTGAGGTCATTTGGAGTCCAAGGAGCGCTGTTAAGGACCTTCTATGACTGTGTGGTGGCTTCAGTCATTTTTTACAGTACTGTATGTTGGAGCAGCAGTTTATCGACAGCTGAGAGGAAGAGGTTGGATAAACTCATCAGGAAGGCCAGCTCTGTTCTAGGATGCAGCCTGTGTCCAGTGCAGGTGGTGGGAGACAGAAGGACTCTGGCTAAAATAACATCTCTGATGGACGGAGTCTCCCACCCCATGCATGGAAATGTTGCTGAACTGCAGAGCTCCTTCAGTGACAGACTGCTGCATCCTAGATGCACAAAGGAGTGTTTCCGCAGGTTTTTCCTCCCTGCAGCTGTCAGACTGTACAACCAAAACTGCTCCCAACAAATATACTGTAAATAATTAACACCTGCACTGTATCTTACATTTGCACTAAACAACCACACCAATGTAATTTGCCCATTATTTTCACCTGATGTACATATTCTTATTCTGTGTTGATGTACATATTCTGTGTATTATTGTATATTTTTGTTGTATATATTTTTTCTGTTCTGTTACATATGTTGTATATTTGTTGTTTCTTTGGCTGCTGTTTACGACAGAATTTCCCCTGGTGGGACTATTAAAGGATTATTCTATTCTATTCCATTCTATTGTGGTTCCGGAATACCTGGTCGTCACCTTGCGCTATCCTGAGCTCCAGTCCTCTTGCAAACAGCCTGGATGTCCGTCTCCATTTGGGGTTTGTGGCCGCTCCTCCGTTAGTCCTGTGTAACGGTTCCATCTCAGCTTCCAACTCTCTCAGCTCCCTGCGGTAAAGGAAATAACTGTCATCATCAAAGCTCTCACTCGCTGCTGGCTCTGAACTGACCTCTCCCTCCTGTCTGGATTCAAAACATCACCCGTAACTCATAATTCTACTCACATTTGTCACCTTCTTCACTATTCAAATACTTACCTGTTGAACTTAGCTTCCAGTATCTCCGTCCGTTGATCCCTCGAGCTACCTGGTTCCCCCTGATTCCATCTGTGGAAGAAAATGATAAACTTTATTATAAATCTCTTCTTGTCTCCTGAGTGTGGTTCTGCTCCGCTTAAGAGTCTCACCTGTTGAAGTCATGACAATTGGATAACCAAGAATTGATGTAAATTAATTTGATAATTTGTACAAAACTTGTATTCGGAAGAGGTTATCTGTCATTATTATGTGTCATTTATTATGATTTACTAAAGCCAGTGTGCAAATGTAAACGTTCTTTCTAAACCTGCATCTGTTAAATCTTTCCAGACTGATACCAACAGTCAATTGAGACTGATATTTGAGCTAACTTCTTTGGTCCTGCTGAGGAGGTGGCACCTGTAACCTGTTGTTAACAGTACGAATGATATTTATCTTTAAACCACTATCAATATTGTTAATAACTAAGCATGTGTACTCATTGTGGAACAGTGATATAAATGGTTGTTGAGGCACTGAGGAAAGGTGCGATTGAATGCAAGAGAATGATAAATCAATCAATAGAAATTGGCCCCCCTCACTTCTGAGATGATGGTTACGCCCTTTGATAGAGTGTGTCATAGTTACATTGATCTCAGTAGTGGAAACGAGCTTGGGTTTCGTGCAGTAGGGAAGAACAATTCAGTTGCAGCACTAAAACTGTATTTTATTTTCTCTATTTACACCTAGCCCTTTATTTTCTGTCCCCTGGCTCTTCTCTCCATGACTCAAGTATTTTATATGGATTATGTCCTAAGCTCCAGTCAATATCTCAATTTCGGATATGTGTTAGCTACTTGCAGCACAGCAGGGTGGTAAGCGAATAGGGATGAAGGCTGTAGCCCAACTTTGATGAATAACTGAGATAAATAAAATTAAAAAAGCTTAAATATATATAGAAAATCCCAAAATCTTATTGCAGTGCACTTGAATGTTTCTATATTAAACATAATTTACAACATAACAGTCTATTTAATTGTCAGGATTGGTGCATAACCATTAGTCATGTGGATAGGTATAATCAAAAATGCATTCATGAAACATTTTCAGTTATTGTAATCCATTGTGTTGTGTTGTCAGTCTTCTTTATCTCAACCGTGTCTCTTTTCAATATGCTCAATAGATAACCCCCAAAATGTGTGATAGTGGGAAATGCATTCTGGGACACTCTGACACCCCAATTACCTACGGGCATTGGCAGGGGAGGCTCCTTGTCGTGTCCTTGGGTTGTGACATTTTCTCTCTCAGCTCATCCTCAGATTTACTGGAATGAGCAGGGTTGCTGAGCAGGGCACTTTATAAATACATCTCCTCTCGATTACTGTGACCGTTGGCCCTGGGCAGCTGAGTGTGGCTGGGATGGCTTCATCCCTTGAGATTTGAAGCTGTAGATCAAGGCCCCAAATGGCCATCCTAACTCGACTATCAATCTCTGTTATTGCCTGCCACTGACGCCAGGGGACACACACGATGTAGTGCCATCTAATCAGTGAGATGCTGATCGGTGGATGGTAAACATGAAACAGGAGCTCTTGTGTTCATGATTAGATATATACAGACGGAATATGTCATCAGCAATCTTTGATGAATATCTGGTATGTGTTCATACAAACAACGGAGCAAAAGGTACTGCTGTCAAATCTGTTCAATTAATCTTTACGTTTATGATAGTCCTTAACATACACTCTTCTTTAATACAGTTGCAATTTTACAAATGTTTAGCATAAGTTGAGCATGTTTAGGTGCTCAAAACTACTTTAATCTTACTATGGCGTTTCTGAAAAAAAATAAAAATAAAACATCAAAAGCATAAAAAACAAACTGGACAAACTCAATCCTGACTTTTAGTGACACTTTCTTGTCATATTTCCATTTAATTATTAATAAAAAATTACATTTCTCCAGATTAAACATTTAATTAAGTATATTTAGCTATTATTAAAAGCTAAAATTACTAAGTAAAATAAACATTCTGCCATTTATTTCACAGTCTGCCTGAAAAGCTAAAATAAAACAATCTGGATTTTCCTGTAACAATGGGTTTATGATTCACATATTTATGTGGGGAAAAACACTTTTGTGCTTTCAATCCTCGTGCTGTTTCATACTTTATCAGTTCTTTGAAAAGTGGCTCTAACTCTAGGGACATTCAGAGGTTCTGAGCTGATAATTGCTCTTGTAAACACAAGTTTTTCTGCCACACCGCTTATGCATTATTCACACAACTAACTCCCAGCAGTAGAATGTTAAACACTAGTTAAGTCTGGTTTGGCCTCCAGGCTTTTAACGTTCGCAACGGGAAAAGGTGTGACTTGTCAGCATACCCACAGTGTATTTGAGCTTCAAAGATGAAAGGAAGGAAGCTAAAAGAAATTCATTTAAACAAACAAATAGGAAAAACTGTTTTTGACAAGTTAATTTAATTTTCCTTGTGAACTGTTATATGTGATAAAACAGACATGACACAGACACAGCACAAATGTATACAGATCGAAACATCTCTATTACTCTGCCAAAATAAGCAGCAAAATACATGCATAATACAAAAGCTATGAGCTTCTGTATCAGAAATGTGTTTGACATATATACAGCATGGTTGGATATTTGCAAGTTTATTGTAAGGTTTGATCTGGTATCATCAATAAAATATGAACTATGAAAGTAAGGTCAAGAAGATTGTTAATGTTGTACCATTCTTTAATTAACTCCTCAAATCCATTTAAACACTCCAGTCTGCGTTAGTTTGGCAGGTCACAAAACTCTGATCTAAGTTTTTTTGAGATCTTGCATACTGCTCCTTAGGAATTGTGAACAATATTTGATATGAAGCATTTATGAGACAAGCTATTATAAAGCTAAATCCTCTTTGTCATTAAAGTGAGCCGGGCAGAGACTTTTCCAACGTGCATATGAAATATGATGCATTTTTGGATTATGTAAAATTAAATTACATTTAACTTATGCCTATCTCCCATACACAAGCTTGCTAAATTGACACTTGCATCAAACTTAATTCATGTTGCAGAGAAGCTGTGTGATTATATTATTGATTACAGTATTTTAGTGGTTTTTGCATGGGTGAGTTGTATTACCAATTCATTAAACTAAATTATTACTTCAATTTTTTAATTTTTTTAAAGGGGACATATAATGAAAATTCCACTTGTTTATTCCTTAAATGCAGTTGGTTGTGCATTTAGATCTGTATGCATGCAAAAAAGCATACATTGCTCACCACAGGTTTGGTGAAAATATTTTTACAAACTGTTTTGGTGATATTTTTTAAGCTGTTCAGTTTTCTCTACTATCTATTATGTTTTTTGAACTATTATGCCACAGTACTTGCATTGGAACTGTTAAACAGGGTCATAGACTTCTGGCTAAACGTTGATTGAATCTGCCATCTTAGTTCAGGAAAGCTGAAGGTACAAGTGGAATAGTTAAAATGCTTGGTTGTTGTATTATAAACCCACATGATACCTTACACTTACCTCATCAGAACCTAAGAGAAGTACCTGGTTAAATTGTATTTTTCATGGTAGTTTACCCTAATCTGCAGAGAAAGTATGTTTTGTTTGTGGAAAGGACGAGCTTCAGTAGCCTCCACCAGCATCAAGAAGGATTTGTTGAAATACTTTTTTTTATTGAGGGGTCAGTTCCTTTTGACGATGGAAATGACGGAATGACGGCAAACTTTATTTTAGAAAGTCATTTATTGCCTCTCTGCCATTGTTTTGATAGCATTAGCATTAAAGCTTCTGGTTAAGTTAGCACTATCTGCTTGGTCTTTTAGCTCCCCAGTGACAAACTTCTTTTAATCGTACTATCACACAGAAAATATCAGATTATTTTTCAATTTTTAGTCTCGAAGAATGCATGGTTCTTACAGATTCAATGACATTAGCTTGACGCTAACATTAGCACACAAACAACATTGGGCTCTTGTGTGGAACATCTGTTGTGAATCAGCGCGATGTAAGTAAACTAAATCGAATTGAGGACATATTCAGCTCTTATGGTAGCATTACTATAATTACGTGGTATCTGACAAGTAGTTTGTGTTAAAGTGTTGTCAGTAATGCGGTCAGCATATGTTCCTGTAAAATTGTTAACATTTCTCTTCGTTATTTTTCATGTACTGTGCTTGCTTCAACACTAAATTTTTATTTAGTAGGATTTTTTTTTTCTTTATATTTAAGAAATGCTTCTTTGTTATGACTTTTAAATTACACAGTAGGCCTATTGTTCTGTTAGTGATGGTGTTTCAGAGTCATTGCTAAACATAGGACATTACCATATTTTTAATTAGGTTTTGGGCCATTAAACAGTCATCTTATATATAGTTAGAGGGTTTGTTAGTTAAAAAATTGCAGCTGGATGGAAAACTTTTCTGACATCTTGCAAATATAAAGTTTCTGCATTGTTAGATTGCCATATCTCTATCAAACTAAACAAAATGGCTGACTGGGGGTGAGCGAAATGGTTCTGCGGCCTGGAGGGGGTGGGGTATGCAGCTCCCCCAACTGGATATAAATAGACTGCACTAACACAACTTATTATTTAGACTCCTCAGAACAAGGGTGGCAGAGGTGCCTGTAGTGATACATTAATGAGGAATCCAGACATAAGATTTGCAGTTTCATTCTATATAGACCATATAGACCAACTGAATGATTTAGATGTGAAAATGAAACATTTTAAAGCACAATACACCACTTTAAAGCTTGGTTGGGAAGTTAAGAACCAAGATCCATTTATGTAAGATTTGGTTGCACCTTGCGTTGTTTCATATATTAGAAAAGAGACTTGATGCTGTTGTTTAAACCTTATGAGGCCCTGCGAAGTCTGAATGAAAAATTTAGAATTGGTAGAGAAAAACAAAACGAAATGTCAGGGACATATTTTACTGTTCAAGTTTAACATATCAACAATTAGCATTCCAGCATAGGTTCCTTATCAACTGACAACCATATCAGTTTGAGTCATTACAATTTAGTAGAATCATTCTTCCAGGTTTTTTTTTTTTACTCTCCACTGTCACTACATGTTTGCTCAGTATGAAAGAATCCCATGAAGCAAACAACACTGCACAGGCAACTGTCTTCTGTCACTACATGTTCATTCAGGAGGAGTGAATGCTATTAGAGAATGACTTAATTAGGTCTGCTGGGTTTCCATAGATGAAAAACTTCTAAACTGATTGGAATGAATGTATCATTCAACGGAAATAACTTGTGAATGGTCTTGAAATTGTGTTGTGAATTGGTGCTATGTAAAAAAAATGATTTAAAAAGTTTTGCTTTCAATGCTCTAAAAAAAATCTAAAATCTGTTTTCTGTTTTAGCTTTCCCTGAGTGATTCATCTGGGTAAAATAGTTTTTGTATTAACAACCCTAAATAAGCCTGTTGAGTTAAATAAAGGATATGCCTTTGAATCTTACAGAAAAAAAAGAAAAAGCAGAAAAGGTCATGTTTTCATTATTACCTGTCATTTTTCATAATGGATACGACTTGGTAAATTTCCATGTACTAACCAGCATTCCTTCTCATTTTTCACAAATAACAAGGCAGCAGGGAGTCCACTTATTTTTGAAGCTTGATCTTGGGTACTGTGGAATCACTGCAGATTCCATCCTCATTACCATATAATAGAACCGTAGCCCCAGTTCAGTGTGTTTTGCCAATTTAAGATTATCTCAGACCCTCATATGGTGTGAATCTTGTATAATTTTCAGTTGGCTTCGTGTTGAGAGGAGGACAAAAGTCCTTTGGTGTTTAAATGGCTCAGCTTCACAAATCCAGTCAATAATGTATAATATATCTGCTCAGAATTTTTATTCACTCTTCTTTTAACTGGAGACACACACACACACACACTAGATCCCTGGTGAGGAGAATGGCAGTTCGTATGAAGACTTTAGCATTGCATGTTTGATTTTATTTTTTACATTTGTGGCAAGGTGCATAATGACGGCCCAGTCGGAATTTGATCCCTGTACTCATGCACGCTAACCAGTCAGCCAAAGGGATATCCCTGTGGCCATGCAGCCAGGACACATGATCAATCGGAGCCATTGTGACAGGACCTCCACTCTGTCACGCATGAACATTTTTTACTAACATTTTTAGCAGACACTTTTCTCCTGTCATATTTTGATTGTGCTGTGGGGCCTGAAGAAGTTTTAAATACTTTTGTAAAATGTATGTCATGATAAAAGTAAATCTTAATTTCAGTATACAGTATATGGTTATAAAAACCTTGGTCGTCTATTGTCATGCATTAAATCTATATCGTTTTTATATGTTCTTACAATCTGTCCAATAATCTCTATGTCTTTTTTCTCCAAGATAATCTTCTTATTTCTTTCATATTGCAGTAAAGCTTTCAAAAAGATAGAAATTGATCAAATAAGCTATTACAATAGCATGGCATTTCATACAGTCATTTATCATTTAAATTTACCTTCTGCGTTTTTTAGGACTCTGCTTGTGAATTAAAATAGTTATCTGGATTGTTTTTGTGTGTGTTTTTTTTGTATTTCAACCTTATAACCTGCAGTGCTGGGGGGGTTTCAGAAAGCTTTGGAGAGACTGAACAAACTGATCTGAGCAGTAATAACAGTAAATGATTCCAGTACAGTGCTGAGATTGTGGACAATTTCTCCTGGGATGTGAACTTCTTAAACCTACATTTTCAGATAGAAGTTGATAAAGTCAACCACACGCATAACTTTTACAGCAGGTTCTCAAATACATTAAAAAACACAATTATTTCTTATTTTAAATTTAATAATAATGAGGCTGCCTGACTAAATGATAATACAGGGTGTGCTTATTATGGCTCACTTAAAAGCATAAATTGAATAATGTTCAATTTTGAATAATGTAATTGAATAATGTTCATAGATCATTTGGTTCTTCTGGGAAAACGTTTGCATTTTGCTCTCAATTTTTTTTTAACATTTTTGCAACTGAGAGCAGCTACTAGTGTTTTCACACCAGAAATTGAAAATTGACACTTAACCTGGTTGTTTACCTCCTACACCCTTTCTGATGAAACACCAGCAGTGCAGAGAAGAGGAAACAGCAGGCTCATTGGGTGGCAAATGATGGTGCGTTTGCATCAAAACACATGCTTAGCTCTGCCTGCTGGCTTTGTTTCATCAGAAAGGAGTCAGAAAATAACTACTGTCTTAGATAATTATGCAAAACATACATACTAGTATTTTGTATGAAATTGCAATGCAAATATTTCATAATGTTTATTATTGCATGACAAGCATTTTTAAATTGATTGTTTAGAACATCTGAAGAGGGGCTCTGAGGGGCTTTTATCAGAAGTCAGTATCTTACCCATTAAGATAGCTGTCAAATTTGTCACAGTTTGTGGTTTCAACTGATATTACTTCTTAAAAATAAGTCCAAGTAAAGCTAGTGAGCTTGTTATGAATCTGATTTTTTTCATACAACTCCAAAACCAAAAATGTCTGACCTGTTCTTTCAAAAACAGTTTTCTAGCACACTTTTAACATCAAATTAGGATCAGGCAATAAATAGAAAATGTACTAATACCGAAATATATGACTGTAACCAACATAATTTTACCCATGTTGTTATATTCAGCACTTAAAAAAAATAAAAACATGTTTAGTTTGGCGGCCCTCATGTTCTTTAAAGATGCTGATGATACCATGTTACAGACTGGATGGAGTGGAGTCACGTAACTAGCGCAGTCATGTGAATCTACCCCGCAATAGTGTTTCCCAACTTAGGTGACTTTGTCATTATATTTAGGAAGTGTTTAGACCCCTTTAGTGACTATTTTTCAAAAAAGTAAATGGCAACAAATCTAGTATTTTTGCTGGTATTATTGGAGACCAGCCATATTCAGTCATTAATGTTTCCAAAAAAATATTCTGCAAAATCTTTTTTTTTATTATTATCCCCTCCCCTTCCACATCCATTACAATTTATGGCGACATGTATATTGAAGAGGGAAGGGGGGAGTAGAGTTTGATGAGGAGTTCGAAGAGGAGAAGCCACAGCCCCATCTAGAGAAAAACATTTTTTTTTAGCTTTGGGATAGTTATCCATTTATCTTTATTGAGGTGATCTGCTCAATATATCTAGATAATGATTTAAAGCCATATCGCCCAGCCCTACATCAAATGCATTATATATTATAAATTGCTCGCAAAAATTAAAGGAACACTTTTTTATTGGGCCTGGCATGAAAGCAAATAAACCTGTCTGAAATTTTTCTGGTTGGTTAAGCAGCTGAGTGCATCGTTAATCACTTTCAGCTGTATTGGTGTTCATGGACTTAACAACAGGTGGACTATAGTGGCATCTATTAGAAAACCCTCAAAACAGGACTGGTTTTACATGTGGCGGTCATTTCAGGTTTCTCCCTCTTGGTCTTTTTTGGCTGGTTTTGGCTTGAGTAATTATCTCTATTGGCAGTATGAGGCGATTCCTTAACCCTACAGAAGTTGCACAGGTTGTCCAACTTCTCCAGGATGGCCCATCCACACGTGCTGCAGCATGAAGGTTTAACGTGTCTCCCAGGACAATCTCCAGAACATGGAGGAGATTTCAGGAGACTGGTGGTTATTTTGGAGAGCTGGACAGGGCTGTAGAAGGTCCTCAACCCATCAGCAGGACCGATACCTGCTCCTTTGTGCAAGGCGAAACAGGATGAGCACTGCTTATGCCGTACAGAATGACCTCCAGAGGGCCACTGGTGTGAATGTCTCTACCCAAACAATCAGGAACAGACTTCATGAAGATGGCCTAAGGGCCCGACGTCCTGTAGTGGGCCCTGTGCTCACTGCCCAGCACCGTGGAGCTCGACTGGCATTTGCTCAACAACACCAGAATTGGCAAGTCCGCCACTGGCGCCGTGTACTTTTTACAGATGAGAGCAGGTTCACCCTGAGCACCTGTGATAGACGTGAAAGAGTCTGGAGAAGACAAGGAGAACATTATGCTGTCTGCAACGTTGTTCAACATGACAGGTTTGATTGTGGGTTAGTGATGGTCCCATGGAGGGACACACAGACCTCTACTGCATAGGAAATGGTGCTCCAACTGCGATAAGGTATTGAGATGAAACCCGTGAACCCATTGTCAGACCCTACGCTGGTGCAGTAGGTCCTGGTTTCCTCCTAATGCACAACAATGCCCGGCCTCATGTGGCAAGAGTATGCAGGCAGTACCTGGAGGATGAAGGAATTGAAACAATTGAATTGCCTTCACGATCCCCTGACTTATACCCAATAGAACATTTGTGGGACATTATGTTTCGGTCCATTAGGCGCAGCCAGGTTGCTCCTCAGACTGTACAACAGCTCAGGAATGCCCTCACACAGATCTGGGAGGAAATGCCACAAGGCGGAAATGCCACTGATATCTTTGGGTAAACCAGGCCTGGGCTGAAACTTTAATCAGTGTTTTCAAAAGACTTTTAAGAATCGTGTAAATCCTGCAATTTGAGCTACTCAATCAAACAGGATTTTTCCTTTGTTTACTGTTTAATAAATGTATATGAGCCACAACAAACACCCCAGGTGTGTTTCAGAGATCTAAGCTAAACAATCTCCCGTGTCGGTGTAGGTATGCATTTCATAAACAAAGATCGCTATTAATGGTTCAAACAGACCCGGTTTAAAAATAGATTGTTTGAGACCAGAAAATAACCTTATTTCTTAAACCTTATTTTTTTTGTATCAAAATACTGGAATATTTAGTTAATTATGTAGTTTGAGTGATTAAATGTTTCTTTTCCTTCTTTTGTAAATAAACTCTTGCATTTTGGTAAGTAACTGTTCTCGTTCTTGTTCCACACACATATGGCATTGTTTCATGATCAACATGATCATGACTGTAAAGAATTCACTCCTTCAGATTATGAGACTGATATAGATATTTGGCTATTAAATTAGTTCCTGGAAACAGGTGGTGCCCCAAATATTAATCATTTTTCATAAATTATTTATCTTGTTGACTTGCATAAGCAGTCCCTATACTATTAACAGCCAAATAGCTGCATTCTACCTTAATTCCACAACACTAGGTTCTGGGAATTGTTAGCGTATTGATTCAAATGAGAAAGGTACCAATCCCCAACTGTGACATGCAAATTTCTCAGAATTTATTCAAGATCAGCTTTAAGTCTCAAGTTCAAAAGCAAACACATTTGTTAAGCTGTGGTGCAGTACATTGACATATTTCACCTCCTAATTTAACCAAACTGAAACAAATGATAATGCAGTCAGTTTATGATAAACTCTATACTTGAAGAAAGGCATCCTTTTCAAAAATCAGACATCTGTTTCATAATATATTTTTTCACATACCACTCAAGTACAGTATAATTGATTTACTGCAGCAACACTGAAACTGCTTTATAGTGACTGCTGTTGCACCTTATGTGCAAACAGGATGACATTGACAATCTTTATATGGCCCGGCAGCCATCTTCACGACAAAATAAACTTAACAATGGGATATTAGTCATTTTAGGGCCTCCCACCCCCCACCCTAAAAAGGGGTCGGAAACCAGAGAAAATTAAAGTAGAACATCTGAGTGAAATGTTGTAAACCACCAAGCTTGTTAAAGTCGTGACAGCTCACCTGGTGAGTGCCAGAGGCCCCAAATCCATTCAGTAAGATGAAGAGGAACAATTCGTGTTGTTTGTCTTTCACAGAGAATCCATTAAAAAGTTCCCTCTCCATTGGTTTACTGTGCATTCTTCTTGTACCCAATAAATCACGCCACTGTCTTGGGTGTCTGCCTACTGTGCTCTCCCATTTGTACTGCACTGGTCTGACAATGTCTGGCACAGAATTATCTTGTTGTACAGGGTGATGATGCAAACATCCATTAAAAAAACAGCTTAAAAATCTGTCATATATTAGATCAAGCATTTTGCAGGGCAAGGATGAGCCACGGCCTAAATCTCACATAATAATTTTTTTGTTGTTGTTGTTGATTCTTACATTGAGAAATACATTACTAATAAATACATAAACTTCAGTCAGTCATCCCGCTGCTAGCTTTTCTAAGCTCATCCTACTTAAAATACACAACTGCATGCAGATGCTTTGTTTGAGACATAAACAAACATGAAAATGATTTACCATGGTCATTAAACCAATTCACCACTACTTTGTGGCATTTTTTTGTTGTTGAGAGAATAAAAAAAAACCTAACCATACCAAAACATTTCAATATTACAGAGAAAAACTCAAGATTGCTTCCTGTCTTTAGTAGTTTGTGAACTTAGATTAAGAATGTTCCAGTAACAATGGTGCATTAGTTTGTACTTCCTTTTTGGCAGGATTTACTTCTTTAAACCATAGTCAAATCTATAAGATCTTCAGATCAAGCTAAAAAAGAAAAGATGAATTACTCAAAGAAATGTTTCCACTCTAACACATTCCAAGGCTACTTCTTTTTATTTCTTTTAACCAGGTTGTCGGCTTGTTTATGTAGTGATGGGATCTACAGTTGTGAATCTGTGGAAGATATTAAGCAGCATTGTAACTTTTCTAATGGCCCTTTTCCACTTGTACCCACTCAGCTCGGCTCTACTTATCCTTACTTGGCTTGGTTGGTTTTCACACTTTATAACACCACAGTCATATTTTATCAATTTATATAATGTCCCATGGAGCTTTGCTGATGCACCAGACTGGGTCAAATTACCTATGGCTTTATAGGTTACCATGCAGGCTTCTAGCTTAAACACCTTTATTCAGCGTGCAGTGGAATTATCACTGACACACAGACCATAGACATTTTTAAAAATGACAGAAGAGGAAGATAGTTTTTTACTTAGTCAATCAAATACTGCATTTTAGATAAATGGCTTTTAAAAGGCTATAAATAAATTATTTGTCACAATTTCCTTATTCTTATTTACATAGAAAAAGTTAACTGTATTATAAATAAATGTACTCTACTATTAGTGTTTGTATTCTGTGTAAATACTATTACAAGTGGCCCGCAGCTCTCCAAATCTTTTTCTATTTTTTCATTACAGAAGAGTAGCTTGTACAACTGCTTTATATTTGAAAGCATTTAGTTCAACTTTAACCTGGGTTGGGGTTCCGACTGGTCTTTTCTCGATTTTTGCCTTGGTATCCAATGTTAAACTTCCTCACATCATTGGGATTGTAATCCTCCGTACTGAAGTGAGCTTTACAAATGGGCACTTTTTTCTTCTTTTATGTTTTGTAACCTGTTGACTTGATGTCCTGACAGGCTTGTGTTTGTAAGACCCCTAGAAACACAATGAATTACAATCCAGACAAATAAACGCAATGAAAAAAATAGTGAAAACTGACTCTTGATAACCAAATCCTCTACCTCATAACTACCTGCAGCGCATAGCGCACGACTTCCCCCTCTTACATCACTGGTCAAGATTATGAAACAGTTCTATTAAAATTTGTGCCATGATGAATTGTGAAATTTAAAATAACCTTACTAAACAATATAAATATTATACAAAAATATAAATTTTATATGCATTTAAAAAAAATATATATAACCTGCAATATGCTCTTAAAGTACACATACAGTATGTAGTTTCAGAGCAAACAATGAAAAACAAATAGCATAGACTGCTAATTAGTTATCCTGTTCATCTTTATTTTTTCACTATGGTTACCACATACAGGAAGAGTAACTCAGCATGATCCATTATCAAATCCAGCACAGCTTAACCCATTTCTCCGTTTCTCTCGGCACTGCTTCAGTATGCTTGTAGCAATGAGAAGTCATCAGCTCAAAAACCTCCTTGAAAACCTTCTCAGAGTGAGTAGCGCTAACCCTTACCCTAACCCTAACCCTACCTGGAGCGCTCCATTTAGCTCCCACTGAATCTTCTGTTCAGCTAACAAGCTCAAAAATCCTGCTGCTCTGCATTGGTCAACGGCATTGGTTTTGGTTTTGGTTTATTCTTCCCTAAAAACAACACATATCCAGTCACTGTAGGGAGTCTCAAAAATGGTGGTCTGATTGTTGTTAAAAAAGTCAGTCATGTTACCCAACCAGAAACTCCACCCTCTTGCCAGTTAGTGACTGACAGCCTTCTAATATTGCTTTTAAGTCCCAACTTGATCCTGATAGAATAAAAGTATAGTACAATACTATAATAGCATAATCATATCATAATAATAATGTAGTATAGTATTATACTTTAGCTGATTTCCAATAAAATTCTAAAATGCATTTAACCTAAATAAATCAGCAAAGTATTATATGTCAACCTTTTCGACTACTTGGAACACAAACTTTGTAGTTGAAACTGTAGTTGATTCATGATTTCTGTACCAAGCTGAGCTCCCTATACAGTTATTTTTTTAATCTTGCCATTTATATTTCTACCTGACCAAATCCAGTTTTTACAAGCCTAACTGTCTCAAGTCACAATGTTTACAATATGAACAATACAGTATATGACAGACAGATAGAAAGCATTTGTGTAAATCCCTTTCACCTTCCAAGAAGCAAAGTTACTTGTGCTCATTTCAGAACAGACAGGAGGTAAAAACTAAAAGACAGCTATACCCCTACTTCATTGCAGTATTCAAATGAGGGCACTGAATTTGAATGAGTAAGTATCCAATTTCAGAATCACTAGAAATCGACCATCTTAGTGCCTACAGAGGCATCAATTTGCTGCCTCACATACTTTGTACCCGTAGGGCAAAGATTAAATGTGAAATTATTGGACATCTGTCATAGTAAAAAAAAGAAGTTGAAATGTCCCAGGGTCTTTGAGACTACGGAGGAATTTAATTACGAGAACTTGACAAAGTGAAAGCAGGTGAAGAGCTGACTAACTGCTTCAGTGTTGTTGTACCAAAAGTATGGAAATCAGATGCTTTAAAGAAAATTCTACATTTTGTCTCAGCTTCTCCTCAGCAAAACTTTGCACAGCTACTGTATCATGAATTTTTCTATCTAAAGCCTTTTTCCGTTTTCTTATTCTTATTGATTCTGTCCCAAATAATTTGGTGACAGTGATATAAAAGACTATTGATTTTGAGCTTGTAGTTTGTCTGGGTTTTTTTTAACATTTTTTTCATTGGCAGCATTTCCATACTATATAGATCTATAGAAATCTAGTGTAGTTGCAGACAGTCCCTCCATTAATGGATCCAATTTAGATGTACTTTACGAACACACAGAACTTCATGAGTTTCCCCTCTGTCATTCTTTTTTTTTGGCTTTATCCTGACAATCTTAGTGCAGTTTAGATACTGCCATACTCTAACATGGTCATGGAGGACCCTCATTGAAGATCTGCCGTCTGATTAATTACTTCTTAAAACAGGCTCTGCATCAGAGGGCACCAGAGTGTCAGCTCAGGACAGACTTGATTTAAGCTCTAGAAGCATTTTACCCATATTGCCAAGAGGAAGGTCAGCACAACAGAGTCCACAGAGACCAGGAGCAGAAGGGCACAGGACTTTCATGTAACACTACATGATAGATGCTCATGACAATTAAACAATCCTATAGGGAGAACAGGAACCGCCACAAAGCTACACATCAATGTGTTATTTAATGAGCCATAGATATGAAGTTATATATACACTTTTTTTTATGTGTCAATCAGAAATTTACATAAGCTCTTAAATGGCATAAGTGTTACATTAATGTTGAACTACTAATGGTACATTAGATTTTTATTTTATAGTAAAAATATATGATATGTTATTCCAATTAATTTGATAAACAAGAGGTGGGTGCTCTGCTTTAAATTCAATGCAGATTATTTATAATTGACTCAGGGTAAAGTACAGGTAACAATACCCCCCAGATGTTCAAATAGATGTAAAAAAAAATAAAAAACTTTAACAAACTCACTGCTGATAAATCACCTGTTTCGGTAGCCCTTTAGAAGCTTCTGGCTCAATTCTGAGTAGATATTTGACCACATCTAATATAACACTGATAAAGGCAATTTATTATTTTATGTGATGTATGTCCTGCAACAGACTTGGCCTTAGGCATAGTCATATATTTTAATAGGGCTGATATGAGGGCCATTCTGTAAGGCCTAGTTCACATAGAAAGATTTTTAAGGCAATTTAAGCTCTATTCTCTCCTTCCGACAATCAGAATAAGAAATATTTTATTAACCCCTAGGGGAAATTCAAGTTTTACAGAATAACCCGTCCGAAAACAGAAAGGATATAGGCTACTGTGGTAGCTGCCAGTACAAGCGGCCCAATGGTGCCACGATCATCGGTATGGTTCCTAAAATAATTGTGACCAGTGGCTTATTTAGCAGTTTGGAGCTCCAATGCGAACAAAGGTTTGAGACCCTCTGCAGCTATTGTTTTGAACCTTTTTCAATCCATATTTAGGGTGTATTTTCACCAAGGTCAGCTTGTTCACTTGCTTCGGTCTGCACCAAATGTTCTTTGTTTTTTTGCTTTGTTTTATTTGCTTTCGTTCCTTTTCACACTGCAAGTAAATGTAGCAGGACCAGAGTATCTCAACAAAATTACACGTGTTCTAATGTCTTTCAGCCAATGGACAGTTAAACGTGTAAGCAGGGTAAAACAAGAAAGCATGTGAACATAGGTCAGCCTAAACAATGGAGAGCGCTGTTCATCATCTTTCTGGCATTATGGTTTATACACAGGGGTCATTTTAACCTAACAATTTCTGTATTTAACTGGTTATAAAATGAAGACAGAAAAAACTGAAAGTGACGGGACAATGAAAAATTCCAGAGGCTTTGGAGCACATCTATTGCTACACAAGTGGCATAACACCTGACAAAGACTGGCGGTGAAAGATCACTGCATTTTAACTACTGATGTATAAAAGAGCACATCCAAGGGAATTTCCTCCCATTGAAGTAAACAGAAAAGCCCCTTGTTCAGACAATTTTGCTGTATTCTAATTATGTCAATTGGATAAATGTTACCTGCTTTCGGTGAAATCAGAAAACATATCATAGCTAAGGCTGGAGTGGCGCTTCTAAACTAAAATGAATGAAAATGAATAGTGAATATGTTATAATTTTTAAAGAAATTATTATGACCAGATTTTTTTGTAAATTTGAAATGAAAGACAACCAAAGACTGTAGCGCAACCTCTGTTACAACTAAAGATCTTAACAGAAATGGTTGAGCATCAAAACCGTTTGATACAACATGAGGTGTACAATAGGATGCAGACAGATGGATTGTGTGGGACATTCACATGTTAAGGCAGCACACTTATAAAAAGTGCAAAAAATAAATTAAGACATTTACTCCTTATAGTGTACCACAAAGACGGTTCCCCGTAGAGACTAAAAAGGTAGATATTTTTTGTTCACTTTGATAAAGTCACTTTCACATGTGATTTGCTCCGTACCAGGATTAATTTGTAACCACTCTGAGACCACCTCTTCAGCCGGGTCCCAGTCCACTTGTTTGGTTCACAACTCCAGAGTTTGGTGGGTTGTATACACACTAGCGCAAAAGGTCTGGACCAAGGGAGGAAAGAATTTAGAGTATGTTTTAGGCAAACTTAACAAGGCTGGTGTGAAAACATATTTAGAAAATCTAAGAAATACAGTCTTTAGACGACACTAATGTCCAGAATTCAAATGTCTGGAACTGCAAATGAATGAAAAAAAAACATTGAGCAGTTTTGTATATTTACTTTCCATATATAATATTAATTTCTGTGAGTTTGTGCCAGGCAGCCATGTTTGTGACAAGAAAAAGAACATTTATTTGTATAGCACACTTTCAGCAAAAATGCAATTCAAAGTAATGTTCAGCAGACCCTTAATGCCATTTCCAATAGGCTGCATATAGTAGCAAATTGTGAAAAAAATACTTGGTTGAGCTGATGTACAAATAGATTTCCCTTCCAAGTCCAGTTTTAGCATTTAAAGTGGACCTGGCATGAAATTTGCATTTTTTGCAAGTCCCTCCCTCTGCGGCGCGGAGAGCTACGGTAACAGGCAAACAACAAACCAACAGCGTGGAGTCCAGACCGCATCCAAACTGCACTGTACCTGGGTGTACAAAATAGAACATAAATCTTTTTGTCCTCCCCACTTCTGAGCCACTGCAAACCTTGTGGATAGATTTTATGTATGCAGGGAATGTGCCCGACCGACTGCCCAAGCGTGTGGTAGTTTGTGGCAAATATTTCTAGGACGACTGAATTTCCAACTTGGGATAATACAGCAGTGGATTCGAAGATCGTCTTAAACTTCTACCAGGATTAATACCAACTCTCCGCGAACCAGAAAATATCCCTGTACAAGTAAGCATATTTCCTCAGTAATGTCCTTCACCTGTCACTACACATTGTGACATTGTTTGAGTTGTTCGCTTTTCAATTAGCTTCATGACTTACATTCAGAATTAGCTTCACAGCCAATATCCCAGTTTGTTTATGTATCATTGGTGCTAGTATGCTTTTACTTGGGGGAAAATGATTATATATTATAGTTGAACATTCGAAATATTGTAGCGACTCATTGAGTACAGAAGCGCATAGCTTTGGCCCTGCCCGCCAAAACCCGGTCGTTCTGTGCTAATGCTCACAGAAGGGCTACCTCGTTACACCTGAAATTCTACAACAAGATTGAATTACGGCAAGCGATCCTTTGATATAGTATTGAGGTACTGAGAGTGTGGCTAAAAAGGGCCCAAACGTTGCAGGAATTTCATGCCGTTCTACTTTACAGTCAAAACAGACTGATGCAGATAGCTTCACTTCTAGTAAAAACTCATCTAAAACTCGTTTTATGTCAGCCATTGCTCTTTGTAGATATACCTTTACAAGCTGAAGTAAATAAATTGTTGTCAATGCGAGACATCACTGCAGTGGAAGGCAGACCTGTCAGAAAAGGTCTACACCCCTTGCTCCTGGTGGAAAATTGCGTTGCAAGACTGACACACAAACAGAGAAGTATAAAAGGAAAACATTTCAGTCAATACATGTACATGTGGGAGAAAACCTTCTGACAGAGAAGTATAAACTAAGCTGTACAGTTTTGAATGCTCACACATCTGAGTCAGTCTTCTTTTAAAGTCAGGTCAAGTCTTTCACATTCTACAAACACTGGCAAGTGTAAAACATGATGATGAAGGCATCTGTTGTGAAGCATTGTTTTCTTTGTGCATTTAGTTGTGCTTATGTACTGTAAAAATCAACAAAAAACAACAATAAATTCCTTAGTAATTTTCACCTTGATTACAAATTACCCACTTGATGGTTAAAACTTTCACACTACTGGATGTTCTGATAGAACCATAACCTAAAACAGGGTTCTGAAAGGGCAAAGCAGTCTAACAATAATTTTCTCTAATAGCCTAACCCCAATAAGCATTATGTGACTATGCCAAATCCTTAGTAAGAAAGCAACTAAATCAACCATGTTTGTTAAGGAGGGTGTTTAACCAATCATTTGGAATTAAGACAATCTTCCAGATGACTCTGAAAAGGGTGCAGTTTCTCTGAAACTTGCTTACGGAAACTTGTTTGGGATAAAGCTTTGGGACTTTATCCCAAAAAATAGTCAGACCGTAGTAATGTTTTTTACAATTTGTGAATTCAATAAAATATACAATAATTTGAACATCCATTAGCTTACTTTCAGCTGGTTTACTTTTTTGTGTAATTGTTCCCCTAAAAAAAACAAAGGCTCACATGTGTCAATAAAGGTCTAAAAAATTTTATGACACTCGTGCCAATGTAAAATTTATACAAATTTTTGGCTTTTAATGTGTATCTCAGTCTTTGACAATCTAGCGCTTGCAGAAAAGTGTGACAGGGTAAGGTGTTCAGTGTTGGCAGTGTTCGTCCGAATTGCTATGTTTTCAGTGTTTGATCATTACTTACCCTTGTAGGGTAGGAATACCAACCCGGAACTTGTAGTGCAACAGTTGTATTTTCAAGTCTTTTTTGGCTCATACCTTAACTCTAATACTTGTGTGTGGAAATCAATTGATTCTTAGCATCTACCCATCTCCAACTCAACAATAACCATCAGATTTTCTCCCCACCACTTAGGGGTGTGGACAAGTTTAGCTGATCTGGATTTAACACTTCCCTTGTGTGGGTAACGGCCCTAAAATAAAAAAGATTAATATAAAACATAATCTATCTCTATATGGTTCTCATAAATTTATCCAAATGTCCTCTTTGAGATAAGTCAGTAGAAATTAAACTTTAAAATGTACCTTTATTTAACCTTTGTTTGTTGAATGTACTGTATAAAAATGGGAAAGCTCAGCTTGAAGATGACATTGTCTTGTATTTTCTAGGTTTTTTGGTGGCATACATCTGAAGCCACTGTGACTGACCTATCCTTTCAACAAATAAAGATACTACAACTTTGGTAAATAATAATAATGAAAAAAAAACATTCTCATTCCCTTTTAAAACCAAGATTGGAAGTCTGTGCTAAACTTTACTGCTTTTGGTTTAAATGTTTCCCCTTTTGAGCAAAGTAATGTATGCCTTTCTAATCCATTTGTTTCTTTTGCTCTGAGCAAGGTGGTGAAACTGTTCTAAGAGGATTGAATAGGGCTTTTTGTTGCAAATCGCTACGATAAGGGATGATTTATTTGTGAATGCATGCTTAAGCCACAATTTAAAAATAGCCTATAACCAGATAAGATAGCAAAGTTTACACCTGCTTAAGGGACAAAGTGCAACGATAATTTATCATTTTTGTGACGCACAAGGTTGAACTGAACAATACTCAAAGAAGCAAGCATGTAAAAGTGCAAAAACAGATTATTTTGTCTTTATGTAATTTATAAGATTTATGTATTAGTTTAAAATTATGGAACAAGCTGACCTACTTAATCTTCATCTCAAAAGCTGTAATGGTATGTAATAATTTAGTTTAAACACCTTCAAGTTAATTGAAAAAACAAATCACCTGCTCCATCTCCTTCAGGGATCTACTATTTGAGTTTCTCCTTAGGTGTTCCAATTTAACCTCTCTGTATATTTGACTGTAATCAGATACAACTATTTCTTGTGAATAAGCACTTTTTTAGGTTTTAACAAAAACTCTCTCTGATATAATTGTACCGATATAATGCAAAGTAAATTCCCAGTCAATCTTTAAGATTGAGTGTTAATTCTACCCCAATTGAACATTCAATAACAAAGTGATTCAAGGAAGTATTATATTTGTTTATCGAGTAGTCTTAATAGTCTTTTAGATTCCTTTGAACATAGAAAACCCAAGAGAGAAAAAGGAAAATTAACAAATTTTCAAAAAAGTCTTAATTCATTTTCATTTTTTTCATTCAACAACCACAAGCTTCCTTTTCCAAAATGTCCACGAGTCCCTTTTTGTTACTTTACTGAACACAGAAAGAGGTATAAAGAATTCATCAAAAGAAGTCCAGTAGCTACTGGAGGTATGTTTATTTAAACTAATTAGTTGTAGGAATTTATACAAATGAATTTATATGAATTTTTAGCAATATTAATATTTATTTATATTGCACATTTATAGGAAATATAGGGTAATCCTCATCTTATTAATAACTGTAAATAAAACAAGTATCTGCAGCTAAATAATTTGGAAAATAATTCCCAGTATAAACAGGCCTTTGATTAAATTCATTATCACTACATGGTCTTAGCATCACATATGACACTACATCGATTTACAAAGGATATTGTTTGTAATTAATTGATATAATTTGATATTATTCTAATTATTTGATCATATTTGTGAGAGACAATGAAAGACAAAAGTTATTTCGGTAGAACAAAGATCCTTAGTTGCATGATTAGCACTAAAGTCATGGGAAACGACATATCTCAACAGCCCAATGTCATTAGGATCTTATCAAGGCTTAAGCTTCTGCTTTTCTCACGTCATTCTGTTCTGCCTGTGGGTCCTGTCACTCACAGCTCTGTTCGAGACAGACAGAGACACTTTGTGTAAAACTGGCCAGAGATTTTTTTTGCGAAATTGAACATCACTCTTCCTTCTCTTTATGAAAGTCTGTTCCAGTGGAAGCATTTTAAAGTTTACATAAATAAAATAAAAAGTGTTGGTGGTGGGGGTGATTAAATAAGATTTAGTTTGTTTTATTATAAAGGTAATTTGTAGCAACATCTGTTTCAAATGTAGTATAAAAATGTATATGTGTGTTTGACGGGGGGTCCTAAAAGTCTGTGCTTTTTGAAAATAACTATTTTGAAGTTGCAGTTACCATATCGTAATAATTAAAAAATGTTTTAGCAGACTTGTGAAACTAAAAGGTAATTTCATTGATGGTATTAATTGTATTTTTCATCTCCATTTTGACTCAGATTTGAACAATATTTCTTTTTTTGTATTTCAAAAGGAACTTTAAAGCAAAAAATTGAACATTTTAAAAATGGAGACTTCTGCAATTGCTCTAGCTTTAGGCCATGGATTAACAAAGAATCATGTCAATGCATAAAGCACAACAATTACAGTAATAAAATTAAAATGCAAATGTGCACATTAGATAATTTGCTATACAACATAGTAGTGCTTTAGTGACTCATAAAATTTTAATGTGATACCCCAGGATTTAATCTAGGTTTACATTATTATTCTCTTTCCCTTCATTTTCTTCACTTTGGTTTTGTCGGGTAACAAAAAAGTATGCAAAATCTGGAAAATGTCCCATAATGGTGTTGTCATTTTGAATTCCGTACACATTAATATAGATTACAACGTAATAATTTAAAGAATTGCAGGTTATGGCCCAGGGTATTTATTTATTTATATATGGAACATAATTCTGTGTGCAAAAGGATGGAGCTGGGTTCTCAAAAAATGCAGTTAGATGAGCTTTAATGAAGCACAGAACATGACTCATGAATGCGATATAAACCTGATTTGCCGGCTGAGCTACAGTACGGTGCAAAGGTTTTAACCAGGTGTGAAAGAAAGCCGTCAATAAAGAATGCTTTCAAAAATGGAAGTGTTCATAATTTATTTTCATCAATCAACTAAATACAGTGAATGAACGAAAGACAAATCTAAATCCAATGAATGTTTGGTCGGACCACCATTTGGCTTCAAAACAGCATTAATTCTTCATGCCATCACTTCTTTATGGCTTCTTTACCCTGAAAATAAAACAAATTCCTACGTGCTTTCTCAAAGGACCTTGAACAGTTTATCTTAAATCCCCAGTCTCCTTTGATTTCTTTGTCTCTAAGAGACCTTGTTGGTGCAGTATAACTACCTTGTGTCTTGTTGCTATGCTCAATCTAGCCACAATGCAAAACTATTGTATCTTCCACAACCTCAGCCTGGTAGCAGAGTTTGGCTGTCTCTCGCCCATTTTTATACCTCCTACACAGCAGTTTCTGTTTCAGTTAAGGAGCAAACTTATCTGTGACATTGATGGTCAATAGTTTGATATAATTGGTTGATCATACACCTGACTATAATCCCAAAAAATCCCTAACTTTGTGCAAGTTTAATAAGAATTGATGCTGGTTTGAAGGCAAAAGGTAAAGACACCAAATATTGATTTGATTTAGATTTTTCTTTTCTTTGCCCGGCCTTCGATTTTGTAAATTGATACAAATAAACAATCATTATTTATATTTCTCAAAGCATTATTCGTTTGCACCATCTATTTCAAACATGCCTAACACTTTTACACAGTACTTAATGTCCACACATTATTTCTTGCATTCCTCACAGTTTTTTTAACATAGGAGTAGGGTGTTCCTAAACCTTGGATTACAATAAGGACTACAAAAATGTTTGGGATGACCCTAAAAGATTTTTCTCCTTCATTCAATAAATTAAGTACTTACCAACTACACCCTTCTTTTGATTTTCACTAAGTGAATATTATAATACAAAAAAAAGATATACAGCACGCATTATTAATAAAAGTGAGGTCCATCCCTGATAAAAATCCGCTCTTATTGACTTAATTTACTTTACAATGTCTGGTTTTCAAAATCCTCAGATAATATTAGTGCAGGGGAGATAATACGGCATGTCACTTGTATGTGGAGGTAGTGTTACTCTGTTTGGAGTTGAAGTTTTGGGCACTCTGCCCACAACTGTGCCTGAGTCATTGCTTCTTCGATGACTCCTTTACAAGGAACTCTGGCATAAAATTAAGCATAATACTGCTATAGGCAACCTTCCCCATAGGAGTCGGGCGACTCAGGCCATGGAGGTCATGACCCAGAGAAGCTGTGATGACTGTCCCTTATTTTCATTACTGAAAGGTGCCAACCTTATTCCTGCAACAAGGACGTAGTCACTTCTCAGGTCTAATTTTGGCCCAGATATTGTGCTATATAAATGACATCAAGGTACAACAAACCAAATCTCATTCTAAGGACATTTAAGAGCAGATGGATTCTGCTGGCTTCTACAATCCAAAAAGAACAAAATAGGTCCCATCCAAAATTTTCTTTTTAAGTAGAACTGGCATGAAATTTTTAGCCACACTCTAAGTACCTTAATACTATATCAAAGGATCGCTTGCCTTAATTCAGCCTTGTTGTAGAATTGCAGGTGTGACGAGCCCCGCCCTAGGGCGGGGCCTAGGCCATACGCTTCTGAGGTCAATGAGTCTCTAACGATATTTTGAATGTTCAACTACAGTATATAATCCTTATATGATGTTCAGCATATGACGTGTCGTCATATGCTGAACTGCCAAACAGCCCGTTTATGAGTGCTAATTTCACAATGTAGGCAGACATACCCCGGAACAAAGGAAATACTAATCAGTAATTTTAACCCCTTAAGCAGGCTGGGGGAACTAAAAGATATGATCAAAAACCTCAAAAAATGCTAATTTCATGCAAGGTCAACTTTAAGACGTGGTAATTCCAAAAACTTTGGGTGAACTCGTGCGACAAAAACTGTGTTCTTTGGAAGGCTTGCCTTTAGTTACTGTCCAAAGCAGTTATCTGCTTTGGACAGAAACATAGCAAGCACAGATGAAATCTATAATGGAGCAAATATATTTTCACAATTCTGTATCACACATTTAGCCTTGTACATACTGTAGTTTCTAAATCATATCCACATTTAATTTCTTCTCATTTCAAAATTGTATATAAATATTCACATTAATGCAAAATAATACTCACAATTGCAATTTTAATTGCAAATACACATGTTAGCTTGCCTATGGCCTGGTTTTCTGGTTGAAACACACTCTCCCTCTTAGAAGTCACTTTTTTATAAGTAACGGAGCTGTGTGTATGATTAAGTGACACCTTGCTGGAAAGTTCCAGACTGACACAGATTCTACCCCACCTTCCAAGCCCAATTGTTGAAAATAAGAATAGGTGAAAATAATATCTCTACTTACACTGAGTGGTAAGGCATGGGTCGGTGCAGTTTATTTTATGGCATTCAGAAGAGTGTTTCCAGTTGAAACATTAGTCATTTGGGTTAAACCCAATTTACTAATGTGGTGTCATACAACAGGGTTCCCGCGGGGTCTTAAAAAGCCTTAAAAGCATTGAATTTAGGAATTTGGAAATAATACCTTAAAAAGACTTGAAAAAGTCTTGAATTTTGATATTTGGGTCTTAAAATTTTTACTGTGCAACTTCTCCATATTGCATTTTTCTTCAGAAGTTTCATTTGTCAACCATGATTATTTTTGATTAAATAAATAAAGAGTGGTGGAGCCAATGATTTAGAACCCGATTGAAGCCCGGGGCCAAAGGACAAAGCAGTGAAGATCACACAATACCAGCAGGACAAGCAAAGTAGAAGCTCAGAAAATCTCAGTAGACACTGCTATATTTTTTAGAGTGTTTTACGTTATCTAGCTACCCGTTTCATGCCGAGGTTATGGGTAAATGTAAATTTAATGAAGCGTGGCTGGATAAAAACTCTTTTCGTCATTGGTTAAAACCAGTGAAGAAAAATGATTTCAGGCTTTTTCATATGCAAAAAAGGTTTCAGCTAGGTACAATGGGAATGAAGGCGTTAGTCTCACGCCAAGTCGTACATGCATATGAACTTTGTCAAAGGACAAAAACAAACTCCTTCCATCGCGTGTGTTTCAACTAACTGTTAGCCAGTTAGCTGCTATTGCACCTGAAGCCGCAGCAGGAGCTAGTGTTAGCCACTTAGCGCTAGCGCTGCAGGAAGGACAGTATCCAGAGTGGATCTGCGCACTTAAGTTTCATGCCAATATCAATCTTACTGAAGACAATTAATGGTCAAAATATTATTAATAAATATTTGAAATTTAATATTAATGATCAAACGAACTTTCAATATGATTTTTGGGAAAAACTCAAAACCTTAATTCACATTATAGAGGAATTGGTGTCCAAAGTCAACAAATCGCCATTCGTTCTGATGTTTGAGACTCAACGAGTCTACTAAAAACAAACAGTTGGATGTGCACATCCGCTTCTGGGATGAGGGAGAGGTTAAATTCAGATATCTGGGATCAGTTTATGGGACATTCAGATTTTGTACTTTGAATAATTAACGACTTATATTGATAGACTCAACTTGTGTGCATATACGCCTCTGTCAATGCAATGTTACATGACCAATTAGCCCAGAGGCTTACGACTGGTCCAAACTGGCTATGGGAGCGGTGCGGTCCGGAAAATCACGCTCTATCCCCTGCTCCACCTGTTCACACTGGACTATTATTTCTCTGCGGCGGTCGACAAGCGCTTCTGCTCAGCAGTTTTTTTTTATTCAGAGCAATTTTTTTCATCCCAAGTTCAAGGATTTTGGTTTTCTTTGCCTTATAGAGCCAGGACAGAGGTATTAAATTGTTATATAAATGGTCTTAAAAAGGTCTTAAAAAGTCTTGAATTTAACTTGAAGAAACTTGTAGGAACCCTGTACTAGTACAATGACAAATGTGAAGCATTTGTATGTTTCTTAATGGTCTCTGGCTGTGACGTTTTACTGTCCGTCAATCAATGAACTGTGTGGTGTGATGACAGCACCTTTGACCTGACCATATTGCACCATTACCCTATGGACCTACAACCAAAGAACAGTACAGGGCAGTTTGTACGGACCTCTTTTTCAATAAAAACAGACAAAATAGAACCAAATTGCAATTACCTATGCTGCTTTGTGGAGAACAGGCAAAAGAGACCCTTTCAAAGCAGTGTGTCAAAAATGCTATAATGTTGGTAATTACAATTGCTAATAATGACGCATTAAGGATATTACTAAGAAAGTCACGGTCAAGTAGTGCCAGTGTTTTGTTCTGTGTGCTCATGTCAGTACTTTTCAGGCTTTAATGAGGAATTTGATATATAAATTTCTTCAGCGCCTGAATAACTCTGAGGACAGCCTTGTTTTGATGCTGGTGAATCCAAGTTTTAGTGTAGTGCGTTACCAGTCATTGTGATGGAAACACTAGTATCTTTTATAATATTTTTTATATATATTATATTGGGAGTTGTTGTGTTGTAGTTGTTGTTTTACTTTTATGGATCTTGAGTCTGACAGTAAGGAGGATGATGATGATGATGATGATGATAATGATGATGATGATGATGATGATGATGATGATGATGATGATGATGATGATGATGATGATGATGAATTATTACCAACATACCTAGGTGCTGCCGCATCACTCCCATTCTTTTATCACTTCACTGGCTTTATATAATTTTTAGAATTCAGTATAAAATGTTACTTTTTACTTGAGGGAATCCAATCCGTAGCACCACACTGTGATACATTGTGCTTACACAAACACACAACAAGGCTGCAGGGGCAGCTTGTACTTGAGGTTCCCCAGTCCAAATACAATAACTGGGCTCATTGCTCTTTTGTGTTAGCTGCGCCTAAGCTCTGGAATAAACTGCCTAATAATCTGCGTCTAATTCCAGATTTGATTCTGTTTAAAAAGGTCCACTAAAAACACATCTCTTCAGACACACTCATTACTTACAGTTTTTTCACTGTGTATTGCATTCCATATCTTTTGTCTTAATCTTATTGTAGTGGGATACTTTGATGTTGGTGTTATCACTGAAGTATTTGGCATATTTTAACTTTGTTGGCTTTTGTTGTATATATTGTATTTTTTCTGAAAAGCACTTTAGTTACCTTCCAGAGTTTTGGAAAGCTCTGTATAAAAAAACTCTGATTGATTGATATTTATTATATTCACTTAAGAAAGACACACAATAGCTTATAAAACTCCAATAGGGTGTATGTGCATATCTTTCTTCAGAACATGCTAAATTATGATCTGCTCACAGTAGTTTAATTAATAAATAAATAGTATTAAAGCCCCATAGCGCACGCTAGGGTGGGGACTGGAGCACATTCTAGTTGATTGACAGCTGTCTCTTGTAGATACGCAGATCTATCGAGGAACGCTTCAGGCTGTCGTAAATGATTAGTTTTGTTGTTGAGGACAAGTGAGAGACTTAGGGGAATAGAACATTTGAAATATCACCTACTTCATATCATAAACAGGGTCATATTGTCAAATATAAGCATTTTTAAGTTAATTTAGTATTTTTACTCTGTACCCCACCTTTACAATTACAAGTACAACTCTGCAATTGGTGTGCCAGTTTTTCTGTTTAATGCCCAAATCACATAGAATTTAAATTAAATCCACTTGTCCTTAGCTTAGGTTAAAAAAAAATGCTACCCCTGTTTGACAAACAGCTTCAGCCTAGATCAAATCTTATTGAATATGGAAATGCCAGAAACAGCTGATCAAACTTTTCTTCTTTTTTTTAAACAATTAAAATACAGCAGGTTTTTAGCAAGTTGGATAAGTACTTTAGGTTCCATAGATAAATTCCAGTTAAATTTAATTTATTTTAGGCTATAGTGGATGCTTGACATTCCGTGTCATTGTGGTGCTTTTATATTGATATTTATTAATTTGAACACGCTATGACTGAGTCATAATAAACATTTTTGAGAGTGAAAGACCAACCAAAGGTCAGCTATTTTGTTGACATAAAATTTAATCATTTACTAGCATTTTGTTTTATTTTGTTGTGTACAAATGAGGAGAAATACTCAAATGGACACAAAGGAAAGATCCAAAAAAAGTAACAGAGCTGTGTGTATTATTGAGGGACACCTTACTTCATCTTACCATCCCAAGTATTGGTAAAAATAAGTCTTTTGGAGCTGTATATCAGAAATGCTATAACACATTTATTTTAATCACTTTAGAAAGCAATACAGTATCATGCATAGCTTAATTTGGATTAATTATTTCTGATCAAGATTTCATTTGATGTTTCCCTGTTGTAAATGTATTTTACACTGGAGGATAGATATCTTTACATTCTGCAATATTGTTAAGTACCGTTATTATCTCTGCAGTTCTAGCTAACACCTAATTTACTGTGACCTCTCTGTTCGTTCACATGGAAATCTACTGGAATAGCAATGAAAGTGAAAATAACTGTCAAGAAATGAAACAAAAAGATAACAGGGACAAAAAATAGGAGCATATATATATATATATATATATATATATATATATATATATATATATATATATATGAATCAGTACTGTCAGGTATCTACACAGGGTCTTGTTCATCTCATTTCTTTGGGGTTACCCTGGAACAATTTGTCAAGCAGTTTTTCCATGTCGCAGCCTCCAAGAGCTATAATTTGCCTCGACTGAGGCAATACTCTATCATGTCTATGTGTTGAGATTTGCTGTAAAGCCAAGTCAGACCTAAAATGCTTGTTCACGCTTTGCCCTGGACATTGGACCTTGGGGAGAAATTGTCTTGTAAATTCAAATCAAAACTCCAGAAACAGACCAGCGGGGCTCATTCACAGTCTATGAACACCTGTGACTACCGTTCACAGCTTATGTTTTCAGGAATATTTCTTAACATGGATGAATCCATCTGCGTATGAATAGTTATAAAATCATATTAGCTAGAGAATGAATGTCAGTTTCAGTATTATATAACTAAATATTTAATCAGATTTGTGAAAACTGTTATTTTTAATACTAAAATGTATGGTCATACACTGATGCGTGGATATACATTTCATAATCAGATATGATGCAATTATCATATGAAATTTGTATTAATAAATGTACTATATATATTTGTATTCTGTTCTAAAAAAATTCTAATTTATTCATTCAATAAGTTATTTAACTGAAATTTTGGTCAGGGAGGAAAAAGATGGAAAATTAACAAACTGACTATAATACTTTTTAAATAAACATGCATCTATCAGTCCACTGATGTAAGTAAAATGTTCCAAAAATAAAACAAATCGGAGAAGAAAACAGACGCAAACCAGTGCACTAACAGGAACGTTAGGTTACCTGATGCCAGAAATTTATCTTAAAGGGACCCATCATGGTAAAAAAAAGAAGAAGAAAAAATACCAGCAGCAAGTGATCAACATTTTTTATTAGAAAACCTGTAAATACTTTTTATTGTTTCTATTTTTATTCCAGTTATTTTCTAAATTGAAATGTATCGGTGCATTATTCTGAGTTCAACTGATTTGAAATTGTGCCTTTGGTATTTAGGAATATGGCTATTTAATCTAAGAAAACAGACTGAATAATAATCCTCTGTAATTGGTACATGATTCTATTGATCAACACTTCTTCAAAAAATGTAATCAAAGTTGAATTTTGGATTCTCTGAAATCTTGTAGACTAGATGAAACAAAAGTTAGTATTGATGAATGGTGCGAAAATGCATTTTCATTGCTCTCAGTTCAGAAGTGTTAGCCGATTTCAAACTTAAGTGAGCTGGCTTTGTAGATTACGACTCTCCAGTCTCCACTATGCTTTGTGTCTTTGGAACAAAATAACAGACTTTATCTTTTAATGGTAGTTGAATCTGGAGTCCAAGAAGTGCCTCTGTAAAGCATCACTGTGCTTCTCCGGCAACTTCTTCACAATAAAAAAAAATCCTTTTGTATACTCTATAATAAAAATGTACTGCTTTGACATTCGTTAAGTCCCAACACTGACTTTGACGATGATTCCGTAGTTGTTACAAAAAAAGACAGTGTTTGGTTGCATGTCATGTGGTGCATTATGGGTGCATTAAATGATAAATAGATCATTTAAAATGGCTGATATAATAAAAACAGCAATCGGAATTACTGATGCTCTTTATATATAGCCTACACTGTTATTATCCATGCATAATTATGAGCGAATAATGGATATTTGAGATAGTATGAAGTCTAATCAACCAAAAGCTGATCTTTAAATGGTAAATAATACAAATTTTACCCTTTCATTCCTATCTAAGTCTCTTTATGGATTATGGGCTTTGGCTTATCAGTTGACTGGAGCACCTGGAGCATCACAATTATAGCACATGGGAGAACTGATAGCTAGGTAATTAGGGTGCATGCCACATGGTGTAAATGCTCTCAGGATTACTATTTCCTTTTTGGCCCGTATGTTCCACAAAACCCATCCTTCAAATGAAAAGAACATGGTTTATTTGCATGTGAATTTGTATGAAAAAGCTCCTTTCAAGGACTGGTAACTGCACATATTAGATGTAGAGCTTTTCCTAAATCAAGTGTTAATATTTTTCCCTGCTTTTAGAAATGATAGCTTGGCCTTTTCACCATTTACATATCAGCAAATGTAGCACCAAAAGAAGTAGGTGGAGCGTGCACACTTGTTTTTAGCAGAGTATCTGCAGTTGCATATGCTGCAAGCCCCCTGCAGCGATCAAGGAGTGAGCGAGGTGTAGGCTCACTTAGACCATATGATTGGTACAAACACATCACAATTGTTTCATTGCCAAGGTCAAAATGTTATCCTCAATTAACTAATAACTAACCAGCTAATATAGATTTAAGCTTGTGCACAAACCATCATATAGTATAGTTTCTCCTAATCTGGTGTTACAATGTATATTGACAGTGGTGATATAATAAAGTTAGATCTATCTGACAGGTTGCCCAAGATTTAAAAGGACACCTCATCCACCAGTAGGCCTTGACCTTCATTAAGAGGTGAACGTCGCCCTTTGCTGCGTCACTTCTACCTCAATGTATACCATAGCTGACTGGTTAGGAAGGCACCCTTACCAGTCTGTGATTAGCTGTGAAATAGTCTTAAACTGATAACTTTCATTCTTATTGTACAGGAATGCTATTTCTCGGTGAGCAGGCTCAATGTGATTAGTTCTTTGTGATCTTGCAGCTGTTTTTCTGTTCAGATTTCACATTGTATCTAATCTCATTTTGCCAGGATCACAGACCCAATGGGTGTTGGAGCTTAACTCATAGCAATATTCGTAAGGGATTTTGACTATATTTTGTCAAGCTCTGTGTCATGGTCGTTCCACGATCTCGTCCTACTCTAAAAGCTCATAGTTTTCAGAAGTTAGTGACTATGTCCAGAGGTGGATATGAGCTGTATTATTGGTGGGCAATATTTTAGCCAAATTCTGTCTGAGAAATATTTCAACTGAGAAGAAGAACAAACACATGTATGGAGTGGATTCAGTGGATGATGCTGAAAGGGGGTTGACAAAAATGTTTGTTTGAATGGACAAAAAAAAGTATTTTTACATGCTCTTTACAAAATTTGTAACTCAGTTGATGGAGTCTTGTATTTTAATCCTGGAGTTGGGCTTAGACTTTAGAGTTCTTGTGCAAAGAGAATGCTCTGATTTCCAGGCACAACTGCAGACACTGTTTTAGTTTTGTTTTGAGAAGTAAAGAATATGGTCTGATTTATCAACACTGTGTGTTTGTTAAAACAGGCACAAAAACAGCCTGCAGCTGATTTAGGAACAAGGCACACATAACACCTATGCAATCTGAGTGTTTCTGTCAAAAGATGCAAACTATTGAGAGGAGAACAGGCAAATAAGAAGCGGTCCAGGCTTAGTGTGATTTTACTAAGCATCAACCTTTTGGTGCCAGCTATTTTAGCGTCTATTTTTGCCGCCTCTGAAAGGCACATTTTAACTTTTAACGTTTATTGCTGACAAACGAAAAATGTACAGACATATTCTAATCTTATAGTAATTAACACTTCTAATGGCCAGTTATGACAGTTATGTGGATACGTTTTATCCCCCAAATACGCTGAGCACACCGTGAGTTGTGAACCTGAGGGATCCTCATTAGTTTCCACCGAAGTAGTTACTAAGCTTCCTGGGTTCCTATAAATAAAGTGTAATAATCATGTACAATATCACAATGACAATTAATGACAATGACATATATGACATTGTAAAAACAAAATCAATACATGTTAGATTAAATTTTTTTAAGATTAAACAATTTTTAACCTTACACTTAATAAAGGCCATGATAAAGTAAAGTGCATTTAAACATTAGTATAATATAGGCATCTGAGCGACCTAGGTCTGGACATGTTGCAGCTTTAATTGGTCTGACTCTGGAATATGCTGTGTACATGGAGCAGAGAGCATGTACACAACACCGCACTCATTAAGTTCACTACTGATAAACAAAAAAATATAATTCAAAGACATTCTAGTAATTCACTCTTTACCATAACTTGACTTGTTTCCCCTGTTTTATATATTTCCACTTCCAAGTCTTAATTTATGTTTGTATTTCCTCCTACTTTGCTGCTGTTACAACCATATTTTCCCTTGAGGGACAATAAAAGATTGTTCTATTCTATTTTTTTCTATTCTATTGCATAAATCCCTTGAGCCTATTGCTCCTTACTTTAGCTGTGGGTAGAGCAGCTGGCACACAGTAGCAGTCACAAAGTCCTCATTTTAATACTGCTCTTGTGCTTGTTAAGAATTACACATGTCAATCTCAGTAGATCAACTGCAAATAAAGGACAAGCCACTTGTGCATTTACAAAAACAAAACAAAAAATTGCAGCACACACAATATTGTGGTCCTTTTGTGGAATTTTAATACATCAGGCCCTATATGTCAGAGTTCATGTTGTTGAAGGTAGCTCCAGATTCCTTTCCCAAATTACATGCTTAAGTCGTTGAACGTCCATGGGAGAAGTGTCCTTCCTAAGTCTCACAGTAAACATAAGACACTGTTGCGCTTTTCCACAGTTTCCATTGTGTTTGATAGGGACAAAGGTGAAACCCAGACTTCACTTCTTCTCAGGACCTGCTTAATATTTTAAATGCTGCAACCTGCATTGGTCATAGGAATGTTGTGGTAGCAGAGTGCAAGACCTTGAGCTCAGACTTGAGCGATGACTGACATCCCAGAGCTGCTGCTGCAGCGTGGCAGGGCAGCCCCAAGCAGATCGATCATGGCTTCAGCTACAGGGCTGGCATAAGCCTTAATAAATACAAATGGAAAGAGAGATGGATGTTTTCTCAGGCTCACTCTTTCAGTGATATATTTTTTTAGGCAGCCCTTCCCTTTATATTCTTTTTTTGGGCACATCATATTAATATTCAGTAAAGCTGGACACCCAATAAAGACAATGGACAGCTCATTTTTTCAGCATGTAGTTATTTTTCTTTTTGGATGTAAAGTGCTAAATATTTTTTGTCTCAAGCAGAACATATATAAAACAGTGATTGTGAATCCTCTATAGGATTGTTTTCAATAAAATAAAAATTATTACAGTTTGCAAAGAACTACCTTCAGCTTTTATTTTTTGGCATATAGGCTACACAGCTTTCATAAGTAGAGCTCCAGTACTTTTCAAAACCACTGATACAATTACTTAACATAATTTTGATCTTCAACTAAGTCAAGTTAGTTGAAGGCTCTCAGTCGTTGTGTCCTTGGGCAAGACACTTCACCCATTGCCTACTGGTGGTGGTCAGAGGGCCCGGTGGCGCCAGTGTCCGGCAGACTTGCCTCTGTCAGTGTGCCCCAGGGCAGCTGTGGCTACAACATAGCTTGCCATCATCAGTGTGTGAATGTGTGCATGAATGGGTGGATGACTGAATGTAGTGTAAAGCGCTTTGGGTTCTGTAGAGACTGAGTAAAGCGCTATACAAATGCAGACTATTTGAAGTTTCTCTGTTGATAAGTTAGTTAGACCCTGCTTTTGAGCATGTTTAATTTATTCAGGAAATAATCACCAGGATGTATAATAGACTACTTATAGACCATTTATAAAGCTAAAAAAGAAAAAAATAAACACATAATAATCACATTATTTAAAATGTTTGCATCATAAGTAACAGGCATAACAGACATGACAGGACATGATGTTTCCCAGATTGTTTCCCTCTTATTCACACTTTGGCTTATGCAAAAAGAGACACACCACCATACGTGAGAAGCAATATGACAGCAGCTTTAAAAAAGCTAGAAACAATACTAGAGGATCTATTATGAAAGTTAATATGTGTGTTCCATGAGTGAGAAACAGATATTTTGAGATACTGGCAAGCTAGAGGGGATGCTAGTGTAATCCAACTGAAGAACACAGGATACCCAAATAGGGAGTAAGCAATGGGGGCTGACAAGAAGCCTTCTCTTCGCAGGAGCTAACGCAAAATTAGCTCTTGAAAGACTAACACCTCCAACCTGGAGCTTTTGAACTGATTACACTAAAAGCTCTATTGTAGCTCCTGGGAGCTACAGCACCACAGTTCATTAAACAAATAGAAAAGCAATATGATGTAAATTTTATTGCCATTTAAAGCTGAAATGGATGCATGAAACCATTCTTGAATTGTTGTTTGAGGGGTAATTTTGTTTTTGTTTTTCAAAGTTTAGGTCTTTAGTTTGAAGATCTACATCTGAACTTAGTGAATGGAGCAGTATACATTATGTTATAGGGGCAAAAGATTAGTTGATGATCCACAAATGTGTGATTTGACGCTGCCACAGTCAGAGCAATTTTAAAGATTAAAAGTGAGTATTCTGAAAAACGTTTCTTCCATCTGTAAGAAACTACAAACTAGCAAAGCAATCCTCAAGTAATGTTTGGTAAGTGATCCTAAAATATACAGTGCACAGTAAAATTATTACATTCACCTTACTACGTTGCCTTGATAACTATCTTAATTCTTTGTAGTATATACACAACAATTTCATTCTTAACAGGACTTGCAGCTAGTTTGGTCTTCTAACAATGTAGTTAGTTTTCTTTAAGGTTTGACAAGTTCTGCATTCAGAGATGGTATTTTGCATAACTTTATTGTAATGAGTAGTTTAGTAGATCACCTTTGCTCATTCTGTTCTGACTTCTGATATCAGCTGGTCATTTTATTCCACACAGCTGTTGTTCAGCTGATATAATCTGTACATGAAAATTCCAGTGGTTCAGCAAATACTGGAATACTGAGACACGTTTATTTTGCTTTAATAAATCCATGTTTAAAGTCAATTAAATCCATTTCTCCCACATCCTGATGCTTGGTTTGAACTTCAGCGAGTCAACTTCATGAATAATTGTCTAAATGCATTGAGATGCTGCCCTGCAACCAGCTGTTTGAGTTAAGCTACTTTAAGTGTAGAAAACAAACCTAAAATCTGGACACTCCCAAATCAACCCCAAACCAATTTTTTTTTATAGATAGACTGCGTAAATGAGTGACTAACAGTGCCGTCCACAAGTGCAGTCATTATTTTGTCATTTTAGTGCATTTTATTTAAAATGTACATTTTTGGACAAAAGCTGTCAGTTCCACCACATTGGAATTTTAATCTATTATAGCTATTGGCTAAATGTGTACGTGTGATGACAGCTGCACCGCCGCTGAGAGGAATAGATAAATTCAGCAATTAATTAATGTATGTCGCCATCTTGCGCTGTTGCCATTGCTAGGGTGAAAAGTGTCAGTGAGTCATTAATTATGCTGTCATTGTAAACTTGACAGCATGATAAAGATCTGGATTGATGATGTTGACAGTTGTCAGAATGTGATTTTTGTCCCTTTCTCTGTCTGTTTCTGTGTCCTTATTTATCCCCAGCTGTTCTGATTTTGCCCTGATTACCTCCCTTTATATATATGTTCCCCTTTCCCCTCTTGTTATTTGTGGTTTGCTGTCATTGGATGTCATCTAACCTCATTGTCTCCCATTGTCCTGTGCCTTAGTCCTGATTTTTTTTCATGCACTAGGGCCAATATGCAATATTACACCAGATGACTAAACATATCCTCACAAGCCTTCCTAGACATGTTCACTAAGGAGAAAATAGTATACTTTTTGCTCCTTATATTCAAATGCCTGCTTTGCACACAGGGTCTATGGCTGACTGACCGGGAGCTGTCACCGCAGTAATGGCGGCAGTTCGACCTCCAATTATTTTGCTTGATCAGTATATAAAAGTAGCCAAGTCTCAGCCACGCCTCTATAGCAAGTTGCCGTTGCATTAGCAAGCATGTCAGTCACAGCCCAACCCCCCCCCCCCCCAAGTGTCCAACGGACTGCCATGCAAAGTGTCCTTTTCACACATTTTTCAAAACCGAAAACATAGTAAGACATTGGGAAGGGGGTAACTTCCTCTTTAAGAGACAAAAGTTTTCAATTTTGATCTCCTGAATAGTTTTGTGTGTAATTTGGGAATGAGGAACAGCAGCCACCAGACAAGGGATTTTTTTCTCTATATTACAGATAACTAACCTAGATATCTCAAAAGACAACACATAACACATATTGTTTCAAACTGACAAAGTGAAAAAAGTAAATACATTATAGATGCTTATTTTGTATTCTATGCTCCTTAGGTGCCTTTTCCACTTAGAAAGAATACAAAAAAGGATATTTTATTCTTTACAAATACACAACCTTTTCTCAGTATGTGTACAGCCTTTTATAATCTGATCAGTTCCTATTTGTTTAGGTCATTTCATTTACTAAATAGAATAATACTAAATTGATTTTATGACCAGTTTAGTGTAATTAGTTTACTTAGAGAATAATATATAATTTTTAATTATACGTTGAACATGAGAGTGCTGATGCATTCCAGCATTCCCTCCAATGCAATGCTCACTCTAATTAATTCCTCCATCAACAGATCTTCAATATGTCCGACTGATTGCCACCACATATTTCGTGTAAAAAGTTCAATAATAATAGTAATAAATTGAGTTTAAATGAAGTAAGTAGATAACTAGCTGTTGACAGAATCTCAACATGGAGCTTGCCTTAACTTACAGATGTTGAGGGAGAGCATGTTTGAGATAAAACAAACCTCTAAAGATCATTGATCATAAAAAATAAATAAAACAGTTATACATTTTAGTTTTACCCAAAAAACCCAAATAGCTGAACTGACTGCAGCATTTATGAGTGGTATAATTAAAAAGGCCTGATAAAACTACATACAAGTTTTCACTGCTTAAATAGACTTTCTAAAAAAATAATAATAATAAAGACTTTCTGCTCTTAAACTTCATTCAGCTCCTGAAATGCAGCGCACCTATGCCAAATTGTAAGTCATCTCACAACCTACACAGCAATGTTTTCTTTAACATTGAATGTCAAAAGTCGCAGTTGAGTTAAATTTAATATAACATGGAGTAGCATAATATTTGAGCACTTTTAAGATTTCAGACAAATATGTTGCAGCAATGGGCTCAGCATGAGCAGTGAATGAAGCAATATTACTAATCTATGATTGTAGTTGGTTGAGACCTAAACATTTGAACCAAAATATAATTGGTAGAAACATATCCTGTGTTCATCCCCTTAGATTTTCAATGACATACTGGTAATGTTTCATGTATTAGCTAGCATTGTTGAACTATATGTTTTCCCACTGATTGTATTCAGAACAGAATGGGCCATAACATACAGAAAAGGGCTTTTATAGGTTGATTGTTTCTCCTCTGGTTAACAAGGGCACATTTCAGATTTCTGGCAGCTGTACTGAACATTTCTTACAACTGAAGCCTCCACACTGCTTTCAAACATTCACCAAGGGATGGAAAAACAAAACAACGGGACCCTTGGGCAACAAGTCATGCATAACCAAGTGTATAATAAATTATGCACCACTCATGAATAATTAAACAACAAACTGAACACAGGGTGAAAGCAAAGTATATTAGATAAACGTGATAAGGAGATAGATGAAATATTTTCTGTTCTGGTAATACTTTCAGTCCCTGATAAACCTACACTTAAAAAATTGAAGGTTTTGTAAGAAGGGAAAAGAACATCCTGGCTAAGAAGGTTTTGTTTTTGAGTGTAGGATTACTGCTAAGGTGCTTATATTTGGTCTTTTTTTCTATAATTCCTTGAAAGTGTTAAATGACTTTCATTTGCTGGCTCTGAGAGATTGGGATGCAAATCTATTATTTGAAACTGAGTCACATTTACCCCTTTTAATCAAACAGTTTAGACATAAATTAGACTTTTGCTTTAAAAACTATACTCAAATTGAGCTCAAACTCTTAGACTCGAATCTCAGGAATTATTCATTAATCATTCTAGAAAATTATTTACATGTTGTCTCTTCTTAGTTACAATAGTATACAGCATGTTCAAAAGACTGGTTGCTTTGGTGACATTAACTTGTGCCTAATAACATAGGTTTTATTCCTTTGGTAGAAATGAAGGACATGGCTGTTCTTTCTCCAATCTTCTCTGCAGGGCATGGCAGGCAGCAGCCACTAGTTTTTCCTCATCACTCCTCATTTCCATCCAGCTCAAAAGGGGAACGGCACCTGTAGGCTGATGGCAGTCGGTTCTTGCTTCTAGCATGGTAAATGGCCAAGTTAACTTCTGATATTCCATGTAAGAAACTCTAGTTTTAAGAAACTCTGTACTTACCTTATTTCTCTCCCCGTAGAAACCCTCCTGAATTTCCAGTGACCTTCCTCAGGAAACTTCCAAGCAAACACACTTTATCAGATTGGATTCCGGTTTGGTCCGCCTCTGCACAGCTCTCCTCAAGGTCACCTCAACAACACTCACCTTCTATGTCGCTGACATCAATCTGCTTGCCTGTCTGCCCAAAAACACTTTCCAATCTTAGAGAAAAACCCACATCTAGAGCCACCGATGCTGCAAATCCTTTGGATTCCTCTGAGCCATTTACCTGCAAAGAACAATGACTGTTATCAGACACCACACACTCACCTCCAGCCAACCACATACCTCAGTTTCCTACTACCTTGCTCCAAGCATCACTTTCCCAGACTACAATTAAGACTCCTACTTCCAGAATCATATCTCTAGATCTTCTACAATCAGTTAACCTTAATACCTATGCCTCTGACAGTTAAGACTCTTCTCTCTGGTTTCCTGTTCCCTGGTTCTGTCATGGATATGCTGCATGGAGGACGAAGGACCCAGACACAGAATGAGAGTTCCAGGTACGGTGCTCTTTATTGGTGCAGCATGACAGGGAGAGACAGAATGCACAACAGAGGTGCAACAGGTACGACAATGATCCAGCGAAGACTGAAGCGCTCGCTGGATCTTAAATAGGGGGAGACAAGGAGGAACAGGTGAAAACAATAGGAAGTGAACACGGGTGCAAACAATAGGAGGTTCAGACAGGTGCGGGTGATGATGAGGGAGTGAGAGGAGCTGAGTGTGGAATCATGACAGGTTCCTCCCAAGACAAAAACAGAAAACTGTTCCAATGTGCAAGTTCCTGGCTGGGTATTTTGAGATATTATCATAGAAATCCTATGGCTCAAAGTAAGAAGAATAAAAGATTCTAAACTCTGTATAATGTGATTTTTAGTAAACGAGATTAACTGGTAATAACTACAACAATAAAAGACAACAATGGTTCTTCAAAATAAAAGTAAAAGTCTTTCAGTCTTTTAGAAATTCAACATTACCTTGTGTGACCCATTTTCATAAATTTTGTCTGAAAAATCTATGAATAGTTGTATATTAGAGAGTTAAACAATAAACAATAAACAATAAACCTAATGTTCAAAACAATTATTCACAGCTTATGTTAACAATATTATAAACGGTAAATATTTATATGTTTAATATAAAAAAGGCATTTAAAAAATTATTCAAATTATAACCTTTAGGATTTCTATGTTTGAGAAGCAACAGTATGCATGCAGTACAATCATTTTCATTGTATTTGTTAGAGACTGTTGACATAATTTTTGAGGTATACAAAGCCATCCTAGAAAAATTCTGAAAGGTGTATCTCAACAAATTAGGGTGGAAATAATTAACTATCACCCAGCATTAGTTACGTCCAAGACAGATCCGCAGTCCATCAGCGAGATAACACACAAAAACAAGACATACATGTTTACTTGGCTTGTTAAAAATATTTTAGCTACAATTAAAATGTAATGCTATCCTGGTGATATCCTGTGGTGATGATTGAATTATACATTACAGGTACCTTTAGTTCAATACCACAGTGTAACTTTATTTGAAAACCGTTAAATTTAGTGTTGACTGAGGAAATGAATCAAAAATATCCTTGTAAATAAAAGAGTAGCTGTTTATGTTGAATCAAGGAAAAGTAATAATGCGTGCCTTATTTTACTTGTGATGTTTCATCAATAAAAATATGTACATAGATGTTCGTCATTGTACCAAGTACAGCTAGATTAAAAAGTGCTTTTGGTTTATGCATCTTCCAGTCATCAGAATAATACACTTTAACATGAAATCAAATCAACCTGTTTGATATATTTGTGTAATTGGTTTCTTTCCGTGTGTCTAGATCTGGTTTTAATCATTGCTAAGAGATTGGCAGAGGCATATGATAATCTGTGCACTGCAAAAAACTGTAAAAGGATGCTAACGAAAGAATGGGTTGTGTGTAAACTTTAGAAAACTGGATATTGAATTTAAGGCCCTGGTGGCAATTGGAGAGTTTTGCTTGTCTGTTTTTAAGTTCCTCTTCTATCCTCCCATGTTGATTTGCAACCACAGATACAGTCTAGTTAGATTAGGCATGCTGGTTTAGAAATAATTCATCACTGTGCAAAATGCATTAATAATTGTGGATTGTCACCATTCATCTCATTCATTAAAGTGAATGCTATATTGGATTGGCAGGGATCCAGCAGAGAAACACCTACCCAGAGTACTCCTGCAGAGCAGACATTTTATTGTAAAACTGTCATCACAATGCTTCCTTTTCGAGGAACTGAATGTTTTAAGTTTCTTTTTTTTTTCCATCTAATCCAGTTAAACACTCATTCTAAACAATTATATTCAAAATTGAAAACTCCACTGGAGTTATGAGGAAAATTCGTTGTCAACTTTGTATTTTTATGAAACGCATGGTGAGTACTTAAAGTTATGAGAAAATAGATACCTAGAAACAGCTTCAGCTCAGAATTTAAGCATGTCGAAATACAGAGAATTTATGCAAAGGAGTTTTAAAGTGGAACCAGAATTGTGCCTTTGAGGCAGAGCATTCCCTGTCTTGCATGATCCCCATGAAGCTCCTCTAGTTAAATCTTGTTAGTTTTAGGCCTTGGTCAAAGTTGCCTAAAGTTAGTCAAAACACTTGAAATGAAATTTTGAACTTTGCTTTAAACTGTGCTGTGAAATAAATTCCCCCACCCCCTGACTTTTGTTTCGTTTTTGCTTTTCTGTCACACTAATGTCTCAGAAAATCATACATGTTTTTTTATATCAAGAAAGAACAACCTGAGTAAATACAAAATGCTGTTTGAAATTACGGATTTTATTTAGTTATGGAAAAGAGCCACACAAACCATTCACCCCAATGTGAAAAAAGTATTTGACCCCTGAACCAAATAACAGATTTTTGAAAAACCTGTGACCACAGCTGCCATCAAGACTATACAGTGGGGAGAACAAGTATTTGGTACACAAGGTTTTCCCACTTACAAAGCATGTAGTGGTCTGTAATTTTTACAAAGGTACTCTTCAACTGTGACAGACAGAATCTAAAACAAAAATGCAGAAAATCACAGTGGATGATTTTTATTTGCATGGCATAAGTATTTTATCCCCTATCAACCTGTAAGAATTTAGGCTGGAACAGACCTGTTAGTTATTCTTTATGAAGCCCTCCTGTTCTCCACTCATTACCTGTATTAACTGCACCTGTTTCAACTTGTTGCCTGTATAAAAGACAGATGTCCACACATTCAAACCTCTCCACAATGGCTAAGACCAGAGAGCTGTGCAAAAACAGGGATATAATTGCAGAGCTGCACAAGGCTGGGATTGCCTATAGGACAATTGGCAAGCAGCTTGGTGAGAATGCAACAACTGTTGGGGCAATAATAAAAAAATGGAAGAAGTTCAATACGACGGTCAATCTCCCTCGGTCTGGAGCGCCTTGTAGGATCTCTCCCTGTGGGGCATCAATGATCATGAGGACAGTAAGGGATGAGCCCAGAACTACAGGACAGGATCTGGTCAATGACCCATATTAGAGCTTGGACCACAGTCTCAAAGAAAACCATCAGTAACCCACTCTGCCGTCATGGATTAAAATCCTGCGGTGCACGCAAGGTCCCCCTGCTCAAATCAGGTCAAGTCAAGGCCTGTCTGAAGTTTGCAAGTGACCATCTGGATTATCCAGAGGAGGAATGGGAAAAGGTTGTGTGGTCTGATGAGACAAGAGCAGAGCTTCTTGGTCTAAACTCCACTGGGCGTGTTTGGAGAAAGTAGAAGGATGAGTACAACCCCAAGAACATCACCCTAAATGTAAAGGATGGAGGTGGAAACATCATTCTTGGGGATGTTTTTCTGCAATGGGGACGGGAAGACTGCACCGTATTGAGGGAAGGATAGATGGGGCCATGTATTTTGAGATCTTGGCCAACTATCTCCTTCCCTCAGAGAGAGCATTGAAGATGGGTCATGGCTGACAACAACCCGAAATACACAACCAGGGCAACTAAGGAGTGGCTCTGTAGGAAGCATCTCAAGATCATGGAGAGGCCTAGCCAGTCTGCGGACCTGAATCCAATAGAAAATCTTTGAAGAGAGCTGAAAGTCCGTGTTACGTCCCGCCCCATAAATGGAGTCTAGTAGAAGGGGGGAGGAAGTGTGGGACACATCTTGCGTATGCATGGACACGCACGAGCCCCTGCGTAACCACCATGCTGCACAACGCAAGACCTGCTACATATTCTGCATTTTTGCACACTGAAAAGGATAAGTTAAGTGTATTTCCTTTGGGAGACAGGACCTACGCTCGACGCGCACGTCAAAAGATAGGATGATTCTATTTCAGGTTGTGCACGTTGCACAGGAAGTATCTTCTTCATATCACCTTCAGGAGATTCTAGCAGTTAACAAAAACAGCATTATCTGCAGCGATCTGATCCCTCTGTCCCTGGTTTAAACTATGCTTATGTTTATATCATACTTCCCTGCAGGCACCCCATAAAATTGATGCATAACACAAATTTTCTACAGTAGCTGGGCTTGAACTACTGCCTTGAGTCATACCAATCCGATGTGTAAACCACTCTGCAAAAGCACCAACTTAGATATGTGAAGCAACCAGGGTAGATCAAATTTCACGTGTATATGTCCCTCATGATTTTCCGTGCATCCTCTTTGCGTATCCTCTGCGCTTTCGTCATTGGCGGAGCAGTCGGTCAATCCCACCTTTCCAGTAAATATGACTTGTAATTGGACTGTATGTCAACAGAGAGCAAAGCATTGGCCAAGAGCAGAAGGCCCTCCCTCCAGGCTTTTTTTAAGTTGTGAGGCTTCATTTTCGCTCAGTCTGAATTTCAGAGTTTCAGAGCAGAGCTGCGTGACAACGCTGAAACAATACGGTGGCCCAGAAGGGTCGACACAACACAACACAAAAAACACACATAAAAGGCAAATAAGTCACAACACAAAAGAAAACGCCAAAACACAACAAAAAAGAAAAAGCCACAACACAAAAGAAAAAAGCCACAACAAAACACAAAAGAAAAAAGCCACAACACAACACAAAAGAAAAAAGCCACAACACAACACAAAAGAAAAAGCCACAACAAAACACAAAAGAAAAAGCCACAACAAAACACAAAAGAAAAAGCCACAACAAAACACAAAAGAAAAAGCCACAACGGAAGTAAATCGCAACGGAAGTGAGATTAAAATTGAAGTTCTGATTAAACGGCCAGCTGATGGCGGTAATGCGCTACAACCATACAGTCTATGGCTACAAGATGAAGATGCAGAGGAAGTAGAAGGAGGAGGAAGAGTTTGCCAACCGCCCAAAAAAATCATACAAAGACGTAGAAGGAGGAGGAAGAGAGATAGCAGAGAATCGGGAGTTTCATTCTATTGGAAAAAGTAAGTAAAACATTGTAGTTTAGTTAATGTTGATATGTGCTGTTTTAAATGTGAATGATTTTACTGTACTGAGTTATAAGGGTTACATAGAGATAAATGTGGGGCCCCGATATCAAAGGCGGTAACGTAGCTATGACGCAGAGCTAACTATATTCGAATAGAAAACCAATAATGTAAATAGATTAGGGGGTTCCGGCAAGATGGCGACCTAAGCAGTCGAGCAGTCTGTTTCTCTGCTACAAGGTACCTCTTTTTCCACTTTTTATACAGACTTTTCCCTTGGAAAAAAAAAAAAATTGAAAATTGAGCTGAAGTATTAAAAATGTCGAAAGGACAACAAAAAGATAAAAAGGAAAATAAAACTTCCCGTGAGGAAAAAAAGAAAAGTTTGCCTTTGGGTGTGGACGACCACGACTACTGTCTCTCAGACATGGAATCAGAAAGCAATGGGGGTGAAAAACGAAACCGTGAAGAAACGCCTTTCTCAACTCCCTCTAAAGATGACCATCCAAGAAAGGTTAACAAATCTAGTCCCACTGCGAATGATATTCTGGAAGCAATTCAAGCTCTCCATGTCCGTTTTGATAAGCAAGACGACAAGATGGCGGACATCAATACCAAGTTATCAGAGAACTCCTCCTTGATCGCTGGTCTTGCTCAATCCCTGGAATTTAATGCTGCTGAAATCAGTGAATGCAAAGGAAAAATATCCAAACTGGAAAAAGAAGTCTCAACTTTGAGGAAAGAACTTGATAATTACAAAGAGAAAGCAAAGGAAACTGAGCGTTATTCCAGAAGATGGAACCTGCGAATGAAGGGCTTGAAAGAGCGCATGGGCGAGGATGTCCGGAGGGAAGTGGTCAGAATTCTTTCCAAGATTGCTCCGGAATGGTCGGATAAGATGGAAGACTATGTGGATACGGCTCATCGGGTCGGGAAGAAAGAGGATGGCAAGAACCAGCAGATCATCATCCAATTTACGAAACGCCTGCACAGAGATGGGATATGGAAGAAATCCAAAGATGCACAGATCTGTGAATCTGAGGGAATCCGGTTTGCAGAGGACCTGTCGAAGGAGGACCGTCTGGAGAGGGAGAAGATCTGGCCTAAAATATTACAAGCTCGGAACGCGGGAGAGAAGGCCTACTATAGAGGAGCTGCCGGTTACATCAATGGACGCCGCGTTCAGGCCGACGGCTGAAATTATTTTGCTCTGAAGTTTATTTTTGAGCTCGACAAATGAGGGATATGTGATAGTTTGTTCAACGGGAGAAGAGGTACCTACATCATTCTTTTTTCTACTCCTTCCTATACAGGAACGTTTTCAAATTTTTATATTCAAACTCTATTTTTCTTTTTTATCTCTAAATATTTTTTATCTTTTTTAGTTTAACAATGTTACGCACAGGAATATCATTTGTTTCACTAAATGTTCGAGGTATCAGGGATAATGTGAAAAGAAAAGCACTGTTTATGTTCTGTAAGGGACTAAAGGCTAACTGCACTTTTTTACAAGAAACTCATTCTGGCGCTGACGACGCCACCTTCTGGTCAAACCAGTGGGGTGAAAAAATCCTCTTCAGCCACGGTTCCAATCACTCTGCTGGAGTAGCTATTTGTTTTCACCGATGTCCAGGGAAGGTCGTCGCTTTCCAAACGGATGATTCGGGACACTGGTTAGCAGCTGTTTTGAATGTGGATGAATCCTTTATGATAATTGTTAATGTTTATGGATATGCCTCTCTATCTCAAAATAGAATAATGTTGGAGAAGTTAACAGATGTTTTGTCAGAGTACAGACACTCATATAACACAGATCATTTACTTCTTGGTGGTGACTTTAACCTAGTTCCTAATGAATGGCACGATAGATTTCCTCCCAGACACAACATTGACCAGTGGAATCCGGTTTTGGCCCGATTTATTGATGTAAATAATTTAAGTGATTTTTGGAGAAATAAAAACCCGGATGTTTCGCATTTTTGTTGGATAAAACCAAATGGAGATCATAAATCAAGATTAGATTTATGGTTGGGATCAACTGTGTTGTATAGATATGTTTCACATGTGTCCATCTCAGCGGCCCCTCTAACCGATCACAGTGTCATTACCCTCAAACTTAATCCTGAAAACTATGTTCAATTTAAAAAGGACTACTGGAAATTCAATGCGGATCTTTTAAATGATGATGAGTATGTTAAGATAATTAAAGAGCTTCTCCACAAAATTTATGATGATGAAACAATTGGTAATTACACAAATAGATGGGAGTTCTTTAAATTCAAGGTTAGAGAATATTCAATTTCATTCAGTAAAACCAAGAGAGACAAACAGAGGAATTTTGAAAGTAAACTTCTTCGTAACATAAGTAAATATTGCAATAAAGCGATTATGTCAGAAGCTGACAAGATATCATTTTTGTCTTTACAAGCTCAATTAGACGATTTGTACAGGAAAAAAGCACATGGGGCTTATATAAGAGCTCGTGCTAAGTGGATGGAAGAAGGGGAAAAAAGTACCTCCTACTTTTTCAATTTGGAAAAGAGAAGACAAGAAAAGAAATCTATTAATATGTTACTTGTAAATGATGAAGAAATTACAAATCATAGGAGTATATCGGAGGAAATATATAACTTTTACTCAAAACTGTATTCTTCAAATTATCTAATTACTAGTTCAACAGCATTTCTTGATCAGATTAAAGGTAATATACCAAAAGTTGATTTGGCGTTCAGAGAAAATTGTGATTCTGAGATTTCACTGGAAAACTTAGAACAAGCTCTTAAAAAATTAAAACTAAACAAAGCTCCTGGTCAGGATGGCTTGACTGCCATTTTCTATAGATTCTTTTGGGAAGACATAAAAGTTTTCTTCTTCAAGGCTATTCAAGAGATCATCCTAAATAAATCTCTTTCACCAACCATGAAACAGGGCCTAATTTCTCTTATTCCCAAACCTGACAAAGACAAAAGACTTATTGATAACCTTAGACCTATTACATTACTAAACACTGATTATAAAATCCTTACTCATGTGATTGCAGACCGGTTAAAGGAGGGCTTAGAAGAAGTTATTAGTGAGACACAATCTGGATTCCTAAAGAATCGCTCTATCCATAATAATATTAGACTGGTTTTAGATTTATTAGATTATAGTCATTTAATCGAAGACAACGGTGTGATTCTTTTCTTAGACTTTTATAAGGCATTCGATACGGTTGAACACGCTTTTATCTTAAAAGCCTTATATTATTTTGGTTTCGGTGAAAAATTCATAAGTCTAATTTCTTTGCTGTACACTGACATTAATAGTTCTGTTTCTTTGACTTCTGGAACAACGAAGCGTTTCAACATTAGAAGAGGGATCCGTCAGGGATGTCCAGCATCCCCATTTCTTTTTATTATTGTAACTGAACTTTTGGCTATTTTTATGAAACACAATAATAACTTTCAGCCACTGAATCTGATCGGTACCCCTCTAGTTATAAGTCAACTAGCAGATGATACTACTGTATTCTTGAAAGACATCTCACAAGTTCCCCTTGCATTAAAAGAAATTTCACTGTTTTCAAAGGCTTCTGGGTTAAACTTAAATACCAGAAAATGTGAGTTACTTACAATTCATGATCACCCAGCTGGCACATGTTTTGACATACCCATTAAAACGGAAATCAAGTACTTAGGAATTACAATCTCAAAGGATTCAAAGAAAAGAGAAAATCAAAATTTTGAACAAATAATTCAAAAGTCTAAAAGAATTTTGAATAGTTGGCTCCAAAGGGACATCTCTATTTTTGGTCGTATCCTGCTTACTAAAACAGAAGGTATCTCCCGATTCATCTATCCCTCTCAATGTCTGTTTATATCAAGTAGAATCATAAAACAAATTAATCAAATCAATTTTAACTACATTTGGAAAAACAAACATCATTACATTAGGAAAAACGACATGGTGAAACCTTTAAAAGAAGGCGGCTTGAATGTGATAGATTTTGAGTCGATGAATGGTTCAATTAAACTGAAGTGGCTACAATCTTTTATAAATGCCTCAAATAGTATTTGGTTTTACTTCCCGAAACTAATTTTTGATAAATTTGGTGGCATTGAATTTTTTCTAAAATGTGATTTTGACATTTTGAAACTACCAATCAAATTATCCAATTTTCACAAACAGGTTCTCCAGTACTGGAAATTGATTTATAAGCATAATTTTTCCCCACATACTTATTCAATATGGAACAATAGGTGCATATTAATAAATAGGAAATCTCTCTTTTACAAAGATTGGATGGAGCATGGTATATGGACAGTCTTACATCTCTTGGATAATGATGGCGATCTCTTGTCATATGACAGTTTTATGAACAAGTACCCTATTTTTTGTACTAAAAGTAGATTTATTAAAACTATGAAAGCCATTCCTCTCACAATAATTCATATGTCCAAAACTGGTATTATTAATTATACATGTAATATCAGAGAACCATCATTGTTAATTGATAATTGTGAGTTTAAGGAAAAGACATGTAACAATAAATTTTTAAGGACAATTTTTTCCAATTATCTTTTCCCATCTCAATTAAAAAGAAATTACATGTTTAGAGAGTACAACTTCAATTCCTTAATAAAATATGTTAATTTTCCTATTCCATCTAAAGCTAAAGAAATTCACTTCAAAATTATTAATGATATTTATCCATCCAATGATTATTTGCACAATAAATTTAACATTGATACAAACAGTTGCACTTTCTGTAATAATGATGCTGAAACAGTTGAGCACCTTTTCTTTTCCTGTCAGAGCTCTACATCCTTTTGGTCCAGTTTCCAATGCTGGTTAATCTCTAAAAGTGTTTATTGCCCCCCTTTAAATTTTCAATTGATTAAATTTGGTGTTCAAATTGAAAATAAGAAATCTGAATTTGGTATTAACAATTTACTATTTTTTGCTACATTTTATATCCACAAGTGTCGATATCTGAAAGTCACCCCCGTCTTTGTTGGATTTAAGAATGAAGTCTTTTTGTGGAATAATTCTTTAAAAAATTGTAAGGTCTTTGGAGCCTACTACTTATTTGAATTTTTATTGAAACTTTTGGAAGATAATTAAACATTTTGTCTCCTCTTTATTACTTTGCCTTTTTACATATTTAGATTCAACGCAAACCCTTTTTTTTTATTTTTTTTTTTATTTTTTTTTTTTTATCTTCATTTATTTATGTTATATTCCTGATATCTTGTCAATGATTGTTTATTGTACTTCCTGTGTGTTTATGTTATGTTCTGGATATTACCATTATCTTGTTTTATGGGCATTTAATTTCTTGTTTTTGACTGCCGTTGCTTATATCCTTATACACATGACTTCATATTTGAATGTTTTTGCTGTATTGTTATTTGCTTAATTAATAAAAA